>OX388321.1:10773605-11116828 GCA_947579605.1 Athripsodes cinereus | reverse complement strand
GATCTAATTTTCATCCGAAATGCATGTACAACATGCACCTCATGAATGAAAGATCATTTGATTTTACGCAGAAGATAGTATGAGGTGAAGATTTTACTCCATTTCACTGCGTACAGTCAGGCAGAGACTTGGCTCATGCTTTTGCATACGGAACGAGGCTCGGCCCGTCACCGGAATATGCAGTTTGGATTTGTCGAAGAGATGTTATGTTTCGACATTGGCGCATGTGTCTCGTCAGGACCATCTTACATAATGGCCGACACAACATCAAATCCAGTATGCGAGGAGCATCGCATATAATGAAAGACTGTATGATCTAATTTTCATCCGAAATGCATGTACAACATGCACCTCATTTATTTATTTATTTATTTATTTATCACTTGTATACGGCGTGAGCCTTTTACATGTTAAACATATAACAAAGTAGAAAAAAACAATTTGACAGACAACAATAAAAACTGATAAAAAATGAATTGGTACAAATTTATAAAAATAAACATTAAGATATAACAATAATGGTAGTAATTTGAACAAAAACAGCAATAGTAATAGAATAAAACAATTAAATTAAACCATACAGAGACTGGACAAAATTCGATGAATGCAAACATTAAAAGACAGAATGTAATATACAAATCAAAACAAATATCCAATTAAAAATAGTTCAAGATGATAATTGTCAAATTCGTTAGATTAGATGTCAAAAAAATAGAATCATTAAAAAACAACATAAATATTAAACATATAAATAGATTAAGAAATAATGTATAAAATTCGAAATAATAATAATAATAATTAATTGATAATAATATTAATAAGCAATGGACAGATGATTAAGTAAAAATCAAAATCGTGAAATGATATTCAATTGATTAATTGTCAAGTAAGTAAAAAAAACACAAAAATGAATGAAAGATCATTTGATTTTACGCAGGAGATAGAAAGTAGGTATATTTTGTCAAATTATTCTACTTATATACATTACTGCAAGAGCTGTAAATTTACTTTTTAGAAGTAACATAATATTATTATGATAACAGTCAGTCGTCTCTCTTTCACAATACATCGCGGCTAGGACAACGACATCAGACCTTTAGAAATTACGCAAATCGGTGCAAAATCGCACTGAATAGGAAAGACTGGTTTCGGCTCTGTACTCCCAGAAGGAGTTCTGAAGGGCGATTTAGTTGAAATACAATTCGCCCAAGTTGTATATTATGAAGATAAAGTGTCGCAAACCTTTAATAATATTAGATATGAATAACACTAAAAACACTGATGATGAATTACTCCTAAAACATTATTGAATTAGTTTCTGGGTCAGATTATAAATTTAATATTATCTATCCTTAATACCTACAGGATTTAGGATATGTATTCAAGTATTCGCAATACACCCGTTAGTAAAAAGTAGTTAAGGGATCCAGATCCAAAGAAACCCTATAGCGTACTTTTTCAAATAAAATATTAAAATAGGTACAAAATGTAGATCAAATAGGAATATCCTTTGGTATTCACAAAGTTTAAACCATTTTTTATTTCGATTGAAGTTTTTTTCAATATCCTAATTTCAAGCGATGCTCATAACTAACCAAGACAGCTATGAAAAAGATGGTATTGTATTTAATTTATTTATTTTCTAAAAATCCATCGATATAAGAGTACCTAATATAATTATAAAAGATTTATGAAATATACATTAATTTGTTACATTAATTGATGACTCTTGTAGTAAGATCCAATTAAACAACGTCTTCAGAGAAAATCTACATAACAATTGCATAGGTAGGTACTTAATTTAGGTAAATATCAAACATCCAAAGAATATCAAAGATTCAATGAAAAAGTTATTTATTCAGGAGGCATTTTTTTGGGTTTCTAGTAGTGCATTTAAGTTTATACTAAATATTATGAATGCATTAAACCGAAAAAATATGATAATAATTTAACCGTGTGTACTTCCATTGAACAGAAATATGCATTTGCAATGTACTCAGTAACAGATATACGGGTTTAAACAGGTACTGTATTTATGAATCATTGAAACATATCATTATATCCGGGCAATAAGCAATTATTACGCTAATAACATGTGACAATATACACCTGCTTATAAGCTCTGAGGACACATCAATATGTTGCGTAATAATTTATTTAGAAATTGGACTGGGAAATGGACACCAAACCAAATATTGTAAATCAGAGCAAAGATAATCAAATTATAATAATTATTTAACCTAAATCGTGGACTAACAAAAATACAATCTTATGTGAATATTTTCAAATTCAAAAATACTTTGTATTATTCAAGAACATAATGAGAGGATTTCATACATTATAATTATTACTAATTAATGATTCTGCAGATATCAGTGTAATAATATTTCATATCGCACCTACAATTTGGTCAAATGAAAGGCGAATGATAAATCGCAGTTTGCTGTGTTTCTGGTTACTTTAGGAACACGTACGTGCTCAATTATTATAAATAGTTAAGTGTAATGATCTGCTTGTAAATTATATACAAGATACTCTACTTACCTATATACTAATTTGATATTTTCAACTGCATCTCGTATTTGCAAACTCTAAAACGTTTTTAAAGAAAATATCATAGTTTATCGCATAAACGCATCCATATATAAATTTATATACCTTTGACAAACATATTAATACCTACTGTTTTTTTAATCGTATAAATGCATCCATATAATTATAAATTTATATACCTTTAACCAAAATATTAATACTGTTTTTCATATTTTTCTATACAGCAGGATCTTTAAAGGATTTTGGGTTAGTATAAAAGAAGAAAAAAAAGTGTTATACTATACATTTCCAATGAGGATATTAAATGGTGATATTCTCGTAACACTTGGTTCAAACGTTTAATTAATATATCTTTATGGGCGTATAACGACCAGCTGAATGTAAACGATGATGGTTTTGTGTGGATTTTACTAAACAGTTGAACAATTTTGCGGAATAATTTAAATCAAAAAACAAAATTGCCGAAAATTCTCGGAAAAATCCAAAGGCATTGCTGGTACCAACGAGTACATACATATAAAACAGTAGGCAAAGAGATGGGAGTATTTTTTTTTAATATTTATTAATATTTCTCCTTTACGTATAAACCATAAATTATTAACCACAAAAATAAATTAGTTTTTACGTTACAGATAATAATTATGTATTTACATAAACGAGAATTGGAATCATGAACAAGTACATATCATACAAGTACGTACATACATCCTATACCCACAACCAATCTAACCAAATTTTATCAAGTATACTTTTTCAATCATCTACGTAGATGAGTTTACTATATCATTATAAAACACACATACAAATAAAAAGTCAAAAATTGATATAGACAAGTATAAGGAAGACAAGTGGAATGGGTTAAACGTTGCTATGGTACAAAGTGCTTCAGCCACCCTAAGCCGATTCGTTAGCGTGGGAACCCCTAGCAATCTCTTCTTTATCCTACAGATGATCCATATCTTGCGATTGAACCATACCTATTGTAATATATGTCATTTCAACACTTTCTTAGTTGCGAAAATTGCATTTTATACAAAAAAATATATATATGTACATTATACCTATAAGTTTATACACATACATGCGAACTAAGTATATTAGAGATTTTCCGTTAATTACAAAAAACGCCTACGTAAAATTAAATCTTGCCAAAGATATATTGTAATCAATACAATACTCAACAACAACAAAAAATGAGTTGCCCATAGCTAGTTATTTGATTCGAATGTAACAAAAGAAATATATAACAATCTGAGATTTAATCAAAATACGAGTAGAGATATCAGATTAATCACAAGGATTTAGACTATAACAATGTTGTGTTTCCCTAGGCTGTAAAATGTTATTTGTACTACAACTAGAAAAGTATACCTCTAGGATACGAGATGGAATGGGTTTACGGTAAAAGAAGATAGTAATTTTCTCTCTGCGATGCGCCGTAATGCAATATGATGAACACTAACATAATATATTGTATAAGAATGAACAAATAATACAATTATTGATGGAGATAGGCGAAGTGAACTACGGAGAAAGAATAACAGTAAGGAAAAGTTCATGGATGTACTAAAAATAGAAATTTAATATTTTTCATCATAAGGCTCTCTATTATAGATACAATACCAACATGATGCAGTGCATGAGAACTTGGTAGGAGAAGCTAGATGTGAACTTTGCATTCACCTCATATAATATTTACTTTGTAAGATATATTTAAAGAACTTCGTAGGTGATGCACACTACAGTAACTATATGAGTGAATTTCTATACCAACATATAAATTTTTATCAGTTTACCTGTTCTCTTTTCATTCGTATTTAAATATAATGAATTTAAATTGCTTCCGAGAAAAAGCAAAAAGGAATACTTAAGTCTTATATTTTGCTAAAGCATATCAAAGATATTATTTCATTTTTCAGAAATTTATTAGATCGATGTTTTACAAAATGGTAGATACAAATTTCATAGATTTTCTTTTAAATATACCCACATGTTTTTAGGAAAGTGTGATAGACGTTGCTAACAGCTCATTTGGTAGGCAGTATAACTTAAAAGAACATCACCTCATTCAAATTTCCGAAAAATATTTTGTAAAATTTGTTGATTTATTCCATAGAACATTATGGACAAAATATTTCTTTATTATAAACTTATAATACTCCCCGCGCCCTCCCTCCCTCCCCTCTTTAATTTCCATGGGATTGCGAAGTAAATACCTACATGTCAATTTGTTTTCTTATATCTATGTTTTATTCAGTAGGTATTATTTATGCATATTATTTATTCATTATTAAGGTAATTTTTTACTAATTTATTTTTTCTTCACTATTTATTTTTTTGGTTGGCTGGAAAACGTTACTCTGCAACAAGTCCGCCATTTGACCGAATCCTATAGGTATTTTCTGTAGTATTTTGTCAATTATTTTGTTCATTATTGCGAAACTTGGACACTTAAGGTTAACACAATGAACCGGTTGGAAGCATTCGAGATGTGGATTCAACTTCGAAGAGAAGAATGCTTCGAATACCGTGGACAGACTTGGTGCCCGATACAGAAGTACTACGCAGAGCACATGCAAATAGAGAGCTCCTGACAAATATCAAGGTTCGTAAAATCTCATATTTGGGCCACATCCTGCGAGGCAATAAATATCGACTTCTGCAGTTGATAATAGAAGATAGAAGGCAAGATTGAGGGACGTCGTGGAGTAGGAAGGAGGCTGATGTCGTGGCTGCGGAATATACAGCAATGGACCGGAATAACACGGATGGGAGAACTGAGGCCTGAGTCAATAACGCACTTTCGCGTCACGTTACCGCTCCGTTAGCGTTCGGGTGCAGACGAATTTGCAAGCAAGTATCAATTTCGTTGCTAAGATACACAATAGTTACGAAAATTGACACTTTGGCGCAACGTCCTCTGCATTTGAACGTTAACGGAACGAAAACGTAACGCTAAAATGTGTGTTTGACTCAGGCCTCTGGTCCGCACAGCACGAGACAGAGAGACATTCTCCAGAGTGATCGCCAACGTCGGGGGGACCTGATACGGCACTGATAGAAGAAGATTTAATAAATATTTACAATACTTAAACATCGTCCACAAGACATGTATAGAAACGTATGTAGAAATGTATAGAAACATGAGATGTGGCTTTTGAACCGTTCTAAATGTTTTGATTGTTTATTGTCAGAGGAAGTATTTTTTATAAATACCTACTGTAAGTCCGATAGTTAATTAAGGAAGATATGTATCGACGATGTTATATAGAAATATATAGGGAGAGTAAATGGACTATATTGACGTCTTAACAATTGTTAGATACTTACGTATATTATTGTGTTAGACTTTGTTCGGCCAAACAACAAGATTAGGTACGAGAATATGAATATACATTTAGCGAGCACATAAAATAGTCGTTTACGTCAAAATGGCAACTGATGTAGGAGGCTTTGATAGGTAGGTATACGAAAAAGTTATATTAAATGTGAAATCAATGTATTTTGGATGCAGCTACCCCGATAAAGAGCTTTTAAAAAATCTGTATTCAAAGTTACTTGTACCACAACTTGAGAACCGCTGGCCGCTTTATCATAAATATAAGGTTGGTTTCGACCTCGTCATTTACAAAACAAATCTACTAAGATAGTTTAATATTTTGTTTGAATAACTCCATTTAATTGGGTTTCATAAAAATATACTAACACTCAAAAGTACCTATAATGTCATCTTGCATAACTGTATGAAAATTGGTAGAGATTAAAATAATTTAATTTGCTACTTAAAGTCTTCAGATTACATAAATACAGCAAACTGTAACTAAACCATGCGTACATTCCATATGGTATGCACTTGTTAAAGTCTTAAAATAAACAATAATACTTATTTAAATGATGAAAGTAAAAAAACACTTACAAATAATAAATTCATATTAAAACTTCGTATTAATTATTTACAAAATGGGTATCAACGATAAATGCATTCAATCAATCAAGTTATAAAAGCATCGTCCAACATGTTGAATATTACACAAACACATACCTACTCTTACGTGCATACATGTGTTAGATAAATAAAATTATAAAAGAACATAAACTCAACGTATCTTTTAAATCATAATCGAAACTTTCTAAAGTTCATTGAAGTAAATAAGTAAAAAGTTTCATTCTACCAAGAGTGCATTTGAAACTAAAAATAGAAAGGTTGTTGATTTTGTTTTTTTGGAAACGGAAGAGCGTTCGGCTAAAAATATACATATACGGAAACAAGGTATAATAATTGTAGAAACGGACCCTTATAACATAAAAAATTGTATAATATTATTTTCAAGAGGTTAATAAATGAACATAAATGTAATAAGTTATATAAAAATATGTTCAAATAAAAAATAAGAATGAATACTTTACTTGAAAATGGTTGTAGTACTCCAGTGTTTACAAGAAGACTTTGAGTTGAAATCCGTCACAACAAATTTCGACAATTGTAACGCTACAGTGCAAGCGGGGTTAGCCGTCCGCTTTTCAGTTTGACTGAGCTACACTATAATAATTTGGTAGGGGAGGAAAAATAGCGTTATACCGCATGCGCAATCACCAAAGACTATTCAAACGTGGTGTATATTGCCGCCGCCCCCTCGGAGAAAACAAATCCATAGGGTTTGTTTGGCAACCCTAAGTAAAATCATAATATAAAATCCTCAACCTTTATACAATCAACAAAAAACATTCAGATATGAACAATGGCCACAGCAACTACTCGCAATCAAATTACAAAAAAAAATATACCAATTAGCCTCGTGAAAGACTAGAACAAAACATTTTTAACAACTAAATGTCCTTCATCATTGACATATCATGCCGTATCGGTCTAAATAAAGGAGCAATTATTATGCATCGAGAAGTTTAACATTAAAAAAAAACAGCTGAAATGGAAACAGTCCGAGGAAAATATAATTTTCAAATTCAAAATACGCATAATATTCGAGATATATAATATTTAAATATTGAAATGAAATTAAAATACATAAGTAGTTCAACCAAACCAATCTAAAGCAGACCCAAGTTGTTATTAAATAAACAAAGTAATGTCGTCAAGTATACTGTTGAACAAACTTCAATATTAAATATTAACATTAAAGTTCGCAATTCAAGCTCTCTGCCTATAGTTTAATTACTAGAATAGTACGCTCCATACTACCTTGTACGATTACCGATTATATTCATCGGACGGTGATGAGGAAATTGGGTATAAATGAGTCATAACCAAACTCCTCTCGTGTAAGTACACTAGTACATAGATGCATTATGCATGTTTTCACCCTTACCAGTAACAAGATATATAGCGTGTAACTTACTAAACCATCTAAGGGCTTTAGTAGGCCCAGTAAGCAGATAGCTTTTATGCGAAATTTTGCAGCATTATAGGTTATATTGTAACATTTATGACGCTTACCATAAAATTTATTAAAACAAAATTAAATTAAAATTTAGTACTAGAAACGATAGCATAAGTCAACATTTATATTCACCAAAGAAAGCAATAATACTGGCAAAAATAATTTTAAAAAAATACTACCACACCAGTATAAATATTTTTAACAATATATGATTTAAAATAAAATATTTGCAATTTATTTTTACACAATACATAGTCTAGTTTTATTTTGTTTAGTATTTAAGATAACCATATATGGGCGCTTATGTATCAAGATAAAAATCTCAATAAATTTATTCCTTACTACGAAATGAACGATTAATTGATAAAATATGGATAAATAGTTCACTTTCAATATTTAATTTCAAACACGATATGGTTAAAATTGTGTGTAATATCCTCGGTAATACTTCTATATTGCTTTTAAACCAAAACGCACCCGATGGATAAGACTTTATGTAGTATGTTACTTTTCTTTATCAATACACATCCCTATTTCCGAACGGGCTGTAATATTTTTTTCGCTAATGTTTATCTCATAAATATTAGATTAACAAACATGGAACAAGATGTAGTAGTTGCAACATGAAGTATTTTGCAACACATGAGGTGTAGTGAAGTAAGCATCAGATATTTTATGGATAGTGGAAAGCATTAAAATTTTATACTATGTGCTCGCAAGACTTTTATGCAGAGTAGTAAATTGTTCCGAGCAGACACCTGCATAGGACACAATATCTACCACCGTATGGTGTACTCCATTTCTTTGATAAAATAATGCATACTTTAGAACTCCACTGTGATGTCCATATGAAATGTTACATAGTCTTATATAAATATTTAAGTACCTGCGTACATAAACTGGCAAAGAAATATTAGTTATTTATTTATCTCTTCGTGATGTTAATCTCACCACTGTATAAGAATATATATAATTACAACGAACCTATTTGTAAAAATAATAAATAAATAAGATCACCGCAAACTCATATACAAGATATGTGTTATAAACAAAACACTCAAGCCATTTAAGAATGTATAAATAAATAAATATGGGTGTTCCTTTCGTGCGACGATAAAATAAAATATAATGTGTAAAAACATGCTAATAAATGTGAGGAGAATGTATAAGAACTGCGTATGAATGAAGAGGTTTTGCAAAATGACAAGGGTAACATTTTATATAATTATTTAGGTTTTAGCTTTCGCACAATTATTATTACACTACGTAGTATTAATATCATAATAATAATAATAATTAACATTTCCTCCCAGTTACAAAAGATTTTAATCAAAAGTTACACAGACAATAGGAACGTTAAAAACTTTGGTACACCAGTAAGAGGTACGATAGTAATAATGGCACTCATGTTGAAGGTATGTACATAATATAAAGTAGATTCCAATCAATACATCGTCGGCATTCAAAACAATAGAGAAAGATTTTATTAAAGGATGAAACATTGTTGCGGATTATATTTCCACGTGGAACTGATGTGATTATTACTATTACTAAAGCTCCTATCACTCCATTCTACAGAGAGATCAATAACAAACACGTTTATTGTATAATGGGTATTTATACGTAAGAACATTCAATTATTGGATTATAATAGAATTTTATGTTAGGAGTATTGAAGAGAGACCCACCTCCACCCGGATATCTCAGGAGTTGTGAACTCCTATTTATCCGCATAATTAAACTAAATTTGTCCTCACGGGCGGGCCATTGGGCAGGCCTGAAGGGCCAACCGGCCAAAACCGCCATCGTGGGAATCTTTTAAGCAACACTCTCTCTTCAATGTCCCTTTTGAAAGATGTTTATTTAATAAAATATAAAATAATAACAATGTAGTAAAAAAAAAATAAGAATACATAGAACAGGACAAGAATAACACAAGTAATAAAACAGAAATAATATCGAATAAATGAATTATGTGTACAAATTGGTAGTAACAGAAGGCCGAGGTGAGGTGTCCAGAAACGTGTTAATTGACGTTCCGAGGGCGCGAGCCCGAGAGCCACCAGTGCCTGAATGGTGTGAAAACATTAAACCCTCCCAAAAGGGACATACCTCTCAAACCTACTCTCCACCAAGGGAGACAGGACGACACAACGAAAACACGAGTTCGCTATCGCGCCAACGCCGCAATGGGCAAAACCAACCCTAAGACCCTTCCACGTCAGGCGGGGGTAAACCCGGCTGACGCAAAAGCTCCCAACGAGATACCCACACAAACACCAAAAATGCTTTAAGGTTTCTCGGGCATTGCAGAACCTCCCCAAACCATATTGGTCTGGGAGTGTCTTCACTCATATCGTCTATCATTACATCTCTAGCATCATTCATCACGGAGCACTCCCATAGGATGTGCCCAGCATACTGCACCCCCAACCCACAAACACACCACGGATTCTCCGCTAGGCCATATAACCTGCCCTTTAGATCACCGTGGCCTGGAGTAGTCAAACACTAAATCTAACATGATGATGAACAAATGTACGAACCAGGGTCTTCTTCTTATTCTATTTGGACAATTATTAATCCTGGCCATCTTACCCAGAACTTTTAGTTCTTAAACATTACTCTCATATACCATCGCAACCTACTATTATATCATCATCATCATCATCGCCCTCAACGCTCATCTCGGGAGCACAGGGCAGAAACCAGCCTCCTCCATTCAGAGCGTCTCTGTGCCAATTGCGTCACCTCTTCCCACGACATTCCTTGCGCTCTGATATCGTTGTCATAGGAACGGTGTATTGTGAAAGAGGGACGCCCGGGCCTACGGAACCCCTGCGGACGGAAGAACAGTGCTCTTTTTGGCCAACTATCATCGGGCATTCTTAAAACATGTCCCAGCCAGGACCATCGTCTCTCTTGTATTACGGAGATTACAGGTCTCTGCTGGGTGCGCCGGCGCACAGCATCATTTGTAACATGTTCATACCATCTGACATCCAAAATCCTTCTAAGACACTTGTTTTCAAAGCTTAGTATCTTCTTAGATTGGGATGATGCACGCATTGAACAAGCGACATTTTGTCCTGATGCTGAGTCCAGACGCCTTCCAAACTTTGTTCATGTTGTTGAAAGCCCCGCTAGCTGCTCCTATGCGGATTGGTAATTCCGACCGGAGATCACCCTCTGGCGTTATGGTTGCTCCCAGGTACCTGAATTTACTAACCTGAGATATTTGGGAATTGCCAACCATTAGTGGGGTGCGAGTACTCGTGCATGTACTATTACATATGTACCCGTTTTACCAGCGTTGATACGAAGGCCAAGACGCAAATAATTTTCATAAAGAGCATTAGCGTTGCACTGCAATCCATCCACAGACGTATCAAAAAGGGCTAGATCATCCGCATATTCAAGATCGTGCAGCACTCCCACAGACGTCTCACTGTTTTCACGCTGTGATAAAGGCACACCGCCAGGGCCCAGAATAGATTTTCTGAGCAGGTAGTCCATAATTATGGCAAAGATAAAAGGTGCCAATACACAGCCCTGCCGGACTCCAGTGGTGATCCTGAAGGTGTCAGTTGACTATTATATACTTCAAGGATAAAGTTTAAAAAATCATCAAACGATAATCACAACTCACAACTACACTTCCATTTACCATAAATTATTAATTTATAAAATGGATAAGCTTCAGCTACTATTGAAGATTTTCAAATATTGACATCTGTCAATATGTCAAAGTCAAGTGATAAACACAAATACGAAAGAACTACCGTAAAAAATAATATCGAATGTATCGCAATAAAAGAACTGCGTTACGATACAAAGATAGAACAAAGTATATACTACCTAGTTGACAGACGCTGAATACGTACAAAATACATACAATATCAAACAAAATTCTATGAATAATTTTATATACTGGCATCTTTATTGGAGACTACAACGTTGCATTAATAATAAGAATATAATTTCCAGTGCAGTAAAAGTTTCCAACACTAAAAAGGCGGTCGCAGATTGAGTGTGTCGTTAATACACCAATATACGGTGATTCGTATCGTACACTGATAACTTTATATTTATTTGACTTTTCAACAGGTTTATACAAATATAAATAAAGTATATACATAGCTACATACAGACATCAGAAGTTTTCAATTATAAAAAAGTTAAACATCTACATAAACATATTTAATGCATTACTAAGCATACAATATATGCTTAGTAATGCGAAACTCAGAAAATACATACTTGGTAATTTTTAAATAATGTACAATGAAATGTATCTCCACTAATTCAAAAGATGAAACTAAAAATATTTTAAAATGTGATTCTGAATACTTTAAAATAATGTAAACAGAGGAAAGAAACGCTAGTGTATCTGGCGGAGCGCCCCAGATCTATTTCGTGACAATCTCTATCTTGGAATTACCTTTAAAAATGTCACGTCAATTCTGATTGTTGAATACTGCCATCTGTGTGGTGAATTATGAAGCACTAGTCACTGGCTATAGACATAAGGTGATAATCTATGGCGAATAAATTCAATTCAGGGTTTGTCTTTGGTTACGTGTATATAATACACACACACTTGTTGATCCACCTCTTCTTCTCCAATACACAGTCAAACAAAAACATTAGCATCTATACTGTTCTATTTGTTACAAGTTTTACATTAAATCCAATATAATTAAGAAAAAACAGTGTTTGTTCTGCATTACTCATCATTTACACACAACTCAACATTAAGCGATCGTGAAGGGACATAGGCGATCGAGACACAACAACATTGGCGACCGTGAAACAGGACATCTTTCGGAAAAAACATCGAATCCATCATTGCGTATCGTATCCTATATTTTCCTATTCATTTACAATTCTATCCTATAATATTACATTTCCATTCAAATAGATCAATATATTTAACTATCTGGGGATTCATTGCCATTTTATATAAATATTATACATTTTAAGGTTAATTGTTACAATAATATCTACCCTACAATTTCATAACTGTACTCGTATCTAATTGTTGATTTAAAACATTTGTTTAATAAATAAAACTAATATTATCTTTATTGTTTTGCAGATAACCCGTGATTCCATCATATTTTCGGCATTTTTATGAAAAAAACTGTGTGTAAATTCTCGTGAGAAATATTGTTGCAAAATAGTCGCGTGTTTTCAATGTTCATTGATTGGCATTTTTTGCATTGAGTTTCTCTTTTTATTATTGTATGTTTGTTACATTCTAGTGAATTATGTTGTCTGGAGAAAGAGAAACAAGGACAGCCACTTCAAAAATGGAAAAAGCACGTGATTCTGAAATGGAGGTTTGCAAAGGATTGATATCAAGGCGAGGCGTTTTGAAGGGACAGCTCACGCGCTTTAAAGATTATTTGAGTAAGAAAGATTTAGATATTTGTGAATTACAGTTAAGGACATCAAGAATGGAAAGCATGCTTGAAAAATTTGAAATGTTGCAATGTGACTTGGAAGAAATTGATGGTGAGGAAGTGGTGTATAGGGATACTTTTGAACAACTATTTTATACCACTTTAAGTAAGGCAAAATCATTATTGAAAGATCAACTACAAGTCACATGTGAAGTTAAGTTAAATCCAATTCAAATACCTACATTTCATGGTAATTATGAAACATGGTTACACTACAAAGATACATTCAAATCTCTTGTAGGCAACAATAATTCTTTATCTAACTTACAAAAGTATCATTACTTACTGAGCTCATTAAAGGGTGAAGCTTTAAGGTTAGTTTCTTCTTTGGAAGTTTCAGACACTAATTACTCTTTAGCTTGGGACATCTTAACAAGGAGATTTGAGAACACCCGCCTCATTGTGGACAAACATGTTAATCACATTTTCAATCTCATTCCAGTGAAGCCAGAATCATATCAATCTTTAAGGCGATTGATCGATGATTCACAGCTCCATACGCGAGCTTTGGAAAGTTTGGGACTACCCACAAGCAGCTGGGACATCCTGTTAATTCACATAATTGCTAACAAATTAGATTCAGTATCACGTAACATATGGGAATCGCATCACTTGCAGGGTGAGCTACCTACATTAAAGGAACTGTACGAATGTATTGGAGAGAGAGCACGTATTTTGGAGACGACGTCTCACAACAAAAACTTCAAACCATCCAACACCTCCAACCGAGCAGGAGTTGGCTTGGTTGCAAATGTACGAGCAAACCCAGTTTGCCCACTTTGTTCTTCACAGCATCGATTAAACCAATGTGAGCAGTTTAAGTCGATGGGGACTCAGCAAAGGTGGGAGCTGGTAAAAAGGCAGCGACTGTGCCGTAACTGTATGTTAAGGAATCATATTGCCAAGGATTGTTCTTCAGGAGGAAGATGTAAGGTGTGTCGGAGGGACCATCACACCTTATTGCACACACCGAGCGTGCACAATTCGACAGCAAATACGGAAACTCTGGGACCTACTTCACAGGTTCCTACTGTGGTGAACCATGCTTCGCTCTCAAACGACGAGGAAGTACTGTTATCCACGGCCATGGTTGGGATCCAACTCCCTGATGGCGGCATTTTTAGGGCACGAGCACTCTTGGACTCGGCAGCACAGTCGAATTTCATTACAAAGAGTTTATGCGAGAAACTCAACTTACGGACAAAGGGAGCATATCTGCCAGTCTCGGGACTGCGGCAACAGGTAACTCACATTGAAGAAAAGGTAGATATAACAATTAATTCTTTATTGTATGATTACAGGAGGAAAATCAACTGTTTGGTCCTGCCTGTAATTACATCAAACTTGCCACTGCGATCTGTGGACAGACGACGTTTTCACGTGCCTTCCCAGATGCAGCTAGCGGACCCTGACTTCCATAAATCTTCTCCAATAGACTTGTTATTGGGAGCACAGGTATTTTGGGAGGTACTTCAGGGAAATCATGCATCAGCTCAACGTCAGCAGCCGATGATGCATCAGACCAAGTTAGGATGGGTCATTGCAGGAGCTATTCCGTGGAACTCTGAAGGAATCAGCAGACAAAGGCCGGTATCTTGTTACATTTCTTTGAATCAATTAAACAAAAATATTGAGAAATTTTGGGAGGTAGAAAGTGTGCCTAATTCTCTGGTTCGAACCCAGGAAGAGACATTATGCGAGAAACACTTTACTAGTACTACGACTCGTGATGAGTCTGGCAGATTTTCAGTAAGTCTACCCTTCAAGGAATGTCCACCTAACGTGGGAAACTCTCTTGAAATAGCCGAGAGGAGGTTACTTTCGATGGAGCGACGGTTTCAGAAGGATACAGAGCTGCACACACAATATGCAGCATTCATGAATGAGTATTTGGAATTGGGGCATATGTCTCCTTGTCTACCTGACAAGGAAAATGCAGTTTATCTTCCCCATCATCCCGTTTTCAAGGGAACAAAAATCCGTGTAGTGTTCGATGGTTCTGCAAAAACATCCAATGGAAAGTCCCTAAATGATAATCTGATGAAAACACCTACCATACATAATGAGTTATTTACATTGTTGATTAATTTCAGGAAACATCGATATGTCTTGAGTGCAGATATACAACAGTATTATAGGCAGGTCAATGTACATGAAAGGGACAGGGATTACCAGAGGGTCTTATGGAGGACATCTCCCAGTGAGGAAATAGGACATTTCCGACTCAACAGCGTCACATACGGACTCAGTGCGTCACCATATCTCGCGATGAGATGTCTAAAGGAACTAAGTACAATTTATTCTTCTAATTTTCCTCTCACTTCTCAGGTGATAGAAAGGGATTTTTATGTGGATGATCTCTTAACAGGAGATCATGATAAGCAGACTTGTATTAATTTAAAAAATGAACTGTCATACCTTCTAGACAAGGCAGGTATGAAACTTACCAAATGGAGGTCAAATCTGGATGACCTACATGACACTGGTCAGAACAATGACAGTAAATCCTTGAATCTGGAGGACGATTTTCAGTGCAAAATTCTAGGGTTGCTTTGGAACAGTTACGAAGACACTTTTCATTATAAGGTTAACATTGAAACAAATACATCAACGTCTACTAAAAGGACAATTCTTTCAGATATTTCTAAGACGTTCGACCCGTTAGGACTCATCGGGCCCATTGTAATTAGGGCAAAATTATTAATGCAAAAAATTTGGCAGTTACAGATAGGATGGGACGATGAACTACCTGAAGACATTATTATTGCATGGAACCTTTACAAAAAGGATCTACAAGACATCAACATCATCAAGATTCCAGGGAGGGTAATTGTGACGTCAACAGGGAGTGCAGACATACAAATATTTGGGTTTTCCGATGCATCGAAGGAAGCGTATGGTTGTACTGTATATTTGAAGTCCATGGATGAACAAGGTAGGACACAGATCAATTTACTTTGTGCAAAATCTAGAGTGGCACCTCTCAAACAACTTACTTTGCCTAGGCTAGAATTATCAGGAGCGCTACTATTAGCTGGACTTGTCAAGTCCATAAAGGAGAACATGGGTTATCAAGGTGTTTCCACTAAGCTTTTCACAGATTCAACTATTGTGTTGTCATGGCTACGAGCCTCAGCAACAAAAATGGATACCTTTGTAGCAAACAGGGTAGCAGAAATTCAGCGTAGCACAGAAGATTGTCAATGGATACATGTATCGTCACAACACAACCCAGCAGACGTGATTTCCAGGGGTACATCTGTACAACAACTTTCATCTTCGACTTTGTGGTGGAATGGTCCATCTTTCATACAAGAGGATGAGAAACTTACAGAATGTTCTTCTACGGTTGATATACAACAAGATATAGTGGTAAATACTACCACACTGGTAAATATTGAATCATGGGATATTTTCACAAGATATTCTTCATTTAATAGATTGCTTAGAGTTACTGCATATTTAATAAGATTTAAGAATAATGTAACATCAAAAACAGGGCGTAGAACTGGACCTTTACAGGTATCTGAACTTCAACATGCACATGATGTATTGTGCAACATCGTCCAAGGTATTTTCTTTCACAGAGAAATAAGGGATTTGAAAAAGGATGGTCAGGTGTCTGCTCGTAGTAATGTAAAATCATTAAATCCAGTATTGATAAATGGTATACTTTGTGTTGGAGGAAGACTGAAAAACAGTGAGGTACCTACCCAACAAAAACATCCTATTTTGTTGCCTGCGGGACACGCTTTTACAACATTAATTATAAGGTATTATCATTATACTAATTTACATTTGGGTTTGCAGGGACTGTTGGCGCAGCTACGACTCAAGTACTGGCCATTGTCAGCAAAGAATACGATAAGAAGGGTTCTCAAGCATTGTATCCTATGCTTTAGGTACAAGACGCCAGTGAATTACCAAAGGATGGGGGATCTGCCTGCAGACAGGGTCACTGCGACAAGGCCATTTTCAATTGTTGGAGTAGACTATTCAGGTTTCTTCAATATAAAATCAGGTTTTACTAGGAACGCTAAGGTTGTAAAATGTTATATTTGTTTATTTGTTTGTTTTGCCTCTAAGGCAGTGCATCTGGAAGTTGTCACTTCCATGACGACAGAGGCTTTTTTGAATGCATTAAAAAGATTTGTTGCTCGGCGGGGAATGCCAATCAAGATTTATTCAGATAATGGCACAAATTTCATTGGTGCAAGCAACGATCTTGCCAGAATTTATACACAGTTAAGAGCCTCTGAGGAGGAGATTGTTAATTTTTGTTCTCAACGATGGATCGACTGGAAATTCATTCCAGCTCGATCACCCCATTTTGGTTCTCTTTGGGAAGCAGGTATAAAACTAGTAAAAACTCCCTTGAAAAAGGCTTTGAATTCTCAGGTATTGAATTATGATTCTATGCTTACTTTGATTTGTCAAATCGAAGCCTCCATTAATTCCAGACCAATAACCAGTTTATCCTCTGATCCAACTGATCTCAACCCACTCACTCCTTCCCATTTTTTGATTGGAGACTCGTTGGCGAGGTTACCTGAACCAGATGTATCACACTTACCAGATAATCGTTTAAACCACTACCAAAAGATTATTGCTATGTTCAAGGGTTTTTGGACTAGATGGAGCAGGGAGTATTTCCAAGGACTCCAACAACGGACAAAATGGACACACGGAAATGAGAGACAATTGAAGGAGGGGGATTTGGTGCTAATAAAGGACGAGACTGTTCCCATGCTGTGGAGACTTGGCAGAGTTGTCCAGACACATCCAGGTCCAGATAACGTCACCCGAGTTGTCACCTTGAGGACCCAATCTGGACTGACAAAAAGAGCCATCCATCGTGTGGCATTGCTACCAGAGCCTTCGGAACAGTGAAATACCTATGTGCTATATTGTTTTAATTTTTTCTTTTGTGAAGTGAACTTGAATACATAATAATATGCATTAAACAAAACAATAATACAGTACATCAAGATTTTAAACTCCAAACAAGACTTACATCAAGATATTAATCATTTATAATAGTTGAACATGAAGCTTATAAACCCAAACAAAATATTTAATTAAAAACATGGACATTTAACCTCAAGAAAGAAGATTTATTATGTATATTGTATTTTTGTTGTATGTATTTTCAAATATCTTAGCATTGGTAGAGGAAGGATTTAATCATGGGTTGTAATGAGAAAGTAAATTCATTTGGTTTTAATTAGTTGTTATCTTTATTGTAAAAATGTAAGTCCAATTGATGTTAATATCATCAATCGCTTACAGAGGGGGAGAATGTTGAATACTGCCATCTGTGTGGTGAATTATGAAGCACTAGTCACTGGCTATAGACATAAAATGATAATCTATGGCTAATAAATTCAATTCAGGGTTTGTCTTTGGTTACGTGTATATAATACACACACACTTGTTGATCCACCTCTTCTTCTCCAATACACAGTCAAACAAATAACATTAATATCTATACTGTTCTATTTTGTTACAAGTTTTACATTAAATCCAATATAATTAAGAAAAAACAGTGTTTGTTCTGCAATCCATCCACTCATCAGTTACACAACTCAACATTAGCGATCGTGAAAGGGACATAGGCGATCGAGACACAACACTCAGGGTGATGCAATATTTATTTATTCTATCTCTATTGATTTGAAAATATTAAATAATTATGTTCTAAACGTAATGTTTTATATTTTTTTCTTTTCAGAAGATACTTAAAAACTTAATATTGTTAACCCACAAACAATTAAAAAAAATTATATTTAGTTCTTACAAATTAAGTCTAACGTTAAGAAATTTACGTCATCCTGAAGATAAGAGCGGAAGCTCGTGAAAGCCGGCTTGCTGTCAATAAAGCAAATGTACTGTGTCGGTATTTTGGCAGTAAAATTCCATAATGAAATTAAAAACAAATGTTTTTTACCATACATAGGTGTAGTTTTTTATTATTGAAAGACATGTATTTCGTCTTACAAGGACATTGCCACTACTGTAAATCTTAAAAGGGTATTTTTACTGTATCACAATGACCTTGTAAGAAGAAATACATCTCTCTCAATAGTCATAAAAAAAATAAGTAGAAAAAACATATGTATTATAAATTCATTAATAAAATCAGTGTGAGAGTACTATTTTTTTTATTTACATAAAACCTTATACATAACTGTGAAGACTAAGAGATTAATTCTTAAAGACTATAATGTACTTACACGTTTTAGTTTTAATGACAAATTGAATATATTACTGTCCAAAGAGAAGTCATGGCGCCCCTAAGAGGGTCACGGATCATTAATAGGTGCCATATCCAAACCGTCCATATTTTTATTATATAAAAAAAATCATTTTTAAATTTGTCCATTTGGATCGATCTTAAACCTTACATATAATATATATATATATGAGATGAATGTTTTACTCCATTTCACTGCGTACAGTCTGGCAGAGACTTGGCTCTTGCCTTATATATATATATATATATATGACACTTTCATAGCACGATGACCTGTATGGCAATATTTAGTTTACACATTAGGCACAAAATACTCATACAATGAAACTCATACCACAAGGGATTACTTATATTTAATCATACTCCAGCCTCCAATACAAAACTAAATAACATTATATAAATATATTGTTTAAATTATAAATGCAATCACTTTATCCATGTATCGTCATTAAACATAGCATAACTATTATGACACGTAACTATTGTTTTCGCATAAAACAAATAAGTTAAGGTATGTTATGTTTACGTATATTTTGGAATATGACAGATGGTCGCTAAACATTATTGCAAAAATAGTTGACCTAATTAGAGTTTTTATTCAATTTCGTACATTTTTACTAGAATCACATCACATTTTAAAGGAATATGAAATATTAGAAATACGAATTCTTGTCAGCGGCGCTTGACTATTTTTTTTGTATTGATTTTACTAAGTATGCTATTCTTTCTCAGTTAATATCGCAAACAAATCTCGTACTCGAGATACTCATGTGCAATAAGTGGTATTGTACATGAGTAAATGAGTATCCCATACTTTTCAGAGTATGTTTTATTCTTAAAGATATTCGTAGAACAGAAGAGTGAGATACAAGAGTGGTATTGAATGGACTATTTAGGTACTGACTACCTATTTGGTAGAAAAAACAGTTGGCATAGTATCTTTTTGATTCCGAACATTTATTATTTACCTTAACGTATTTATAATTGTACTTTTTATCAATCTGTTTGGTATTTCAAAAGATTCGTCTCACAATGAAGTCATAATAATACCGGTATTAAGTATTATGTACGTCATAGAGGAAACGCGGTAAACGACGTAAATGTTAAAAACATCAACGTATGTATTAAAGCCAACAATTATACATAAGTAGAGAAGATAGTCAGTGATTCAACTACCACACAAAGCTTTATTATTATGTCCCGTCTCCAATACTAATCCTTCAGAGGACATCAGAGAACATTGTCAACAGCAAACTGAAAGCTCGTTATAGCGTCACAATAATACGCTTGTGTAATGTCTGCTTAAATGTTTGAAACCGTTCACGTTTTCACATATATGTTTGCACGTATGTACCTGTATTGAGTTAAGGAAATATGTTTAAGGAAACTAATTATAGAAAGAAAATTGCTTATATTCCTGCTTTCACTAAATTAATCAAAAAATTTATATAGAAATAAATACTTTCTGTTTACAATTTAATCTATTATTGAGAGTGTTTCTAGATAATAAAATCGAAAATATCTTAATTACTGATTAAGATAATGTCAGATCACGTGTATCGCATCGAAATATCGGATTCGTTTTCTACAGATTTTACACCAATTGCGTAGATGTGTCCAAATATTAAAATTTATTTTATGAGATGTGTTGTGAACTGCAACCTATAAGGTCTATTGTAATACATTATTTCACTTGTCTGGTGTAGTTCAGTAAGTAAAACTCTTTTTTTTTATATAATCTTAGAAAGTTTATGATTTTGAATTACATCCAATAATTTAATATGAAAGGTGTATAAGGTTGTATTTGGGTTTATAACAAAACCCAGATTATATCTTAAAAAAAAATATGATTAACTCTACTTAAATTCAATAATTACCTAGTGCCTCGATTCTTACGAATCCTGTGGCATTGAAGTCTGCCTAGAATTCTCGATGATTCTCTATCGCAGGTATGCTGGACTTTGAAGCTAGTATAATAATTATATGTGATACTATACAGAAATTATATGCTACAGCAATGCAGTGCATATTTATGTACACAAAACCATAGGAAGATTTTAATATTTCAAAGGAACAAAATGGACCGAAAAGCTAAGATCAAAGCATTGAGTAAACATAAAAATCGCATATGATAAAAATGTAATTAAGTTAATGAAGAATTAATACTTACATATAATAAAAATATAGAATCTATAACAAACCATCAAGCAATAATATTATTTTTATTTTATTTATTCTATGTGGGTCATACAGTTGTAACAATAAATATAAACAATTAATTATAACAATGAGCAAACCAATTAAGATCCCTTTCTTACCAACTAATATACGTAAATTTGAGGTATTATCAAAATAAATGATAAAGTCAATAGAATCAATCATGTAAATGAAATCAATAAAATAGTGGTTTACATAAAATAATTTATCACGAACCATTATGAAGTCATATTACCAGTAGAATACGTCACAAAGAATAAAACAATACATTAAATTACAATACGAGAAATATGTATTTAGCTGAATTATTTGTTTAAATAACAATGTAAATTTATTAATTCCGAACAATGACTCTACTTTCCTGCTTTCAAAAGTACCTATTTGCAGTTTAAATTTTATTAATATAGGTTTATTATTATTAACTAAAATTGTACTAAATGTATAAGAGATTAACAATGAAAATAGTTCACAAACGTAGATTAATTATTAATTAATACGTGTTGTTTTTGTATGGAAATACATTATTGAATATAGAATAATAAGCAGTGATATAGTATGCATCTATGTATCATAGAGGAGGCTATAAAATATTAGCATGAAAAAAATTTATTGATTTTATATTGGCACGAAGAGGACAGTTTGCGTGTTTCTTACATGCAGCTGATCTGCTGGCTACCCCACTTGTGGGATATGCCGTGATGGTATAACTAACTAAGTAACTAACATGAAAAAAATATTAACAAAATTCAAATATTAACATCCATCTATCTATCTATTTATATCACCCCCTTCTATCAATATCATATCCCAAATTTGGCCTAGCCAGCTGATTAACCATATGTAATTAACATGCAAGTTGTTCTCTACGAGTGAATGAACTGAGGATATTTGATGTCTTTAATGTACCTTAAAGACACAATCTAAATACGATGTCAATCTTGTCTTGATCTTAATTCTACGACGCGCGAAGTGACTATAGTCAAAAATACGTGCATACCAATCTCGCGGTAGCGATAGCACGGCATTTTGGATCATAGTCCCTTCGCACGTCGTATGATTAAGATCAACATCGTATTTAGATTGTATCAAGACTAACCCTGCAGGTATGGTACTTTGAGGCAGACGAATATTTACATACATATATGTATCTACAAAAATATTTATACAGCCGAGATTTCTTTAAACTTGGATTATTAAAAATATCCTTCTCTGTAAATAGTCTGTAGGTATATATAGTTGTGTCTGTATTGGTTATTACGTGTTTAATAAATTATTATTATCATCTTAGATAAGAACCGTGAAAAATGTATTAAGTTAACATGAAAAAATATGACCATGAAGAGAAAATAAATGTGTTTTTTTATCTTGTTAAAATTCAAGATAATAGTTGGAGGAGAACGCTCTGAATACTTAGTACATACCGTAATTATTTTTTTCCAGAAAGTTTCTTTTGAAAAAGTACCTCGTAAGGTAGGTACTAAATGACATTTTAATCCCTAGATATTTGAAGTTTCAAAGTATTTCGAGACATTTATTTTAGTTTTTACATTTGAAAATATTTTTACATTCTTTTTATAAATTGAATTTCATTATTTTTTAGAATCGTCTGTAAGAAAAATATTTGGGGGGTGTCAAGTTTTAATTTTGTCAGTAGCTTAGAACTTTATGTATGACTTTGCCTTTGAGCATTCAAAATGTGTATTCATTATAACTTATAAAACACATAAAGTATTGAAAATTAAACAAAACCGAAACATTTCGTGTTATTTTTTTTTTAAACTTTTTTGTCTTTCTCGTTTGGAATACAGAGAAAAAGAAGGTCTTTGGTACTTGAAGCTGGACTAAAAATGTATACTTATCATGGTTTATGACTCTGACAAAATACAATAATATCTTTGATGAAGCGATATGATATGTCATCCATCTTAAATCTCTTGTTTTTAATGTTGCAGACAGGATGAATCGTATGCGTATTGTATATAGATAATCCGTTAGTTATCATTATCTTGGGAATTGTCGCGATAATGTGGACAGACCATGTGTCTGAGTTAAAATTCAGGTTTTTTATTCATATTAAAGTTTAAAAATATTCACACTGTTTCATAGGACGTAAGTTTTTGAGTGTCATATAAATGGCAAGGGTTCATGGATATCCATGTTTATTACATGTGACTTATCTCATCTACTGGCTGCTTAACACATGAAATATGCCATGAAAGTTTATAATAATAATAATAACTAGACAATTTATAGTGCGCCGTTTTGTGGAATATATTCACTTCAAGGGCGCATCCTAAAATATCGTGTTTATACCTGTGATTCAAGCCTGATACATATATTAATAAGCATATTATAAAAACTATACATATATTAATAACAATAAGTTGTACAATTACTGTATATCATTTATATGATATACCAAACAAGTGTGTTTTCAATCGACTCTTGAACAGATCAAGAGACTGTGTTAGTTATTAAGAAGTACAGTACAATATTGCATATATAATATTATTGTAGTCTCGCTTAGTCAATGTGCTTGTATTGGATTAGTAATTAAAACAGAAGAATAGAATAAAAAATTACGCCCTCTAGTAAAATCGTTCAAAACAGTACTAGTGACTAATATTTTAATGCAGAACTAGCCAACGTATGTGTCATTATAGGGCATTATTACATCACGATCTGGTTGTATGACAATTTAATTCGGACATCGGAGTTAAAGCGTCACAGTATGTACTAGTATGTTACGTCCCCCGGATCGTCAATGTGACGCAAGAGGCTTCTGCACGGATTTCTCGCGGGGTTTACTCTGATTAAAATTATATGTCACATATAATAATATCTACACTAAATAAAGGGTATTTGTTGTTGTTGCTGCTGCTTTGTTACTTAACTAAACGTTCACTTGTTTTGAATTAATAATTTCGGTTTGTTTGTTTTGTTTTAGGCGTGACGTGATTATGTAATTAGTTGAGTTTAGTCTAAATACCTCAATGAATTTATTTTACACACAAAACGTATGGTAAATTGATGGTTACAGAGCTGAACAAATAGTACATCGTTAAACTTTACGTGGCTTATAAAATATCACACTTCTCGTGAAATTTGTTTTGACTATTTACATATCTTTTCTTATGACTGGAAAAGTTATAACAATCGAGGAAAAAAAATTAGGACTCTACGAAAGTTTGATTATCTAAGCTTCTCTGACAAACTGCCTATCTAGCTTCAAGAATATGTCATGAGGGTAAGACAAAAAGATAGACACAATTCATTTTCAATTTCTCATTTTTATAGCGCAGATAGAATGTACTATGAGTTATTGTAATATAATGCAATCTGGTTACAATAACTGAAACATATTTAATGACTGCATATTTAAATAACCAGTAATTTGAAACTCTCATTTTTAGAAAACAGCTATTGAGTCCTATTGCAGGATTCTACAAGCAAGCTTTTTTCTGTTTATTTATAAATACATTTGATGAGATAAATAGTTCTGTTAATACTAGGAAAATTACGAATCAAAATAAAATAGATAACAAATCAAATAATTGTATTCTTGTTTTGTGTCTAATTAATTGTTTTGTGTCTTTTTTAAAAGAAAAATACTTTTTGTATGCATGTATTGTATGTATACTAATTTTTTTACATGTAAAAGGCTTCGGCCGTGAATATCTGAATAAATAAATAAATCGATTAAATTTCATGGAATCACCAGCAAACAGTAGAAATGTTATTTATAGATTTATCTGTAAATGTTTTGGAAATAATTCCATCAATATAAAATTTATGAACAACAAAATCAATAAAATAATAAAATATGCGTTTGAAAATACATTTTGCAAGAAAGAAAAATAAATCTAAATTGTTATATAGCTAGAAGAGAGAATGGTAGGTGGACACATAGAATCGTGTTTGCCTTGTTTCTACGAATTTATTTTATGCGATTCTCACGTAGGTACTGAATTTAACCTTTCATTAGAAATTATCACCATTGTATGCAAAGGATTCATGTATATGAGACATTACTAGAGCTCCACATCAAAGTTTTCAATAGAGTAAATAAATTGTCCTTGGCCGTAACCTGGTGGATTTTCTTTCTCTCCTTCGCTCTTCGTTCCATCGTGCCAAAAAAAGTTGATACGTTCAAAATGGGTGACATACCTCATACCTAAATTGAAGATGTTAAATGTCTTATTTGCGATGTTTTAAGACTAACTGCCTTCTATGGGATACTGGAAAACGAGTGGGAGTCATATTTTTAGCCGGGAACGCTACGAAGCAGTGTAACTTCATTTTATTCTTATCCAAGTTAGCGAAATGACAACATCCTAAAATATGCCTTCTAGCAACCTGGCAGGTGATCTTTCTTGTCCCTTTAAGTAATATCTAGACACCCATTTTGGTAACTCAGAAAACTGCTAATTTAGAAGGGATTTATAATCGATGAGGATTGGAAGAATTGAATGGAGCGCCCAAAATCTTAATGGAAGACAACATGTGAAGGATCCAAAACAAAGAATTTCAGGGTTGATGTGATTCTATTTTACATGAAGAATGTTATGTGATAATAATTTTTTTTATTACTTTGTTTTCTTTCGCAAACATGCAGTTTTAACATAATAAATAATATACTGCCGAATCAATCAAAGCTAGAAAACCAGCAAAGTTTGCAAACATTGTTTAGTATTATATAATGGGTACTATATGAGATGGTAGGCCCCACTGTTGTCAAATATGATATTTCATAGGAAAAGTAATATTCACGAAATTGTTGCCATTATGTAGAATTATTTTTTGGTTACCACGTTTAATTATTTTTGGGCACCAATAAATAACTACTACTACTATTACTATTATACCCTCACGCCGTGTCCCAAGTGGGGTAGGCAGAGAGAACGGAACGCCAAACAGATCTATCTTTACACACTTCCTTCGCTTCCTCCACATTCATACAGTTCCTCATACACGCACGTCGGTTCCTCTTACTCAACACGCGGCCGTCCTTGAGAATTTGATCCACGTGATCAAGCCACGTGGTTCTCGGACGCCCGCGTTTCCTCACACCCTTTCTTTCAGATAAGTATATCCTCTTTGTCATTCTTTCCTCTTTCATTCGTTCCACATGACCAAACCATCTCAATTTATTTACACGCATTCTGTCCACAACAGTCTTCTTGCATCCGCTCATTCTTCTAATATCCTCATTCTTCACTCTATCACGCAGCGTTTTACCAACCATTCTTCTCAACGATCGCATCTCTACTGCATTTATTCCACTTTCGTCCTTCTTCAACCACGTCCATGTCTCGCTTGCATACGCACACCAATAAATAAAACCGGCAAAAATAAAATCTAACTCGAATATAAACTTTAGGAAGTATGTATTCGAATTAGATTTTATTTTTGCCGGCAAAAATAAAATAATGAGAAAACTATATTTGACAGATATCTGACATTGGGGCCTACCATCTCAATGAGTTCCTTATAATGTAACATACATGTAGTTGGCACGAAAAAACAAATATTTCACACAAAAAAAAACATAAGCTTTAAGTCACACGTAATCAATCATCCTTGCGAAAATTCCTTGCGCCTTGGCCTTCGTATCAACGCTGGTAAAACGGAGTACATATGTAATAGTACATGCACGAGTACTCACACCCCACTAATGGTTGGCAATTCCCAAATATCTCAGGTTAGTAAATTCAGGTACCTGGGAGCAACCATAACGCCAGAGGGTGATCTCCGGTCGGAATTACCAATCCGCATAGGAGCAGCTAGCGGGGCTTTCAACAACATGAACAAAGTTTGGAAGGCGTCTGGACTCAGCATCAGGACAAAATGTCGCTTGTTCAATGCGTGCATCATCCCAATCCTTCTATATGGCTGCGAGTCTTGGCACTTAACCAAGGCTCAAGAGCGGAAGATACTAAGCTTTGAAAACAAGTGTCTTAGAAGGATTTTGGATGTCAGATGGTATGAACATGTTACAAATGATGCTGTGCGCCGGCGCACCCAGCAGAGACCTGTAATCTCCGTAATACAAGAGAGACGATGGTCCTGGCTGGGACATGTTTTGAGAATGCCCAATGATAGTTGGCCAAAAAGAGCACTGTTTTTCCGTCCGCAGGGGTTCCGTCGGCCCGGGCGTCCCTCTTTCACAATACACCGTTCCTATGACAACGATATCAGAGCGCAGGGAATGTCGTGGGAAGAGGTGACGCAATTGGCACAGAGACGCTCTGAATGGAGGAGGCTGGTTTCTGCCCTGTGCTCCCGAGAGGAGCGTTGAGGGCGATGATGATGATGATGAATCAATCATCTCCAATCAAGAAGAAAGTGAAAGAATGGGACTGAAAATGGGGAGTAGAGAGGAAAAGCATCAAATGATTAAACCTCATGAGATCCCGAAGACGTCAAAGATCTTTTTCTAGTTTCATTGAATCATAGAATAAATATGTAAAATATGTCTATATTACTATAAAAAAAAATGGAAATTATTACATGTCCGGTATATGAATGAGCTCTGCAAATTGTTGGTCGCGCAAAAAGGTTATTTAAAATAATGTTAGTTTGTTCTTGACCGTCGTTTAGGGCAGTAAAAGAAAATTTTCTATAGCAAGTCAGCAGAGTCGACGGTATTGTGCATAATTTTATAAAAAAAAATTATGTCAGTCACAGTACGTCTATTCTTTATGTAAATGTTACGTAAATATTTTTCAATTATTGCTGTAGTTGACATGAATGTTTGCAATAACTATAATGACAATTATACATACACACAAATACACAAACAATATATCGTCGTTGCATATTGAAAAAGAGGTATGTGCGAACATTTTTATTTAGGCATAGGTACTTAAACTATTCATTACGGCATAAAAATTGCTGTTTGAACTTTTTATTGACATGTGATTTTATTCTATAACTATTGAATTTTAATATTTTATACTAAGAATCACTTTATAAAATGGTAATGATGTTATTATGAGCAGTTTATTCTAGAAATGTCAAAACATATATAAATTTATATACCCATTTTTGAATATGAAACGATGATATTTATATTAAGTATTTTTTTCGGTCAGAGGAAAGCTCTACTATGTCTTAGGAGTCATTTTGGAGTATGGAGTTTGAATATACATTATCACACTTTTTGCTTCTTAAGTTAGCGATTTGGTTAGCCATCCATCCTGAATGTCTAAATTTTTGTTGGCACAGAGAGGACGGGTTGCATATCTATCACACAGCTGATCTGTTGGTTACCCCACTTGTGGGATACGCCGTGATGATGTAGTAGCAGTAGTAGCACTCTATCATAAAATATGTCAATAAATACGCCACGAGAAAAGGCATAACAAGGATTGTAATATTAATACTTTCGTATGTCAATTTGGTCAAAAATCGACTTATTTCAGTTTCCCTCTGATATAATATGTATACTATACCATAACCTCACGCCGTATCCCAAGTGGGGTAGGCAAAGAGGACGCAGCGTCATACAGCTCTATCCCTCATAGATTTGTTATATTCAGATAATTGGATAGTACCTACTCACACATAGAACACACCAACCTATTGCTATGATAATAATAATATCCGTGCTGCGTACAAACAATAGCAATTGTAAATTTATTGACTTTATTTATGTATAATATCTATGTAGGCTATATATAATATTTAGGCTAGTGCACTATGCCATTTCCTGTATTTCTATATTACACAATACTATAAGCTACATACATATATTGAGTGATATATTATATTAGCGAAAATAATGGCCGTTCGCACGGATGAATGATTAAATGATTTATCGTTATATAACTAGTTTTATTCCGTGGTGTTTCCTGCACAGAATTAACCTCCCATACTTTTTTTTTTGTAGATTTTCGAGTGTCCTGTAATGGCTGGTATTCGTGAACATTACGTATAAGATTTTAAATCTGTTCAATTTAGCGTGCCACCTCTCCTGAATGTCTTAGGTGTATTTTTGATGCACCAGTTTTATGGCACATTTCATTCAAGGCACAGTAAATAAAATATAATTTTAAGAAAAAATCTTCCTTCCATAAGGGACATCGATCACGAAAATCTTGTATATATATTCCCATGGGGGTTAAAATTTATGGAAACAAACAAACTGTTTTAAGTTTAACTGCATTAATTAAAAATAGAAAGCTGGTTTTGTCTTACAAAGTCCCATGGAGGTGTTTTGGTCGACCATTTCATCAGGCTGTTCGTATGTATGTACTTGTACATGGACTATTGAGGTAACAAATATTATAATTTGAAGTTGAAGCTCATGTTTTCCTAATTTCTAATACACAATCTATTTCTATTGAATACAAATAAAATGAAATTGTGTATGGTTCGGGCTTTTATACAATGTTTTCTGCCTTACAAAGGGAAAAATGGAATACCTCGACAATCGGGCTGTCCAATGATTCAACACAACTTAAACATCAACAGCTTTTTCATCTAAAAAAATGACGGTTTTTTGTCTTAAAAACTTGATATTTCCATCCATTAATGAAAACACATAAAAAAAGACAAGATTTCAAATAAAGGTCATATTCTTTTCCCTGTTGTTTGTCTGTTTAAAGCGGCTAAGATATTTTAACAAACATACGTACAAATGATCACATTTTTATAATTATTAGATTTTGTTTGTACGCATATAATTGAATCAATAGTTTTTCAATGATGAAATTAGTTTATCGTATGCATAATAGTACAATATTATTTAAATCAGCGAACAATAGATGTGATGACAAAAAAGTATGTAAAAAAATATTTTTAACCATATTGTCAGATAAGAGAAAAAAAGAATATATTAAGTTACTGGAAAAATGCTGGTTAGGTACTAAAAAAGTGTTCTGCAAATTAAATAATTGCGACAGATAAAATAAACCGTATTTTTCTCGGAGATTTTCTTTGTGCTGCCAAGAATATAATTTTTATGACATTTGTTTGATACTAATTATATTACATCCTACACAGACATAAAACATAACAAGACTTGTCACTCCATGAAAAACCATGCCACCTACGGTAGTTATTCTTCGAGATCTGTCGCTTTAAGAGTTATAAATAGTACAATCGTGTGTTGAAAGAGATACCACTCTGAGAGTCACCATTTCACGCTTTACGTTTTATTTATTTATGGGATTATTATGTTTGATCTCCACGGCGGAAAGCATATTTTTGCTTGTATTATGGTCAAAAATTTATAGTGTAGTTCTTGTAAAATATCTTTGTATCACATACATATTCCTAAAATATATGAACATTTATCGTTAACTCGTTTCGATAAATTAAAGTACGATTTTCAAAAGGAAGATTGTCATTAATAATTTGCATTTATGTTTGTATCGTGAAGATAAAGAAAACCTCCGGCAGGTTTCGAGCTCCGAATAATTCTGTAGTATTAGAAGCCCTAAATTGTACAGCTGAATATTTTCTTTCCATAATCGAAATGGTAAATTGTGAGTGCATGTACAAACGTTTATTTGGTCAATTTTGTTGATTCAATCACATCAATCGTGTAAAACCTGCTTAAGTTTTTATTTTGATTCATACTTTTTGAATTAATGGAATGCGGAAAATTTTTTCAAATGCAATTCAAATTAATATTCTTCGAAAAGCGCTGGACATGGTTTACTCGCGAATGATAGAAATCTATGGTGCTTATTTATCAATAGAAAATATAGTAAAATGTAGTTACGAATAATAATAATAATAATACTGAAATATAAAAAGTGGAAAAAATCCAATATTGGAAAAAAACCAGGATATGCATGTTCACATCGTAAAATATGCGGAGATAAAAGCCAACATCCCTATTAACGTACGGAAAAATCGTGGGTGCTGGTATCAAAAGCGACGATACGAATATTTTTAAATAGGTGTTCTGGGATGAAATTATTCATATTTTATTTTAATATAGCACGTTTATCTGTTTTTCTTTTGTAATTTAAACTAGTTAGCAAAAAAAATAAAAATCTTTATAAAAAGTAGTTTTATAGAATCTAATGAATAGGTCCATAAGGTTTTTGGCAATAAAGGAAAAACCATTTTAAAATTTCAGAAATAAGAAAATACAATATTTGGACACGTATGTAAATTAATTTTAATTACAACCTGGTGTCTTACATTATTGAACTTGAATGTTTCATATTTGGTTTGAAAATTGAACGACTATTTAATTATACATTTATAAAAAAACACATAAATCTTCTGAAAAAAGTTTTCTAGCATCTAGTCGCTTATACTTCTGGACTCTTCATATAAAGTTTTATAACTTATGGTTTATTGAGTTTATATGTTGGCAGCAGTGGCAGGACTAAACTTTTTTTATTGGTCATGATTTTGTCATGAATATTAAATATTGAAATTTAACAAAATTTTATTCATTGCCCTGAGCTTTCACTGTAAAAGAACTTTGGTAAAGAAATATCGATGGTTTAAAGCACAAAAGACACATGTCCACTACTTAGGTAAAATGAGTTAATATATATGTACAAAATCGGTTGCAACGACTTCTATGTCCTGATTACATAATTACCAATAATACTTATATCATTATCGAAATATTTAACAAAAACCAGATGCCAAACATTCTTAAATTATCATTTTTTTTGTGCACAGATGTAACATGTCACTCATATTTGAGAATGTATTAATATCGACATAATTGATTCTTAGAAAGCACATGTCCACCAAGAACATCTTCTGAATTAATTTAAAATTGGTTAATTAATTTTGAATCTCAAACTTTCAAACCCTGTTTTCTCTAAACTGTCAAATGTGGACATGTGTCTTCTGTGCTTTAAACCATCGATATGATATATCTCACAATTTTTCATAATTGTGTAGGGATTTTTCAGTCATGCATGCAATCGTTAAAACAAGCGTTGGTATTTTTCACGTACAAAAAGCATACTACTGTAGGCTCGTGGTGCTTTTTTGCATGTATGGAAAGCACGGTACTGGTATGTTAAATTATTGTTTGGGGATTTAAACATTAATATTGCATGCGAACACTCGTTTCCTCAGTCAGCATACGTTTAATTTTATTTTTCTGGATATTTCTAATAGGATGCACTGCACCCTATACCTCTATCGATATCAATCTTTTTCAACATTTTACGCAAGATTCTGATTGTGGGTGTTTTTGATGATACTTTTAAATAAATAAATAACTCTCAATCAACTTTAGGAAGTGTATCTTTGTTCATATTATTTCGTATTATGAATTTGTGGGATTATTTTTATTGACGCACAGAGGATGACATGTATATTAATTAAATGCGGTTGGTCGCAGGCTACCAAACTTGTAAGAGATGCCGTGATGTTGAAATACTATTATTATAAAGTTATCAACGTGCGAATTGAATGAATGTCAAAGAAACGACAGAGGTTTTCAAGGATAAGTTTTTTCCATCATGATTTCTTGGATTATGGTTTGAGGGGACAGATAGAAAGAACTGAGTAAATTCAACACATGCAATGCCAACAGTCATACATGACATGGAATAGACAACTTGGTCTTATTTTGTAGGCCACGTGAAACTCTCATTGTGGTTAATTGAAAATAATTTCGCAACCTTTGTTAGGTCACCTGGTGGCTTAATTGGATAAAGAACACCTCTCACAAAAGATGGATTGCGGGTCCTGTCTAGGTATCAATATATGTTCTAAGACTTATATGGTGGTTTCATGTATTGTGTTAAATTTACACATGCAACGATTAGTTATAAAAATAATTTCACTATAGTGCTTGTGTATTTAAATCATAATATTTTTTATTCGAATTGAAAGTTTTGTTCTTATTTGAGTGTGTGTTGCTTCGATATGATTCTATTTATATTCGTGTTTGTTGGTTTTTAATACTAGTTTATTGGTAGTACAACAAACCAACGATGGTACCATTATCAAAAGCAGGAGAGTTTATCGATCAGTTTTCCGCATTTTTCCATTCGCATCTAGCGATTATTTGGATTGCCGCCATATTGCCTGTTTGTCCAAATAGCCACACCACCCCTTCACCCACCACTACACCACTACATACAACAGCAGCTGCTACCAATACATATTACTACTACTACACACTACTTGTATCGGCTTATCCCCTCTCGTCCTATTCATCTGTCTCCCCCGGAACACTCTAGGTATGGAACCAATATCAACACTAGCACACAGTGGCGTACATCATACGTAAAAAGTCGAAAAATACTACAAAATTAATCACAAATCACTCGCTACGGGTGGATTGCTGGTAATAAAAAAAAGCATAAGTACTGTTGCTTTGATGTCAAACATAAGGTTTACGAAGTGTGATATAACAATTTATGTTAAACGTCATTGTGTTACGAGTATTGGATTGGATACCAAAAAAATATCATTCATATTGAAGTTAAGTTTTTTTATTTAAACGCACATGTTTGTAAGCTTTAAATATTTCAAATAGTGTACTTTGAAATACTATAGTGTTTTATTCCATTCATTCTTATATATTCGTTGTTACTTTCTATCATTTTACTAATAGAAATATAGTTTTGCAATTCAACATGTAAAGCGAAAGTTTATTGAAGTTCTGCGTATCATTCGACTGAATGTGTTTCAGACAAAGTCGATTTTACAATGCTTATACACGAATATCGAAATAAAATGTAGGCACAATTTAATATTTTGCCTGCTCATTACCATTGCGGAGGGCAGGACCGAAGGCAAAAATGGTAGAGGCTCACCAAGAGACACCTATAATCTATATGGACCAACTAAAAAAGGATTTGAACGGTGGCACGTACGTAGAATTAAAGAAACTAGCTGAAAAAAGGGAACAATGGAGAAGAAAAAACAAACTCGATGCAGACCAATCCAATGGATTGTGACTCACTGTAATTATATAGATACCTCCTTTAAGATATGGAAATAAAAATATTATTACACAATCAAGAGAAGAAAGAACACATGTTAACTTTATATTTCCAGATGCGATTGTGTAGTGCTAGTTGAGATGTTATTATACTTTATTTCATTACAGTACATAATCGTAATATGAGAAAATCAGTTTCCGTCACTGTCACAGCATCACCATACACAACCACTTTGCATACTAGCTAGTACCAGGAAAACACTCCTAACACATAATATTACCTTTTCAATACAAACTCCTCTACATATTCACCATTATTCTTGGCTGTATAGAAATTCATACGACCAAATAGCAGCAGTACACCTACGTACACAAAAAGATCTAAATAGTATCTATATATGTGTATTTTTATATATTGTATATATGTATATACAACAATAATAATTACTACTCTGTAGAAAAATGCAATACTGCGTTACAAGAGGAAAATATTCCAAACGGTTTTTTTTTTAAATTTCTATCTATCTATGAAATCGTGGATCGCTCATAAGTGGGGTAGTCAGTATTCCAAAACTGCAAGTGATTACCATACAAGTAGTTCTCACCGTGCCAATAAAAATTAAACATTCAGGATATTCATTTAGGTTAGTTGAAAGATTCCCGTGGAGCACCCGGTAAAGAATTGGTCTCCCACTCTTCTGCGTAAGTTTTCGAGTGTCCTGTAAAAGGCAGGTGTTCGAAAAAAATAAGACATTTTACATCTTAAATTCAGCGTTGAGGTTTGCCACCCATCCTGAATGTCTTGATTTTATACTGGCACAAAGAGGACAGTTTGTATGTTTCTTACATACAGCTGATCTGCTGGCTACCCCACTTGTGGGATATGCCGTGATGGTATAGTAGTAGTAGTAGTAGTAGTAGTTGAAAGATATCGCGTCTCTGCGATCAACTCGCCCGTTATGCAAAATCATTTGTATATACCTACCCACCATGTTGTAATCCTATTATTTTTGTCTAAATATTTTGTACTAAAAAATATTTTGAATATGATTGTGGCAAATCTCATCGCTAAATTAAAGATGTTAAATGTCTTATTAGAGAACAGCTTGAATGTTTAATAAATGTGGCTGGTCTGCTGGCTACCCCACAAGTGGGATATGCCGTGATAGCAAAGTAGTAGGTAGTAATATGCGATGTTTTACAAATATACCCTATCACAGGCAACGAAAACTTACACAAGAAAAAGTGGAAAACTTTTTTTTATTGTATTTTACAACAGAGCTAACAATATGGGTGATAACATAGGGGCAAGATTATCATTATCAGTTATTTCATAATGTCTATGAAAAAATCACTGGGTTTGAATACAACTTGGTTAACCATCATTATTTCTATTTTATTCCTTACTAGAATACAATGGTAATTGTCAACATTAATGAATTCACTGCGGTATGAAAGCAAGATAACATTTAATGTAAAGAGAGCCAATTTATACTCGTATTATTATAAAACAAATACTACATATTATCTAGTGTATAAGCTGAAAATGCCATGACAATTTTGTGTTACATGAGATAATTAAAAATGTATGATGATTTCAGAGTATCTATGAACCATCACGGTGAATATCATAAGTAGAAAAGCCAGAGTACTAACTGTGTTATAAAAAATACTTTTAAATATAATTATATGGCACACCTCGTTGAACTGAAAATTACAATATTGATAATATTAAACATAGTTATGTATAAGGTGAATAATGGTTAGGTGCAGTTTGTGGAAATCGTGGGTTTAAACCCTTTCGTTGCCGACCTACTACAGTTTCACAAAAAAACATATCAAATACTGTGCTTGTGTGTCGAGTATATTAAGATTATTTTGAACCCAAATATATGAAAAAATACGAATCAATCACGATATTTTTATGACTTGATGCAGTGTCGTAATAGTGTCCTGAATATTGCCACCATATTGATGTATCGACTGAGTTCAATAGAATGTTGTACATATGTAATATTATAGTCAGATTGATGGTGACTGAATAGTGCATTCACCGTGTATTGCAAAGAGCAGATTACTCAAGAAGAACATGGAGCACATAAATGCGACTGTGATTGTTTCTATATTATGTTACTGCCTGGCAAGCCTTGGAACGGAGCGGTTTATTTTCCCTGCCAGAATATTATTACTGAGATATTGTAGGCTTTCAGAAACGTTTCATTCTAATTAATTTATAGAAAGTGTTTTATTTGTGTTAACCAGGGTTGGCGAAAAAAGGCAACTCCTCAAAAGAATCTGCCAACAACGAGCTAATTGGATTGGCCACAACATCAGGCACCCAGGACTGCTCATCGCAATCGCAGAGGGCAGGACCAAAGGCACAAATGGCAGAGGTCGACCGAGAGACGCCTATATGGACCAACTGAAGAGGGACATGAGCTGTGGCTCATATATGGAGTTGAAGAGACTAGCTGAGAATAGGGAGGAGTGGAGAAATAAGTCAAAACTCGTTGCAGACCAATCCAATGGATTGTAACTCATTATATTATATGTTTTATTTATTTAGTGTCTTTTATGATTTGCTACCCCTAAACTTGTCATTTTAATGCCAACTTTTAAATTTTCTTTTTTAATATTTTTAAACTTGATACACTAACAGAAAAATCAATATGTCGATTATGAAGAAAAAATTTCAAACACCTACACAAAATCTTCGATGTAGTTTCATTGCTTTATATATATGTTTCTAAATATTTTGAGTTCTTTAACCTCATATTTGATTTCACATAGGTACCTATAAAATTCAAGCAAAGCGCGACAAAACTCAATCTATATTTTTTCCTCACGAAAAACTTAATAGTCGATTAGTACGTAAATTGTCTAAATTATTGTAAAGAATAGATAAAAGGTATAAAATTATAAAAATGAAGATAGATAAAAGTAACATTTGAAAAAATATGTCACAGTGATATCCAACACATATTATTCAGACTTATTTGAAACGCTCTTCGTGAACTAACTTCACAGAGTCAATGATGAATGGTGTATTATTTTCTATGGAACTGTTACACGAGTGGGTAACTAGATGTTTATACATATACATATATATATTACAATATGTACATATGTTAGATACTTACATACATCAGTTCTGAAGTACGTTAATACCTACTTTCAGCTGACACGTACTTAACTATATATATTTTAGGATAATTCTCGTTAAAACGTATTATTGACGTAACGACCGATCATCCTATACCTTGCTCGTCGTTTAATTAACGATGGAAATGTAGCTTAGCAAATAATCAATGCTTTATATTTAAAATTTTCGGCTTAGTTCGTCGGTAGCCTGAAGGTAGAGTCTCGGCCTCGTGAACAAGGAGTCCGTGGCTCGATACCAGGTGCCGGCCAACTCTTCTTTCACGACACAAGCTTTTAGTAGCTTACTGTGAAAGGTGTATAAGATTGTCTTCGAGTTTATAACAAACAAAACCCAGATATATCTTTTCAAAAAAATAAATGAGAACGCAAATAGGTACGTGACAAAAATTGGACTGCGATACTCCAGTCAGCAGGTTTTCTGCAGAGGATTACGAAATACCTATTGATATCCTCGCAATCGAAGTCACATCCTTGAAGGTCTACTGTCGGACTCTGAAAAGGTGAGGCTTCTCGCTCCAAAACAAATCGTAAGTAACATGACGCACATATGACACAGAAGAATGTCACAACATTTACTATGGTCGCGGTGACACAAGGGATGCAAGGTCCCTTGACCTTTATTAAAAAAAAGGGGAGCGCAAAATCAATAAATGTAACTTGGACAACCACTTTCTGTAGCACACTTGAAAACGCTCTTTTTCTTTCGAGTGTTTTGTGAAAGGTTGATGTTAGTGAAACATTACGATTAAGTCATTTAAACATTTCTACACGGAGAAAAATATTAACGAAATTTCACAACGAATCATTGGTACGATCCTAATCTGATAGTACGTACCAATGATTCGTTGTGAAATTTCGTTAGTATTTTTCTCAGCGTATTGAGCAGTGACGAAGTAAACACTAATTTTGAATATCATAACGTAACCTGCATGTTCATGTATTGCATATTTAAAAAAAATGTATCTGGGTTTTTTTATTTTAACGGTATAAATCCAAATACAACCTTATACATATTTCACAGTAAGCTAAAAGTTTGTGTCGTGTGAAAGGGGAGTTTGGCGGTACCTGTGATCAAACCACGCTCCTCATGTACATGAAGTTGAGACCCTACCTCCAGGTTACCGACGAACTCTTAAAATTTAGTCTGCTGGTTACCCTACTTGTGAGGTATGTCGTGGTAATATAGAGATAGTTCACGTATCTAGTTATATTGCGTTCACAGAATGTTTCGTATGTATATTATTACAAATAAAATAATTGTTTAATTAAATGTAAACATTATTTTGGTGGATTCAATTAAATTAATTGGCTATAAACGTTGATTCTCACATAATTAAATTAAATTGTTGAGGTTGCGTGTTTCACTTACACATACGATAACGTTATGAAATATACTGTGGGTTCAAAAGTATTTATACTGTTATGTTAAATACATACTTACGCATATGTTTACAAGCCTGAAAACATGTTTACAAAAGCTAAGCTATATTTTGATAAAATACAAACATATGGATATTATTCTGAAAGCTTAAATTTAAAATTATCAAGCGAAAGAGACCACCTAGCGTTGTCACAATGTCCCAGGATTGCAATAGATCTCAGAGTAATCACGACCCTCATAATAAAGGGAACGAATAAAATAGCCAAAGCAAAGTAAAGAATGTTAAAGCACTGAGACAAAGTTAAAAACTGATTCGGTCAGCTTTGTTTCGGGCTCACGCCCAGTTAGGTAGATTTTTATGACTTGTTTTGTTTAAAATACCATCAAATAAATAAATATGAATAAGGCATACGCATTTAATAATGGTACTAAGGTTTTTCGTTTAAAATATTACTGCCTTTTCGGCGTACTTTTGCTACTAACATTTTTAAAATTTTCTCACGGTCTCGGTCGGCAGTTTTTTTAAAAGGTGAATGCTTTATTCACGGTATTACTATTCTATAATCATTATCATTAAAATATTGTACTACCCGAATCCTTTTATATGACTTGAGTCTTGACACCTAACCAAGGCTCAAGTGCGGCAGATAGTAAGTTTTGAAAATTATTCGTTTTACTATTTCATTATTTCGATTTTGGATGTTAGGTGGTTAAAGCATGTTCCAAATGATACTTTGCGCTAGCGCACTCAGCAGAAATCTGTAACTCCTGAAATACAGGAGAGAAGATGGTCCTGGTTTGGGCCATGTTGAGAGAATGTCCATAGATAGTCTACCAAAAAGAATATCTTTCATCCATTAGGATTCCAACAGCCCGAATGTGTCTCTTTTTCATAATACACCGTTCCGAAGACAGCAATATCAGAGTGCTTGGAATGTCTTGGGTAGAGACAACTCGAAAAAATAAACAACAGAATCTAACAGAGTCTCTATCGTGGCGATTAAGTCATTGTATGTTAAGTTAAAAAATATTAGCATGAACATTCAAATCATTAAATAATTTTATAGCCTTTGCTGACAGGAGAATTTGGTATTAAGTTTGTTCTGCCATCCGGGGGGTAAAAAAGTATATGCTGTTGAGAACGATTATTGGGCTAGTTGGAAGAGATCGCGCCTTTGCGATAAACTCGCCCTTTGTATATTAATTGTATCTTACTTGAATGTTTACCTTTTATGTAATTGTTTGTAATCAATGTACAGTAAAGAATGAATTAAATAAAATAAAAAAGGAATAAGATGTAATATGTTCCTGTATTTGACGTAGCTGATGAAGTAACATCTATTCCATATTTATAAGTAAGACAGAAAAAGTACATAATTTAGAAATATTACATTGATTTCGTATCTACCACGATCGTCAAATTATTTTTTTATAACTTACCTATCGTACATGATATTAATCTACCGACGCCGGTAGCCAAAGAATAATAATATGCCGGTAGCGGTTAAGCGATGATAATAATAATAATCTCAAGCGTTCTGAATTCAATTTGATTAGAGCGCGGTGTTCCATTTGATGGAAAATCGGGGAAACGCAACACTAACAAGCGGAAAATTGCAACTTTTAAAAAATATACGTATATCGATCAGTGCATAGTATAGAGTTGGAAATATTGCATTGAAATTATATTAAAATATTGTAAATACTTTACCAATCAGTAAGCTACAGTTTTCAGTAAATATAGTTGTAAAAGTCTACGAACTTTTGAAGAATAAAATTATAATATAAGTGATTTTAAAATTTTTGGAGTATTTTGTTGGAAGTTACAAAAATCTTATTTTAAACAATTTGATGTGACTAGGAATGTCATAGATTTTTAGTGCCTTTTGTGCCATTCTGGTTCAGATAGTCTAGAAAATTTAGTAAGCTGTTCTGTTTCTTATGAAAAAGGTCTTAGAGCCTTTAGAATGTGATATAATTCAACCTTTTTTCTAATGTGATAGATTTGATTTATCTTTATAAAACTAAAGTTTCGAAACTAGTTGCACGATTTTATAAAACGTCACTCAAGTCTTTGACATAGTCTTCTAACTAATTAAAATAATGAACCGAGAGACGGTAAAGTGATACTAATATTATAATGATCATTACCTAAGTATAATATCCCTAGTTCTAGATGGCGCTACATGATCAGTGTTATCCATCATTTCATCTGGTAGCTAGCTAGACATAGATTGCTCTATCAGCTCGACACCATTCCTTGGTGTTATTATTAATTAAACTGCTTGAAGCAGCAACTCGCTAGATTTACTATTATTACTATTTTAAGAAGCAGGAAACTTACTTACAGTACTCGCAATAATATAATATAACTAATGAAGTGAATAATACTGGATACAGTGATACTCTGAATTTGAAAATTCATATATTATCTTCTGAGCTAATAGTGGTGGCTAAGGTAATCGGTAGCTTGATGAATTCTAAAGAAAATATTGGACGATTAAAAATTCGATTCAATTTGAAATTTTTACACTTGTGATATAAAGGCCCGTAGACAAAACACATTTAGCGTTACGTTTTCGTTCGAATATAGACGACGTTGAGAGAAAGTGTTGCAACAAGACGACGTTGCAAACAATACTTGTGTATTTTAGCTACGAAATTTGATTGCTTGATTTCTCGCAACGTCGTCTATATTAGAACGAAAACGTAACGCCAAATGTGATTTATCTAGGGCTAAAGAATACAAATCACAGTGTGGATGTTCGGGGTTATATTTGGATTTATAACAAAATTAGATACATGTTGTGATGAAGTTCAAATTGGTCTTTTTGGTGATTTGGCAATTTTTGAAACAAATTGTTTAGGTTGTTATAATAATATGTATTAATTACAAATTATTTATATAAATTCAGTAACACTGCTGTTTGCTATGTTGTGTTGGACAGGGTTTGATTCATTAATATCATTACCGCATCTCTTAAAAATGAGCTAGCCATTGACTTATTGCATGTCAAAAGCATGAAACTCGCCTTAAAGATATATCTTTTCTATCTGTACAAGAAATAATTCATCCATGCAATCAGGGAATTTCCTACAAGCAGAGAAGCCAGTAGATTAAGTGCATGTATGTTATAATATGCAAGTTATCGTATCCTTGACAATAAAAATAAAAGCATTCAGAATGCGTGGCAAACCTCGTTGCTAAATGTTTTCCTCTTAATACTCGCAAATAGTTATTTGACATTTTCACAATAAGTCGTTCCCGCAACGATGATATCAGAATTCAAGAAATATGGAATTTGAGAACTTTAAAAAGGCTCGTTTCTACCCGTTGCTTTCGAGAGAATCGTGAAAGATTGGAAGATATAAAATTATTCAATATTTTGTTGCTATTAATTTAACCAAACTTCATATCAAAAAACACTAATAGGTGTTTTTTTTAATCTTTCGAAAATTATTCAGTTAACGCAATTTCAATAAACGTGATTTTTCGCACTCAACTATCTCGGGCAACTTCGAGGAGTTTGTGTACTTTACATAGTGACTCTGGTTGAAGCTCACTAGCATTATAGAAGCTCAGTGTACGTAGTAATTCAGTCGAGATGGTTCAGTAATGATTATTAATAGAGGTAATATATAACGATATAATGAAGGTTTATTATTATATTATGAAAATGACACTTTAGAGAAGTATTAGTGACTCTCATAACAAATACATAAAACGTAGATAAATTAACGCATATTTCGTACTCTCAATATTTACAGATATACATATTTACATGAAATGAGATGCATTATGACATGATTTGAGTAGGTAATACGTGAATTTTGTGTGAATCCAGTAGTAGAAAATAATTCTGTACCTGAGAGCCATTTAGTCTTAAGTACTGAAATGCCATTTTCAAATTCAATTTTTTAATCGCAAAATTTCAACATTTTACTAGTAATAAGCTGTATATAGTATAGTGATCCGCACTTCAATTCTTATGACCTTAAGCATTTCTGTACTTAAGACTCACGACTGTTGTGTTATTTCCGCTTTTTTGTATATTTGTCATGTTTGTCAAAAAAGCACTTGAGTCCTAATGGCTCTCAGGTACAGAATTATATTCATGGAAGTAGTCAGGAAAGACGATGGTCCTAATTGGGTCATGTTTTGAGAATGTCCAATGATGTATAAGCTTGTTTTTTCAATGTTTTCACATTAATATGAAAGAGGATTATCCAGATCATCTCAAGATTTCTGATGATCTGGATAATCCTCTTTCATAGAACATCGTTCCTATGGCAACGAAATCAGAGCGTTAGTTATCGTGAAAAGTGGTGACTCGAGTAGCGAAAAACGTAGGCAGTTTATTTCTGCCCCTTGTTTCTAATAGCACCGATATAAGGAGAAAAAAAGGAGAGAAAAATTGAGATTTTACGTATGTTTATTACACATGTTCACTTAGTTATCATTCTTTTCAATTTTCTTTTTGAGTTGCCATACAAATACACAAAAAAGGAATTATAATATAAGCGTTTAATGTTCAACAACAAAAAAAATCCCATCCTACCATGAATGAATTTATTCGAGAAAAATCGATTATTTAAACTAATAGCTAATTGAGTTCCAAAAATAAGTAGAAAAAGTTGAGAAAATATTTTTTTTAACGGCAGTTTGTCTTCAATTCGGAAATTATTTTGTCATTACTTTGTGAACGTACCTCAATAAATTACATCTGTGTTGGGGAGACATTACTCAATTTAACACACCATAGTTTATTCATAATGAAGTGTTCAAATTAGCTACACTGAATTAGTACACACACAATGACTCGAGGCTCGACGTAAAGAGCAGTGACAAAACAATAACGAAATACACAGCTCGTTAGTTAAGAGCGTGAATTAAAATAACTTTGACATTTTAAAAGGAACACTTTAATTTTTTAACGTTGAAGTATTTACATATCATATTATTTTCGGTTCTTATTTGAAAGACTTTTTATTTATCTCATTAATTTCTTCATGAAAATATTATTTGTTTGAGAAAAGTTTGAGTTGTTATTTTTTACCTTCTTTTTATGTCCTTGTAAAATCATATGTTTGCGTAGAAATTTTTCATATTTGAGCAAAATAATAACTCGTACACACGTAGTTGTGAAACAACAATATTTGACGAATGAAGTTTGCGGATATTACAAGTATATCGGCGTGTTTACAAATCTATAAAAAGGAGTTGTTAGTTGGAATGCGATATTGGTTATGGACAACTGATTGCGAAAGTTGAATTATTACTTTTTTGTTTTTATAAGGAATTCATTCTTCATTTTTCTTCGTTAGTCGAGTCACAGAATCGTACAAACGTTGACAGTTAGAACACCGATGTCAACAATGAAAAAACTAAAAAAGTTGAAATACTGAATGGTGAAGATCTTCATAAGAAATCTTCATTTCACCAGACAGTGTTTCTTCGCTAACAAGAGAGTAAGTATACATTTCAAGACAATATTTATCTTAAACCAAAGTAACAATCTGTTGAAAAAGAATTATTAAACCATACATAAGTTTTTGGGTGTCCTGTAAAAGGCAGGTGTTCGTAAAAATTAAGACATTTTTCATCTTAAATTCGGCGATGAGGTTTGCCACCCATTCTGAATTTCTTGATTTTATATTGGCACGGAGAGAACAGCTTGATTGTTTATTATATGCAGCTGGTCTGCTGGCTACCCCATTTGTAGGTTATGCCGTGATGGTATAGTAGTAAAAATGTATCGTTATTGTTTTAATATCAATGTTTCGTTACTGTTTTTTACAGTATCAATATCACTGCCGCCAAATTAACAGGGAATAGCAGTGACTGTTTACAAAGGGCAAGGGATTCATTATAATTTATATAACCCTTTTGTTTCATAATAATTACGGGTGTATAAATCACTCACACGCTTTGGGAATAATAAGCGTTACTTAAGTATTATTAAATTCTCCTATAGGTACTCCAATATTATAGCAGGGTACCCGATATAACGAAACATATTATTATTAAGAAAATATTTAATTTATTTCAACATGGCTTAGCTAGAATTAATTTATAAATATCGTAGGATAAATTTATTATATAAGACATGGCAGAGTATTTTACTGATTTCTATATAAACTACAAAAACCAATACTTCTTACAAAATTTTCAATTCGATGTGCTCCAAACGCGATCATTTTTTGCCGTCTAATCTACCTCACCGCCTTATCGCTGAATTGTGGATGTTACACACCTTATACTTGATGTTTTATGAATACTAATCTTTAAAATGACATTGAATAACTTATAGAAAAAGTTTACACATCAAAAATAAAATTTACTTCAATAAACATCGACTTTTAATTTGTGTGTTTCTATTGCGACAAAAATGGTACCAGGTGAGTTATATTTTACTTTTTTAACTTTAGGTATGTCCAATAATTGATTAAGAGATGCACGGTTCGATTCCGGGTGCTAGCAAACTTCCCTTTTTTGACACAATCTTTAAGTGTATAAAGTTGTTTTTGGGTGTTTAACAAAAACCAAGATAGATCTTTTTGAAACGCAAAGTGATTGTTGTTTTTACGTTGGTTCTTATTACCCAAATTTCAAGAAAGTCGAACTATTTTGGATTATAGTATCAATGATAAAAACTCAAGGCATTTAGAGTAAAGAAGACATTGCACAAAATTACACTGATTTGAAAAATATATTTTTCTCTTCATTACTGAAAGAGTCGTTAATTGTTTCAATTTATTTTGAGTAGGTATTACATTTTTTTATATGAAAACAAATATTTTAATACATTAATGAATCTGGTTACATTTTCCATTGGAACAAACAGCTGAGACTATTACTAAGTATTTATATTTACATTATTGAAATTATCAAAAACTTTCATCTCTGAAATATTAACGTTCGTAACAAATATTGTTAGATGGCTTATAAGGAAAACGCGTAGGGTTGTACAAAGGGTGACAGGAAAATTATTCGAATCACAATTATTCGAATGGACAATTCTTCGAAAAATTTCGAATGACAATTATTCGAATGGCAGTTATTCGAATCCACAATTATCAGAAAACACAATTGTTCGAATTTTTATACGTTATATTGATAGCAACAATTATCCGAAACACAATTTATCGAATTTTTATTATCAAGACAGATAATATTGCTCCTATTTTCGGCGAAAAGTAACGTACTTAGCGAAGTTATATTATATAATTCGACTCAGTTTGCAATCGATTTATCTAAATAGTGTCAAACGTTTGGAAAAATAATTTAAATATATTTATAATTAGGTATGAACGCAATTGCCTCATTTTCTTAAGAAACTAAAATAACGTTAAAGTTGGATGAGGTATGGCTGGAGTTTTATATGAAACGTAATATACCTAATTGCGTCAATATGACCTGCTTCTGAAGATCAAAATAAAATGAATTTAGATTAATATAAAATAATTCGAATAATAGGATTTTCTAACAAATGTTAGTCGAACAATTCACTTTCCATTAACTGTAATTCGAATAATTGATAGTCGAACAAATGTTATTCGAAGATTTGTTAATTCGAATAATTATTTTTTCGAACAATTGTGAATTCGAACAATTGTATTTCGAAGAATTTTCATGTAATCGTACAAAGAATGGTCATATTTTTTTGCCTGAAAATGAAATAGGTAAGTATAAGGTTTTCGCATACCATTAAGTCATTTCTCTTGTATGAAAAATGTAGATAAATTAAATGAGTATCACAATGTGATAATCCAATTATAATCCAATTCTATATTTTTATTTTGTTTTTTTGAAGTTAAGAATAAATAAAACTGATTCTACTGATTGTTCGATTACAAGAAAGAAGCAGAGATGGATGTTTTAAAAAGTATACTGATCTTTGTACGTTATAAGTGATGTAAAAGCTTTAATTAAGATATTTTATTTAAAAATCCTTAAAAACGTACGACATACATACTATTGTTCAATAGAATTCTTTAATAAGATGGAAACACTTAAGAAAATAGTGTCAGAACGTTTCACATAATATTTTTTGAGTATTTAAATTTCCGGTAAAAAAGGCAATTTGGAACCTTCTATATAACCCTGTTTGCATTGGAATATGATACTATAATTTGTCAGGAGATGTGATTTTTCCTTGTGGCAACACCAACGAAACTGGATATTAAAATAATACAGTATTATTTCATATCCTTAACTAGATAGGGAGGAAGTAAAATGATACCATGCTGATAAATTGCGAGGGGAAATGGGGAAAATATTATAGTACTAACTTTACACCCGGCATGGTTTAGACAAAAATCAGCAAATTAACACATTCAGAATAAAATTGCTTCTCACTCTTCACGCCTTCAAGTGGGCGGTCGAGGATCAATTCTTTATCACTCAAAATTTGATGTCTGTTTTCAAATCCCTTTTCCTAACTATTCTTCTCCCTTGTACCTCATATCTTCCTTTCTTACAAGTTCATAGTTAAATTTACATGTGTTAGTTGGAAGAAATTGCACCACTGCGATAAACTCGTCTTCTGTACGTTGATATATTTATGTGCAAAATTTCTTGTTTTTGATGTGGAATAAAGAGAATACTTGCATAAATTTAAAAAATCAATGAAAATAAAAATATTTCATGTAAAAATAAATGCCTTTCATTTTGAAATATTATAACCACTTGAAATTAAATAAAACACAAAAACTTTTCATAAGATATAGGTACTTATCAAGGTTAAAATATCCAATTTTTTATCTTATTTTTGGTATTAATTCAATATATCGAAAAGGAAATAATATTTTTCTAAAACAAAATTGAAAGGCTCATTAAAACTTTATAAAACCTACTTATCTTTGTCTATCAATAAGATATGTGTAATGTTTTTTAAAGACACGTGCTTTAAAGATAAATTTGTACAGGATATGTAATTTTTACCTTTGCATTGATGAAATAAGTAAACTTATTAATATATCTACGAACGGTTTCATATATTTATGTGAGTGTTACGTTGTTATTTACGTCCTTGGAGCAACATAAGAAAAATAGTTTATCATTTTAATAACATGATGTTGACAAGATTACAATACATAAATATTACACGACATAGGCGGGGATATATATTTCTCGACAGTATCTTAGTAACTAAAACAAAATAAAGGCTTCATACTACTATTTTGATCTAATTTATAATATGAGAAAATAAGTTAACAAAAATGACAACTATTCTTCTTTACATTTCACAAGATCTTATATTGAAACTGCGGAGATATTTAAGTATGTGTATTCATTTCTAAAAGAAAATCGTTGATAATTATATGATTATCAGAAGGCTAGTTTCAATCGTAATGTTGTATGGAAATGATTTTAAATGCTGTCTGTAAACTCTTTTCTGTAAGTTCTTTCGACGCATTTGAAAAAGACATTTATTTGTAAAATATCATTTTAAGAAATGTAACATTTTCAGTTCAGCGATGAAGTAGGCCACCCATTCTGAATGTCTTAAATTTTATTGACAAAGAGACGACAATTTGTATGTTTATTATATGCCGTGAGTCCACTGCCTGCCTTACTTGTGGAAAATTAATGAATATCTTAAGTTTTTAATACTAGATTAGATACTTTAAATAATGCGGGTATTTCATCTATATTTTTGTATAAAAAGGAGAATCTTGGTTTAAAATGTCGTAAAATGGAATATGTTGGCAACGAAATATACGAACCCGAAATAGCTCAATCTAAACCCCAAGACTTTACCATCGGACTAATGACTATAATAATTACAACACGAATAAGCATAAAAGTATAAAGATGTTCCAATGTCAAACGAAGCACAATATCGACATGATATAATAATACAATACGTACCTACGTAATAGTCGAAACAATGAATGTAACAGTTCGTAAAAATATCGTTTACAATTTTTTGACAAACTCGTATTACAATAATATTTTATCGACTTTTCGGTAAACATTTGAAAGGTATATTTATCAATTTGAAATATGAGATATCTTTTCATTCGTTATATTTTTTTCCAAAGATCTGTCGATAGCAAAGAAAAATAAAATCAATTCTATTGATATGATCATTATTTCATACCTTTTCATTTCCGTTGTTGTATTGGATGTGATGACGGCACCTGATGATGGAGTAACTGTTTCTTCTGTCTGAAGGCAGGAGACCGTGACTTGGGTGTATGACGCATGGTCGGATGTGGAAGAACCAGCGTTTTCCGATTCCCTTCCCTTCCTGTTGGAACGCTTCCTGTGGTGTGGTTTATTGGGCGTGGAGGAAATCAGAGTGGCCGATATAACTGTGAAGGAAATAAAAATACACATTAAATTTATATTTTGGCTATTATTGTTAATACAGCACGTTGAAAATATTGAGGATTTCAGTCACATATTATGGAGCTATGACCTTTTTTTATTGTACAGCCTTTTTGTTCATATACTTGAGTACTAGGCATCAGTTTTGGATGGTCATTATAATTGGTTAGTTGGCCTTTTAAAAAAATATTTTTTAGCTTTCCAATCTTTTATAATGCATTCATTTTATAATACAAATTCAAATGATTTACTGATGTATCTTTGTTTTATTTCACAATATTCATTAACTATTATTAAAGTTCTACTATTCATGAAGAAAGTTTTAGTTAAAATATTGAATGATAAAATCAGATATAATAATTACAAAGACATTCTCTCTGTTTATTTGTATAGTTGTACTATGTAACGTTATCATATCTTAGAACATTAAGTTTCTACCTGTTGCTTCTCATTATAAGTCATATTATTACGACTTGTATGCCATTCATATAGGGAATAAGTATAATTATATATATTACAAATAATGAAGACAATTAGGGATTCAATAACCTTTGAGAAAAGTAAAAAGGATGTGTTTATTGCTGTATTGCAATTGAAATTATTATACGAATAGTTTTACCCCGTGGAGACCCGGAAAAGATTACGTCTACCACTCTTTTCCGTAAGTTTTCAAGTGCCACGCAAAAGCCATGTTTTCGTAAAACCTCACTCATTAGACAATTAACATATATAATTCAGCGATGAGGCAAGCTACTCACATGCCACTTGAATGTTTGTTGCATTTAATTGGTCTGCTGGCTGCCTCATTTATGAAATATGCCGTGATGGTGTCTATGATGAATAGTTTTCCTCATAACGTTACTAGTTATTATAAACTCATTAATTAAAATGAATTTGGGTTTGTTAAAAAAAAAATCCGAAACCCTATCGAGTAAGCAGGCAGATACCTTCTTGTATTAGGTACCTATATCCAATATATTTTTGTCTCTATTTGTTTATCTTGGAGGTTAAATAGAATTTCTTACTTCATTTTGTGTGGACTCCAGGGAACGCATTTATAGAGTTGTCCTTTTAGAAAAACGTATACTTTACTGTTTGTCTATGTACTTGGGACATTTCCAGAGCGATGTCGTATTTGCTTGTATCTCTCAATCTACTCCCGTTACTCTTTTTCTCATAAACAAAGATACCAGTAAATGCATCACTGTAATAGTAAAGAAATAATACGTTATCATTAAAAAACAGTAAAAATGTGTAATGTAAAAAAATAGCATCGAAAATGGGCATTTTCTCTCCTCCATTACTGTTGATGAAACAAAATCTAAAATTTCTCAAATAATAATAATAAAAACTAGACAACTTTTTTAAGACGCGCCGTTTGGTGGAAAACCTCTGCAAGGGCTCATTGAAAAATCATAACATCTCCTGAACAAAAAGGTTTTTAACTTTGCCATGAACACCTCCACACTCTCCAGAGTTCGTAAATCATAAAAAAATGTATTCCACAGCAACGGACCAGCCACACAAAAGGCACGGTCAACATAGTTAGCCAAACCCCCTCTACGTGGAACCACAAGTTTATTGATAGAGTCTGTGTCAGCAAAATTTAATGATTTTTGCCTTTCCGTTGCCTCCTCAGAAATGCAGAACAGAACTCCGAGATGTACATCGGTGCCATACCATGTAGTGCCTTGAACATAGTCAATATGGTTTTGAACTCTAATATTTCTTTGACTGTATGCCAGTGAAGATCTTTTAGAAGAGGAGTTATTTGACAAATTTTGTTGGCATTTTAGATCAATCTAGCAGCTTCATTAAATACAGACTACTAAAAATTTATCCACCCTCCAAAAAAGCTGGATCTTTACATTCAATCGACTAAATGTGATTTATATAATGGTATATTTAACTTACATAATATGTGTACATGTATTTAAAACACTAATTTTCAATTAATATTACGGGTTATTCTTGGCAAATTAGAAGCCCTAATAAAAAATGTTCCGTTTGCCCGTGCAAGTCCGTGTAAACAACCTGTATTTTTTCTTCATATTTTTGAACCTTTTTCGACAAATATAATTTTTTCTCTGATTTGAAAATTATGATAATGACTTATGAAACTTTTTACACAATTTACCTATGAAATGAGCGAATATTTTGTAAAATTTGCGTTGAGGTGGTTTTTATCATAGCGACTTAAAAACAGAGAAAAAAAACAAACTCTTCAAATAGTCGTACTGATTCAAGTCTTTTTACTCGTTACTTCTTGTTTATCTATCTCCTTTTTGAATATAAAAATAATAAAATAGAAAAAAAGCTTACTTACAACCCAGCTTCACACGAAAAATAATTATATATTTGAAAAACAAATTTCAAATAAATAGATTCTTTTAAATTAATATTCATGATAGCAATAATAAGCATCGTTTTATGTATAGTTTCTACACTTATCATGAATTTAAGCACCAAAACTCAGAAAAAAAGTGACCCTTATATCTCACAGTTTATCTGGTAGAACTTTAAGCCACATCATAGTTAACACCTATTATTTATAGGAACAATGCCTCTTACGTAGTAATGACACGAATGCATGTATCAATTTCACGACTCACAAATGTAAAATTACTCCCATGCCCTCTGTATGATGGATGTACAAAGAGAACATATTATAAACAAACACACATAGGTATTAACAAACGGTTTAAAATATTTATGTGAGGATTTTTCAGTCTTCTTTCAAGAATTTATTTTCTTGGTTTTTCTTTAAGTTTAAAAGGTATTATCGTACAGTACGCAGTCTGGAAAGCTTCGCTACCATAGACAACTTAAAGATACTAGTATATCTAAGCACAACTTATCTAGTTAAAGTTCTTGGTCTTTGGGAAGGACAAGAACTAAAATACATTTTGTGTTTATTCAGCGTTCACTACGTTACTAGAACTATTCTAGGTACGAATATTTTAAGTACACGTTTGAATAAACTATTCAAATGAAATGTGAACTTAAAAATTAAATTTATTTTAATTTGTTTTTTAACATAATAAACCAATGCGAACTTTTGATATCACACAAATAAAAGCATTTCTTTCGAATTAAGATTGCATAAAAATAAATTATTATACTAAACTTTTTCATAAATACCAACTTTTTTTATTAACAAGTATACAATTGTTTCGTCTCTTACTAAGACGTTATCAATATCAAGAATTAATAATGTCTTAGTAAGAAACGAAACAATTGTAAATTATTGTAACAAAAATAAAAAAAAATTGAATTTGACTTTTACTTTACACATTTTACCAGCTATTTTTTTCCATCACAGTTTGGTATATTAAGATAAAATAAAGAGTAAATTGAGAGTATTTTGTAATAATATAAAAATGAAAAATAAAATAAATTAATAAAAATATGTAAGTAGAGAAACTTTGCAACGTGATGGTTATAAAACTAAAAGGCCCAATTATGTGGAACAAATTCATACAGAAGGACACATCTTGGCAAAGATTGATCGACTCCCATATAAAATATGTACATATAAACTATACAAGTAGTATGATGAATCATGTATATGAACAATGTTATAAAAGAAGACATGTGTACACTTGACATCAACAAATTGAGGTACATAATTAAAATAAGCGGACCGCTCTCTGATGACCGTACTTAGGTTTAAATATTTATATGAAAATGAATATAATGTATGACATAGAACATTAGTAGATTATCATTAAAATTACTTATTTTAATAGATACAGAGTGATGTGAAGTATTGTATGCCCATCTACATAATCTAAGGCCCTAATAATTTTACATATCTCACACATATGATGTAATACTCACATGAACAATTAGCTAGTCCCATATTAAGAAATAAGCCTTTTTGTAGGAATACTTATGGTAAAAATACTCTCACTTAAATCTATGAAACGTAAAATATAAATTAATATCAAGCCCACTGAATTAGTAAACTACGTTGTAAGCACATAAAATAGCTAAAGATATGTAGGAAAAAGTTTTTTTTTTTTATTTTATTTTATTTTACTACACCAATAAATTACAAATCTTATACATATTTTCATTGATGCTGCCCAACTAGGTATAACCTGTTCTAGGGCAAACATCTCACAAACATATCAAACATACTGAAACATATACACATTAAAATGCACTTATTTTTTCTTCTTCTTAGAATCAGTGGCATACTTTACATATATTCAAAAAAGCACTGCGCGATTGTAAGAGAAAAGCTGGGTATTGTTTGAAATTGTTATAAAACTATGATAATATGGTGGAATATCTCAAATTCATAAACCAAATTGAAATTTTGGCAACGGAAAAAAAGAAATTAAGAATTCTGATATTTTCTTAAATTCCTTTACCACACAGCGGAAATCAGACCTTTTTATTACAAATGCATGGCCAATGCTTGTCAAAAAAGTTAAAAAAGTCGCGCCACTAGCTAGAATGAAGGTCCTTGCACCTATAGCATTTTATTAGATAATAGATAAAAAAAATATATAAAAAAACATCACTTTTCTACACGGATATTGTGTTTGCAAATTCAATAAAAAATTGAAAAAAAAAAAACTTATCAAACTCTGGCATGCTACAGTAGCTCTTACATGGTGGAATAAATATATATTCTAGGCTTAGATACTAAGAATTTTTGGTTGTTACTCATTGAAATGTTGGAATAACAAAATGCTCAAAAGACTGGCCGTTAAAATCTCCAATGTTGAAGTTAGAATTATTATTGATTCTACGTTGTAATCAACAAAATAGTATGGTGAAAAAAATCTCAAATTGTTAATTTTTTGTTCAGTAAATTAAGTATATTAGAGATATAGATAGAATAAGTTAGAGAAATACGAAGCACCTCCTGCTTAAACATTGTGATGTTTTTACGACACATTTTCTCCTTACAACACCGAGATCTTGAAATAACATTCCTTGTAAAAACAAACAGAATCAACTCTATTTTCTGTTTGGATTGACAAGAGCGTACTGTATGTATGTATGTAGTGTGCATTTGTGTTAAATAAACATCAATATTGACAGGAATTCAATACATAAGATTCACATAGGTGTTTGTACGATTACTTGAAGTTAAATAAAAATTTGTACATAAAGTTACTATATAAAAGTATTCTTGTAGGAAAACTCTGAATATTTCAATGAATTAATATTTTTTGTGTAATTCTCATAGTTTATCGTGATATTTTTCATATTTGGAATGGTTAAAATATTGATAATTTTGTATTATTAAATTGACTTATATAATGAGGAATGAAAATTTCAACAAAGAATTTAAATTATCCTGCATTTGGTACCCATGCTTGATATCCCAGAAATTTATCTACACATTAAGCTGTCGTTGAGGTTTATAAGAGAGAATATCGGAGCCTCTAGCAACTCGCTTCGAAGCTTAATTGTATGAAGCACATCTCGTGATAAGATAGGTTGCGGGTTGAAGTCCCGTCCGGGGGACTACCAAAAAAGGTGATTTTGTCTTTTTTAAACCTAGTATTGTAATTTCGTGTGTTAAATTCACATAAAGAATTTAAAGTTTAAAACGTGTGAAAATAAATAAACAAGGTTACAAAAAAGAAAAAATGTATGAATCCAAGGAACACTCGTGAATACGTAAAAAATATTATTTTTGAAATTAATATCTACTGTTACAATACAATTTACAACCTTGTAAACTATTCTGAGAAGTTTTGTCGCCAACAATGTATGTAAGTAGAGTGTATTTTTGAATTCATTTGTTAATTAAAATAAACTTAATTTAACTAAAAATGCCACCCTTTCCAATTGAAAATTTTTATCTCACTTTGCGTCTGTACACACATTATTTCCCTCTCAAATTCCTGTTTCCTAAATCTGTACCTACGTTATGTCAAATAATAATATTGTACTGAAAATTTCCATATATATTATGTAGAATCGATTCTTTATACCTCCATATATTGATATTCCTATGTACAGTATATTAATAATATACACAATATGTGTCATGGATTTTCCATTACAAAATTCTCTGTTTTATTATTTGGCATGTTGCTGATACAGGAATTTTGTAGTAATATTACAATATTATTATAATTAAATGCGTAGCGAATTTATTGAACAAAGGTTTCGAAAATATTGTTGCATAGATGTTGGTACATACGTTATATCATTGTGGAAATTTTTAACGGCTTGTTCAGTAAGATCACAGCCTCTTAGTGTCCGATTTGAAGTATATATTACTACTAATTGATTAATGGCCGGTTTCAATAACCTATCTCTCCGTGACTGTCGATTGAAATCTACGATTTAAAATATAGAACACAATAGATTTCAATCGACAGTAGTGGATAGATAGATTATTGAAACCGGCCATAAGTAATATCAGTGACTAAATATATGTAGAGGTTGCATAAATTAAGGAGCAGTTTACTCAAATATATTTTCATTTCATCATTCTTCTCTAGATTGGACAATTAAGAAACAATTGACTGATCCGTCTTTATATACTGCCTTCATATAGCCGTATTCAAACAGGATATCTGCTTCATCTAGGATGAGGTAAAGCGGGGTTATGGAGCGACTCAACATGCAATGATTCAATTCCCAATGTAGGTATTAGGATTTTATAGCCCCAAGTTATGCCCTAAGTTTTTCTGCATTTTTTTTAAATTTTAAACGAATTATTTCTGATTCTCTTTTGTGTTGTTATTCTATCACATTTAGTTATTCTCTTTGAAAAGTGAATATATAACATAACACATAACACATAACACATATAGACAATTCACACAGACCGAGCTAGTCCCAAACAAAGATATGAATCTTGTATTATGGGTACTAACATGGCGATACACATATACAATGCACTAAACACATATACATGTAACACCCAGACCCAGGACAATCTGAAAAAGGTCATTCTTCATTTTGCCCTGGCCGGGAATCGAACCCGGGACCTCGTGACTCAAAGGCAAGTGCGTTGACCTCCGCGCCACACCGGTCGTCACCGGTCGTCGTCATATATATCGAATATAACTTTAAAATTAAGATACAATATTATTGAAACAGAATGTCGCTAAAAATATCCGTCATATTTTTTTTTACTTACTAGATGTTCTTACCCGGCGTCGCCAGGGTAAACTTTATAAAAAAAGTTGTTGTGATACCGAAACTGTCATACAAACGTCACTTTCATACAAAAAAAAATCAAATTTCCGACTTTTCCGTTGGATTTTTCAAAAATTTTCTTTCATGCAAACCGTCTCCTGATAATTACAAACAATACAAAAAAGAATCAGCCAATTCAGTTCAGCCGTTCTCAAGTTGTGGGGGAACATACATGGTTAACTCATTTTTATTTATATAGATTAAATTGATTATGATGACCATATTTGTTATGTATGTAGATCTCAAATGTTATGTAATAGACATGTTAATGGCAATAAAAATCATCAGCGATGAAGTATGCCACTCATCCTGTGAACGTTTTAACTTTTATTGGCACGGTGACTATGACTTGCGTGTTTATTACAAGCAGTTGGTCCACTTACTATTGGGTAATATCGTGATGGTATGGACGGGCCATATTTTGAAACAGTTTATTCAATTTATGTTTAAAACTTGTTAAACAAATATTATTTATAACTAATGACAATAATAAAATAACTTTGAGTGTGTAGATATTTTAACATTAATGAATTTTTAATTGTGAAAACCCTTAAAACTTTTGTTTTATCGCTAAAACATTAGGAGTACGCAAAACAAACAGATAGGTAAAATGTTAATAGTTGAATACTTAACTTTTTGGTTGAATAATTGAATAAATATTTTAATCAGGTTCTACGTAGGTATGTCAAATATTTCTATTTTACGTGTGTTAGTATAAACAGTTAACAACAATTTTTTTAATTTTTTTGGTATAACCATTTCCAAATTTTTATTATTATCTTGTTATAACAATGTTATTGTTTTTGATAAGATTTATGCCATCAATACGGGTTTTGAAGTTTGAACATTTCATATATTTTTCTGAAAAGCACTGCTAAATCAATTTGCTGGTCATTACATTAAGTAATATTTTGAAACTGTTATCACATAACCCTAAAGTTAATGTAGACAGACACCGATATTGTTGTCCCTCTTCTCAAAACTACTTTAGTCCTAGTGGTGGTTTTACAGCCTACTGTATTAGTAATTATTTAAATTTGGTCACCGTATTACATTTATTTTATAATAGATATTTTCAATGTAGACATTAAAATTTGGTTATTGAATAAATTTGTGAGAAATATTTGTTTAACAAACTAATCAGCGTAATGCTGTATAATATTGTTTGAATTAAAAAAAATATATATATAAGTAGCTTGAAGTTGAACCCCACAGAGTGGTTTTTCTTTGGAATATGAAATACTTGTCACCTGAAGATGATGAATATTGTGAGTTAGTTGGAAGGTTCATGTTTCTGAGATAAACTTAACAATTGCACAAAATTATTGGTTTTTTACTCATTAAATCTATTTTTTATTTATATTTATATAATGACATAGATGAAATGTCTTAGAATTGATGAGTTGTACAGTGTCCTTGAAGCGCTTTGGCACGTAAACGACACTTTAATGTTATTCAATAATAATGATAATTATTTTTTTCAATAAACATTTATTGTTATTATAATGTGATTATATCGAAGCATCATGGTACGCCCTCTTCCAGTTAATCATAATAATACTGTCCCTGGAGAAAATTGCTACCCTGAAATGAAACAGGTTCACTCTTGTAAATTTTCGAATACCCTTTTAGCCTTAAAGTGGGAGATGTTCGCAAAATGTAACGTGTAAGATGTTGATCAGCATCAATTCAGCAATAGGGAGTGCCACCTATTTTGAGTGTCTATTTTACTATTGAGAACGACTTGCACATTTATAACATTGGGTTAGTTCCCTGGTTTTCCCAATTGTGGGATATAGATACCTACTCGTAGAACGATTTATTTTGCCTCAGGATTGAATACGGGTTAATTATTATTTCCTTAACATGAAATCAATTAAACCTGGAATTAATTTGAAAGTAATGTATTTTAACACAGAAAGTGACAATTTTTGGAAAAGAACTGAATAGTATATTCACTGTATATAAATAGTAATAAATTTTAATGAATTAATAATAATAATAACTAGACAACTTATTTATGATGCGCCGTTTTGTGGAGAAACCACCGCAAGGGCCCATTTAAGAAATGTATAACAAACTCCCAGACACAATAAAATGTGATGATGTATTGGTCTTCCGGAGAGAAGTGAAATCGTATCTAGTTAATAAATCATTTTACACGATTGACGAAATGTTAAATGGATAAAAATGTTTATGTTTTATGCCTTGTACCTTTTTATAATTTTATTATATCTATGTTTGACGCTGTAGATCCAAACCCTTTACATTTGCGACTACATATTATATTTTACTTATTTAATTATTTTTCTCACTTGACGAAATCCTAATAGTTGGATATATTTTATGTTTTGTGTGATCGTTGCTTAATTTTGATTGACTTGTTTTTTGATATAATGTTTGTAATATTCATTGGTTATTATATTCTACATTTGACGAGTCTAAGTGTCCGCAATATAAGGACCTAAGGACGATATGAAAAAATATAAATAAAAAAAAAAAAAATATAAATATAAATCATAACACCTCCCGAACAATAGGGTCTTTAACCTCGTCTTGAACACCTCCACACTCTCCAGAGTTCGCATCTCAAAGGGAATTTTGTTCCACAGCAACGGACCAGCCACACAGAAGGCACGGTCAATATAGTTGATAAAGTATAATAAAGCAGTTTTTAGCTCAGTAGATAAACTTAACAAAAACTAGACATTTTGATGATAATTTTTCCATACGTTATAGAAATTGAATTGCGAATATGTTATAAATTTTCAAATTGTACTACTTCTACTACTACGAGTATACCATCACGGCATCTACCATAAATAGAGTAACCAGAAGAATATAAACATACAGAGAATCCTCTTGAAATAAATAAAAAAGGGCGAAAGTGTTTGAAAGAGAGAATAACATAACTAGCATGCATAGACAATTCACACAGATCAAGCTAGTCCCAAATTCAGATATGAATCTTGTTTTATGGGTACCAGCACGACGATACACATATATACAATGCACTAAACACATATACATGTAACAACCAGATCCAGGACAAATTGTAAAATATCATTCTTCAGTTTGCCCTGGCCGGGAATCGAACCCGGGACCTCGTGACTCAAAGGCAAGAGCGTTAATTACCACCGGCCGCCGTGAATGAAAGAACAGTTTGTGAAATAAAGGCTGGCGATGAGTGTTTGAAGCAAGTCAGTGAGTATTATATATTTGAGAAGTTTGTTTGCGAAGAATGGAAGATGAGATAGGAAAACCGAAAAAAGAAAAAGTGGCTGGTGCTAGAGTGAACGGTGCACTACGACCCATTGTCAGCAATGGCAATATGACAAAAATGCTGGTGCTGATACTTATATACGCAAGGGAAACTTGGACGTGGTTGGAGAAGGACGAAAATGATATTCCTATCAGACAATCAATCGGAGAAACACATTTACACAAATATTGTGCAAAATCTAATTGGAAGATGTGCAAAAGGCCTCCAACGCTTACGAATAGGCTCTAGACTGGTTTTAGTGATCACTTTCGGTATCCATGGACAACTTTCATCAATTTCGCCATTCTCAATGTCACGATATGAAGAAACATTTAATAGAAACTATAGAAGCACTATTTTTTAGATCTCATATTTCATATCTCGAATAGATCAAGATCTTCCGTTTCAATAGCGACGAAACAGTTTTGACAATAGTATTTTAAACACAAGAATTTCGAAAGTATTGACGTATTGCTTTGCCAAGGGGTGGACTTAATTAAAGCATAAGTTTTTCTTGCAAACTTTTCATTATATTAATAACCCTATTTCAATTATTTATGTTTCCAGTCTACCCCATAAGCTCGAAAACCATAATAATATAAACTTTCAAATATTCAAAAGCGCTTTTTTTAATGTTGTCACAATTCAAAAAATCTCAATTTCAACCTCAATAGAGACCGTAATCTAACAGAAAGTTTTACAATTATTTAAATTAATGTCTTCTAACTTTATATCTCCGAGGAGATGATGTACTATATGAATTGGACATTTTTAGTTCTTGAATCACATTTTTCCTTCTTTGTGTCAAATGAAATTATTTTATGCTATCCACGACAACATTAAATTTTAAAAAATCATTTGTATGTTAGATATTTTTGGAGATGCTCAAAGATATTTTACCTGCAGGGCTACTCTTGACAAAACTAAACACGATCTTAATCTAGTCTTGATCTTGATCATACGACGCACGAAGTGACTATTGACCAAAAATACACACAAACCGATCGCGCGTTAGCGGTAGCGCGGTGTTTTTGACCATAGTCCCGTCGTGCGTCGTATGATCAAGATCAAGACTAGATTAAGATCGTGTTTAGTTTTGTCAAGAGTAACCCTGCTGGTCTTATGTTTTTGTATAATTATATTGCAAATTTGATTTGGGTTTAATTATACTTAACATTTTATTAACTTAATTCTAAATCTGTCGATCTGTTTATATTTTAATTTAAGCTATCGACTTGAAATACTGTGACCGTAATATTAAAAGGTAATTAACGGAAGTATTTATTTTATGGTGATTATATTTTCTGTTCTGATTTAAAAATACATTTTTTTGTTCTTTTTTTGGTAATGGAATGTGAGTGCGTTTGAAATATGAAAGTACGAGTCGTAAATGTGTGATAAATATATTTTTTTTTAAATTATATCTGGGTCTTTGTTATAAAGCCAAATACAACCTTATACACCTTTCACAGTAAGCTACTAAAAGGTTGTGTCGTGAAAGGGGAGTTTGCGGGCGCCTGGTATCGAACCACGGACCCCTTATAAATAATGAAGTATTAAATGTTGTATTGTATGCAGTCCAAAATAAAGACATTTTTACATTAAATTACAAGCGGTTTAAAAGAAACTAATCAGATAATATAAACTCGTAATTTGTATTTGAAAAGTTGAAAAAAACTTTTCATATCGATCTTGTTTCATGAGTGAAGTTCAAACTGTTTATCATTCAATAATGTTAGCACCTGCTCCGAATCTATGATGGAAGCTAATCGAAGGATGTGAACAAATTGCCTTGAGAAATTCCGAAATAAAGTAAAGAAAAACACGAGAAGTAAAGAAGATAAACTCTTTTCAATAGAAGTTTGTAAAAGTCTGGTGAAAGAATCAATTGGATTTCTTTCTATTCGGTGGCGTATCAAAACGTTATCTCGAGAAAGTTTCACGATGTTTTCATGTTGTTAACTACCAGTTTGTCCGTACTACATTTTATTAACTTTTACGGTGAACTCGGAAGGTCAGAGAGCGTAAAACTATTTGGCGATAATTTCTTGCTTAACTTTTTACCGCCTGTTACGTTAATGAAATGAGCGAGTTTTTTTTCTCCTCTTCCCTTTCCTACTTTTGAGATCACGTTTTCATTTTAACCAATACAACAAACTTGGTACCACCACGAACTTTCAACTTTTTCATTTCTTTTTTTTTTTGATGTTGTTGCTTCAAGAAAGATTATTTTAAATCGACTTTGGTATAGTACGGTGCGAATTAAAGTTTTTCGCATTAATTCAGTAATCTTCGTATAAATGTTTTTGTCAGTACCGTATCTAAATGTAAATCCACGTCTTTGGATTAAAGTTTTATTGTATTTGTACTTATTATTATTTACTCCAAAAATCTACTTTAGTTTGCTGAAACATTGAACTGATGCTTAATAAATATTATCCTTGTAACGACATTTCAGAAAAAGGAAATATGTACTTTATATGTTCTTAAACGATTTTTCATATTTAAAATATGGACTGCAAACCCCGTGTTGATAGATTTTATGCAATGAAATTTTATCCTCTATCCGCACACAGAACGAAATACCTTTTAGAGTGAACACTATAGTTATGTTTTGTCAATTCTCTGTTAGTGTCGATTATGTGAATAAATAAATTATAAAAAAAAATATTATTTATTCTTTCTACTTGAGTTGATCCGTAGAGCATCCGGTAAAGAATTTTTCTTCCACTCTCTGCCGTAAGTTTTCTGAGTGTTTTGTAAAAAGCAGGTATTCAACATTTTATATCTTAAATTCAACGAAAACGTTTGCCACCTATTCTGACTGCCTTAATATTTTTGATGGCATGGAGAAGACTGCTTGCATATTAATTAAATGAAGCTGGTCCTCTAGCTAACCCAATATTGTGAGATATGCCGTGATGGTGAAGTATAGTGTAGTAGTGTCATGAGTTGTTTGGCACATATGTGAAGAATAGGCGCATCCAAATTACAGGATTTTCATTATTTATATAAAGAAGAAATTATAATTTACATATTGTTAACGATGTAAGCAAGGAAAAGCCATATAATGAAAGGAGTTTCTCAGTTACTGATTAATGATAAGAAAAATTACAGGATGTTTATTATTTATATAAAGAAGAAATTATAATTTACATATTTTTCATCACGAGTTCATCGGTAGCTTGGAGGTAGAGTCTCGGCCTCGTGAACAAGGGGTCCGTGGTTCGATACCAGGTACTGGCAAACTCCCCTTTTACGACACAAGCTTTTAGTAGCTTACTATGAATGGTGTATAAGGTTGTATTTGGGTGTATAACAAACAAATCCCAGATATATCTTTCATTAAAAAAAATATTGTTAACGATGTAAGCAAGGAAAAGCCATATAATGAAAGGAGTTTCTCAGTTACTAATTAATGATAAGAAAAATTATAGGATGTTTATTATTTATATAAAGAAGAAATTATAATTTACATATTGTTAACGATGTAAGCAAGGAAAAGTCATATAATGAAAGGAGTTTCTCAGTTACTAATTAATGATAAGAAAAACTGTAAAAAATGTTAAAGTATGGCGCACAGACGTGTTAATCTTGGTATTGTGCCAAGATTAACCCTTCATCTACGAAATAAAAGGAAGAAATAAGCCTGTTTCGTTCAAAAAAATTCTGAACCTTTGAAATAATGCTCTAAAAGTGTTGTCATAGAAACGATTACTGTTAAAGATAATGATGTACTTAAAGTAAGAACTAGAAAAAAATATTTGTAAATAATAAAAATATATATATTAGCATTTTATATGATCCTATATAATATTTTTTAAATCGAAAATTGTTGTCCAAAAGATCAAAAAGATAAGCCTTAATAGGATTATATAGTAATAGAAAGGGATAAAAATTTATTTATTTGTTATCATATGAAAAGTAACTTGTATAATATTGATTTAGTAAATAAAAATATTTTTGTGAATTCTATACAAAATTTTACTCTACATTATCCGAATTTTTAGAAAGGGGTTGAATGGGACAAAAATATTTATAAAAAGAGAGAATATAATAATGTGCTAGTCCCTTTTTCAGTTGTCAGTTGGGAGAATTTGGACATGGTACATTTTCCGTAAATATTAAATCTGTCAATCCAATTCTAAATATTATTATACGATCTTGTTTTTTCTTCCACTTTCATAAAACATCCTTCTTAATAAGGTGACTTTCCCCTAAGGGCGAAATAACTGTGTGTGTTTATACTGTATATTTCTGAACATAATATTTTTAGTTTCGTCCATTTCACACTAGGTGTCACTAAGGTACAATTTAATAAATATTATTTTTGGTTTTATGAGGATAAAATTAAAGTACAAGTTAATCTGCTGATATTTAATCGGAAGATACTTTGTGTAAATCTCGTTGCCGACTTAAATATTCTTATAAAAAATTAACCGTAACCGTAGTACCTTGGAAAATTTTGTTGATATATTTTAAGTTTTTTGAAGTACAATTTGGACGCAAGCTTTCTCCATGTGAGCATTCTAAACAAATTAAATTACCTTTTTTTCACGAGATTCTGAACGTTCTGATCTTGTTGTCATAATATAAATGGGATATTCGGAAAGGGAGTCATCCAAAATACTAACCACAAAAACCAAATATAAAAAATAAAACTATGTATACAAGTCTACGTAACACTTTTAGTGAGAACTTGTGTACATCTTAAGTAATACCCAGTGTATTTTTATTTCTACCGTGAAAAATCTTTTTATTTATTGATTTTGTATTTACGCTACCACTTGAATTGAAATCTATCGAGCAAAAGGATACATCCGTTAGGATTTGAGTGATTTGACGTGTTTGAAATGAGAGAAAAAATAATACGAGATAATAAAATTGATAAATGAATTGTAAGAGGCTGATTCGATTGTAACATCCCATCAAAATGATGTGCCAAAAAGATCACAAGAAAAAAAGAAACAAAATCATCTTTATTAAGCTTTAAACCCAGTTTTACTCAAGGGATAAATGTATGTACACAATAAAACTCTTTTAATTCAGTTGCAAAACATTTCTCTCAAAAACACAGCCAAAACCAGCCTCCAACATTTAATCACTTCATCCCAATATATAACTAAGGCTTTGATGCCATTATCATAGGAACGGTGTACAGTGAAAGAGGAATGTTTAATCTATGGAAAACCTTAGGGATGAAAAACAAAACGACGTTAGGATTACATTTTAAAATATTAGCGAGACGTAAACTATCGACAAGAGTGAAAGTGGACAGTTGGCGGCCTTCAAGATGCGAAGCTACAGACGCATGCTGAAGATCCATTAGTCGGATCAAATCGAAAATAAATGGGCGGTGATCAGGGTAGGCAAGAGTAGGCAAACTGTATTGGCCAGAACATCAGGCACCTAGGCCTAATCATCCCCGTTACGGAGTGCATGACCGAAAGTAGGAATGGTAGAGGCCGATCAAGAGACACCTATATGGATCAAGTGAGGAAAGACATGAACTGTGCGTGGCAGATACATTGAGTTAAAGAGACTAACAAAAAATAGGGAGGAATGAAGAATAAAATCCAAATTCGTTGCAGAGCAATCTAATGGATAGTACTGTTACTCACTATATAGGTATGTGTGTATATGATTTAGTTCTAACAATTTGTTTAGGTTATGAATACAATTTTAACATTTGATTATTGTATACCATAGGTATCACTATTATTATAGAATATTGTTGTCAGTGATATGTTCATAAATATGTCATATATACATTTAGCATTGTAACATAAAATGAGATATGAGCAAGATGCGAGTAGATAATGGATATTAATATCCTTGTAAGAAGGTCACGTTCTGATTACAAGTAATCGGGAATAAGGAATTATTGTATTAATCTGACGGAAGCAGTGGAAGTATATCAAAGCAGAAATGTATGGCGATTAACATTTCTAGCGACAAGCGAAAATCGTGGAATTTTCACAAGTATGGTTTATAATTGTATACACTTGGTAGGGTGATATACCTACGTAATTCCTGAATCGTAGATGTTACATACTTTTTGTATAATGTTTTACAATTACTTTGTAATCTAAGCCTCAAATTACATTCGATCTCCAAATAAATTATGACCAGCACTTAGTTGATAATCTAATTCTTCTTCTTCTTCTTCTTAGTCAGCCATCTCTCCACTGCTGGATAAAGGCCTCTTCCAAACTCTTCCAATCGTTGCGGTCCTGTGCCCTCTGTATCCATTTCCTTCCCGCAATTGGAGTAATGTCGTCAGTCCATCTCTTTTGTGGTCTGCCGATGCTTCTTTTGCTACTCCATGGTCGCCATTTGAGGATTCTAGGAGTCCATCTACCGTCGTTTCGTCTCACAACATGACCCGCCCATTGCCACTTAAGCTTTGCAACACGATCCATAATATCTGTGACTTTTGTTAGGTGTCTGATGTCTTCGTTTCTAATTTTATCTCTCAGACTCACCCCTAACATTCGTCTTTCCATAGATCTTTGTGAGCATTTTAGCTTGTGGACACTTGCTGCAGTTAGCGATATGGTTTCTAGTCCATATGTTGTCACTGGGAGGATACATGTTTCGTAGACTTTCTTCTTTAGGGTTCTTGGGATATCTTTACTGGTGAGTATATTTTTCAATTTTCCAAATGCTGCCCAGCCCAGGCCTATTCTTCTGGGTATCTCTGCAGTTTGGTTTTCCTTTCCAATTTTGATCTTATGTCCAAGGTATATGTATTCATTTACTGCCTCTATGTATTTGTTGTCAATTGTTAGGCTCTCATTTGTTGGACTCAAGATTTTTGTCTTACCTATGTTCATCTCTAGACCAATTTTTAGAGAGGTTTCATGCAGCTCTTTTATCATATTTTTCAGCTCGTCAATATTCTCACTCACCAGTACAATATCATCAGCAAAACGTAGGTGGTTCAAGTATGTTCCATCAATTCTGACTCCCTTGTTTTCCCAATTCATCATCCTAAAGATATTCTCCATTGCCAACGTGAATAATTTGGGAGAAATTGTATCACCTTGTCGGACTCCTCTGTTGATGTTTATCTTATTTGTTTTTGTACCTTCGTTTATCTTAACATCCATGGTGGCGTGGTCATATATGAATTTTATCATTCTCGTATATCTGGAGTCAATTCTCGCATCGTTGAGGGCTTGTATTATTGCCCATGATTCAACAGAATCGAAGGCTTTCTTATAGTCAATAAATGCTAGATGAATTGGGATGTTATATTCTACTGTTTTCTCTATAAGCAGACGGAGTGTTTGGATATGATCAATTGTTCCAAATCCTTTTCTGAATCCAGCTTGTTCGACAGGTTGGTACATGTCAAGTTTTTGCGTTAATCGATTAGTCAGAATTTTGGTCAATAATTTATACATATGGGATAATAAACTAATTGGTCGATAATTTTCCAAACTTTCTGGATCACCTTTTTTGAACAATAATATGACTTCCGCATTTTGCCCATTTTCTGGAATAGATTCGGATTCGATACATTTGTTCAGGAGTATTCTCAATGCTTCGTTTAGCTCCTGACAGCCCATTTTTAAAACGTCAGTTGTAATTTTGTCTTCTCCTGGAGTTTTATCATTCTTCATATATTTCAAGGCATACTCTATTTCTTGGTAGGTAATTTCTGGAATATCTTCCGATCCAACATTAAGTATAACGTTACTTGTAAGCGTTTGGTTTGGTTAATCTAATCTAATTCACGGCCTTCAAAATCAATAAACAACTCACTTTTGTATGATATTTGGTACTAAAATAACACGAGAGTACATTTATTTTGTTTCGCTTATTTTCTGAATGTCTTAATTTTTGTGCGCACGTCTCTACGTCTCTACGTCCTCTGACAGCTTGCGTGCTAATTACATGCAGCTAGTCTGCAGGCTGTCCCACTTGTGGGATATGCCGTGACGGTAAAGTATAGTATTCGTTTATCTTATTTTGAGATTAGACGTCTGTAAGACACTTCATAAGATTATATACAAAAACGGAGGCGGAAGTGCCTCCCCCCCAAGGTAAGTAAATTAAAACTCGTATTTGTCTCAACGATCTAAAGCAGAGGTTTCCAATAGAAGGCGAGGAGCCGTCGGGGGGTTGATAGAAAGCCCAAAGAGAAGTGGGAAGGCACTAATTCAAATAAGGTGGTTTTAGAGAAATTATAAATTGAGAGTAAAAAACTAAACTATGCCAGACTTGGGTACATACTTCCGAAATGGAAATTAATCTTAACTCCTTAACAAAAATATAACGATCAAAAAATATTTTAAATTCTTATGTCAAATCGAAAAATAGGTGACTGGAAATAAAGGCGAAGAGAGTTTGAAATGGAAATCTGTGTATTGATATCACACATTAAAAACAAAAGTGGCATTATACAAAAAAACATCAAACAATCAGTATGGCCGTTTAAAGTTGTTGGTATAGTTCTATAGTTTACACCTCTACTCGTTTCTTAAATACATTATTTATAGAAAGTAATATATAAAAATGACACTATATTTAAAATGTCATTTATGCATTTAGTCTTTCCTTAAATTAATGTACAAGCACTACGACCGTTTGACTGGTGTCACTTTATTAATTAGCAACTTGAAGCTTATACAAAAAGTACAAAACAACACTAGTGACCTCTAGGGAAAACTAAAAAGCTATTGGAATAGGTGTTTTTGTATTGGATGCGTTTTTATTTGAGCGTTTTAAACATCTTTTAAACTCAAAATTGTCATTTTATTTTTTTGCGATATATCTGTATAAAAACCTAACTCTATAGAATATAATATGCCTTCGTGGAGGTGCTAGAGTTTGGTTATTTTACAATGTGGACGATGGTCGAAAAAGGTTTAGAACCTCTGATGTAAAGGCTCTTGAGAATATAAACATAATTTGTTACGCACCACTGGTTACGCTTTGTCTCATCTTCTCTCCATACTCTCCCATGACAATGTATGTAGATAATAATATTATATTGTTATTTCGATCATGTAATAATCTATGTAGGTACGTTATTATCGTAAAGTTAACTATGCATACAAATTATTATTACTACTATACAAGTAGGTACTATATTCTTACCTCCGAAATGTTCATTAGCGTTTCCTCCTGAACAGCTAAATATAAAGTTGCAAGCTTCTTTGGAAGAACAGGGTTCTGTAGTCTTCAATCTAAAAAAAATGGAAAATATTTTTTAATAATAAAATTGAAATGCCAGTGAATTACGAATTAGTTATTTTGTGGAGTCCTTGGTAAAGAATAGACCTCACACAAACTTTGAGTGCCCTTTAAAAGGTAAGTTTTCGTATATCATAATGTTTCGTTAATCATTATTTATTTTATGTAAAAAACAAATATGGTTTTATAATTGTTTCACTTCTTTTTACATTGCGTTTATTTAGAATGTATTGTTGTACATGAGTTTGACAATGAATACACTTACTGAATGTATTAATTTCTAGTGCCAAGGATGACTTGTGTGTTTATTACAAGCAGTTAGTCCATTGACTACCTCACATGTTGGAGATACCGTGATTTGAAGTACTTCTACCACAACCATACCAACACGGCATATCCAACAAGTGGAGTAGCTAGTGGAATAATTGCATTAATAAACATGCAGACTGTCCTGTCCGTGCCAATAAAATTAAACAAATTGAGATTGGGTGGCATCTGTCATTGCTGAATTATAAATGTTAATGGTTGCTAGTTATTTGTGACGTTTATATATAGATTCGTCCTAACATACATTTTTTTTCTCTTCTTCACGTGTATTCATTCACGTTGAGCAGTCCTCCCCCTCCCCCCCCCTCCTACATGTGTGTTGCATTTCGCATTTACATATTTTTTTTAGTTGTTTATTTATTTATTTTTCTTATATGTATTGCTGTATTTACGATATCTATGTATCTTAGTATCTATTTATTTGTATATATGTATTGTATTTACAGTATTTATTTTAGTATCTATTTGTATGTATATATTAATTATTTATTTAGTTATTTATTTTTAATTCTTTTTAGTAATTTTTTAAGAGTATGTTTTACATACTTATGGTTACTAATTTAGTTTCTATGTATCGTTTTAAAGACTTATTATTATTTTTTATTTTTATCATTGTTTTCAATTTATCTTGTTTTATTTTATTGGGTTAGTTGGAAGATATCGCGTCCCTGCGATAAACTCGCCCATTGTGCAAAATATTTGTATATACCATGTTGTTATCTCATTCTTTTTGTTTAAATATTTTGTACAATAAAGTTTATTATTATTATTATTAATTTATTGAGGTTTTAACACCACCTGCCTTTTACAGGACACTCAAAAAATTGCAGAAAAGAGTTCAGGACCTATTCTTTACCGGCGGCTCCATGGAAGGGATTTTAGTTGTCTTGTATTATTATGTTAATGGCAACAAAAACTTTCAATAACGTAGACGAATATGTAATACCTAGGTATATATTTCATATTTTTTAAGTAAATTGAATTTAATTAATTAATCGGTTACGGCAATCCACCCAATCCGATAAATTGAATTTAAATGAATAAAAAAAACTTTGCTGGTTCATGAGTTGAGATATTTATAATTTGTAATATATTTCATAAGACTAGAAATAAGCCGAATTTCAGAATATGTATTAACCTTAAATAATATACCTACATGTTTGTGTTATGAAAGTGTGCATAATATATTCTTAGGTTTATTACTATTTGTATTATTTTTTACAATTGTGATTGGTTTTGGAATACAAGAATCTATAAAGCGTTCGAAATCACTGATTGAAAGTTTAAAAGCATAATAAGAAGCGTGTATTTATTATACAATTCGTAATATCACGTACGTAAATAGTATATATTCGATAAGTTTTACTTAACGAGATACATTTACGATAATATTGAATACATAAAAATTCTCGGTATTAGACTTCAAAAATGACTATGTAACAAATAATTTCATTTAAAGTGTTTATAGGCCATTTTATATATTGAAAGACATGGTTTGGAGTGGCCAGAGGTCCTGGAAGCAGTGGTGGACGGGGATCTCTGGAGGAGGCACCTAGGCGCAATGGGCCTCTGACCCAACTAGGACAAGGGGAAGAAGATGTATGTTTATATGTATGTGTTTAAATTTTTAATTTGCAATTACGTACATCCGATTATTTGATGTTTACAGAGACAGCTGAAAAATAAAATGAGTCGCTTTATTGTAGAAAGGTCAATATGTTAAAATTAAAAATTGTTTATTTTTTGAAAAATAATGAAATCAATTAATAATTGAATCGTAAGTATTTAAGATATATTTTTTTTTGTTTCACATAACTGTAGTTACAAAATACTGTACTTAACTATCAAACACTTATTTATTTATTATTTCCCGTGCAAAAACTTTGTTCATAAATAAGAACGAGAAAAAATAGCCGTAAGGAACCCTACAAACTTAGTGTTCCTGAAATACAACCCTTAAAGGTATAAGCACCCTTTCTTGAATCTATAATATAGTATTACGAAGGTAGTTCAGTAGGTTGAATTATATTTATCTTAAAGCCTAACGCAATTTACACGATATTATAATGAAATGATTTCCGCCAAAGAGATGGAATTGTCTGTCGCACTTGACAGGGGGCAAAATAGGATTAGTATGTAATGTCACATTGTCCCAAATACGGGTTTAGACGCTGTAGGTTCTAGCAAAGTTACGGTGATAGTATATATGGAAGGTTTATGAGGTGACCTAGTAGGTACCTATACTACAAAGGCACTCAACCATGAAAATACGTTCAAAACCCTTATCACCTCGTCCATTCCATATTAGGGCACACAGATATTGTGAATGAAATTTATACGTGATTATGCATACATTACGTAATATAGATATTCATATCATTATTTTATAATCGAGTTATTAATTGTTAAGCTTTTTATAGTGAAAATTATTATCTCCATGTGCAAGTGTGCGTTCATTAAATAAATAATGATAAACGTTAGTGGGTACTTATTCATTAGAAATAATGGTTAAAACATAGCCATTGGACGCTAGATAGCTTCATTTAAGTAAAAATAACGTATTGATTAAGAGAATAAAAAAATTATTCTTACTTGTAAAAAAATACTAGGTATTTTTAATTAAAAAAACTTAAATAAATCTTAACACTATTCATGAAGCAATCGTTACATCAAGTGGTGTAAAATAAAGTATGCATTCAAAGTCGATTGGTGATATATCTCGTATCCAAAACATAGTTCCTCTACAAGTTTAATGAGATTTTTTAATTATTTGTTTTTTCGAATAACTGAATGCTGTTGGGCTAAAATAAAATATTATTTATTTATTTATTTTAATAGATACAACAGCTTTAACAATGAATAATACAATATACATTTCAGACTACATAATATTTTTTACTTAAGTCTCTACATTAATATTACTTTTATATTATCTCGTGGAGCACCCGGTAAAGAATTGGTCTCCCACTTTTCTCCTTAAGTTTTTGAGTGTCCTGTAAAAGGCAGGTGTTCGAAAAAATTAAGACATTGTACATCTTAAATTCAGCGGTGAAGTTTGCCACTCATCCTGAATGTCTTGATTTTATATTGGCACGAAGAGGACAGCTTGCATGTTTCTTACATGCAGCTGGTCTGCTGGCTTCCCCACTTGTAGGATATGCCGTGATGGTATAGTAGTAGTAGTAGTAGTAATAATTTACATCGCCAATTATATATCCATGGTAAAAAATAATGTTCACGATTATATTTGAAAAAATAAACATTAACACTTTGTAGCAGGAATGTAGCTTCAATGAAATTTATCTCATAATGAAAGGTGCTTTGAATTTATTACCAACCATAATTGGGGTATTCAGGAAACTTATTATAAGATCAACCTAATTTAACGCATTATATACCAATACATACTACTAACATACACACGACCATTTCATCCCGCGCGATTAAACCGATTTCATTTGACATTTTTAAAAAGTAACAAGGGCGCACTCAGATTATTTCTTAGGCAGGGCAGCAGTTTATAAAATATGAAATTATTAATTGTCACAGCTTTGCGGACGCTTTTTGGTCTCAGTTTTCAAGATTTAGTTATTTGTTGTATACGTAAATTTTATTCCATCTCATCGCCAAATTTCCAACTTGTGGAGTATTGCTCGAGGTGGAGACACAATATGCTTTACAGAACCAGGCACGATGGTTACGATCCTTAGAATTGTGGGACTAACGGAGATGATAATGATGGTAATTGAGAGCGTTTGTGCAATAATTTTACAACTACCTTGTATTTTCTCCTTTAACTTCTAGGCTAGGGGGATATTTTCCCACTTTGATGCCAATTTTCATACTTTAATATTAACTTTGTTACTTTTGTGTTACTTTCAAGATCTAAGGGAGGCAACTACTCCAGTTTGCCCTCTCTCGGTACAACCATGAAATGTGACCTTTGAAGTATACATCGTCAAATATAAAATGGTAATTAAAACAGGTCAAAGTCTCGTTTCCACCCTTTATTTTTTTTTTCATTAAATATACGATATTCTACCACAGCCTTTACAGAAAATATTATCTGTAACCTACTTTATTTTGTAGGTTTTAAACCTTTTAAAGGTCACAGAATATATTCGCGAACGGATGTTAATTGAAGATAAATGAAAAGCAAATATTTATGACATTCCATTTTGTTTCAAAACGAGGCTAACGGGTGAAGGAATCAAGCGTTTGAAAATGTATTTAGCGAAGTCATCTGATTTAAAATGATAAGTAATCGATGACAGTTTTTGGTAGTATGTTTTCTATTTCTAAATATTATGTATAAAAATAGTGACTTCAAAGTGTGCTTTGTGAAATATTACTTTTCCTTTCACAATATTACCGAAAATTTGAAAGCTGGTTGACTTTTTCACGATATATCGCTGCAATAATAATAGTAAAGGCTTTTTTCCAACTGTGTTACCAGAAAGAGCTTTGAAGAATGCAAGCGTTAAGAAGATTTTAAAAATAACCTTTAATACAAAAGATAGAATAGAATAGAATAGAATAGAATTTATTCAATAAAATGGTTTTCAATTACAATTATATAGAAATTATACAAGTTTTTTTTTTTTTTATAACAACAAAATAATATCTAGTTCCCCATTCAGCACATGGTATTAAGAGCTGGTATGAGGGGAACAATTAAAATAATTACAAAATTGACATATGTAGTTAGGTCTGTTTGATTTAGCACTCATTTATGCAAATAAAGATTAGAAAAACTATGCAGTTTAGCAATTTTGGTGCACTTTCAAATAGTTTGATTTTACACAATTACACAATTTAAATTATTTAATTATATACGTAGTTAGGTCCGTTTTAATCTAGCACTCATTTTTACTAAGAAATACCAATACCAATTTTGGTACACTTTCAAATATTCAAATTTCAAATATTTGGCACAATTTCACACATTTCACACAATTTAAAGTTTTTTTAATTACATTCGTATATTTACACATAGTAAATTTGGTACGTGTTACACTGATAATGGTCCGCTAGACAAACTCATATATTGCGTTTAGTGAAAATTAAATCGCCTTTACGTATTTTCGAATTTCTTTTTTAAATATGTGAATGTTCCTGGCATTTTTTATGGTTTCTGGGAGTTTATTATACATATGGATTGCCGAATGTAAGAATCCATCGCGTTTCCGGTTAGTTCTAGGTATCGTGGTTCTTAATTGATTAATTGCTCTTGTCCTGTGGCTATGAAAATCATTGTTGGTTGTTATGTTTATATTCGATTTAATCGTCCCTTTTTTTATTTTATACAGATGCTTAATTTTTTCAATTTGGATGAGCTCTTCCAGGTTGACTTTATTAGTTGCTTTGTAGAGGTCCGTTGTTCTGGTAAATTTATGAAATCCAAATAAAACTATACTTATATGATCTTACTTGTATGATCTTAGATACTTGTATGATCTTTCTAAAAGATTTCTCACAAAATATTATTGATGAAATTAAAGTCATTTAAATAATTTGTATCTAGGAAGTTGATAATGTATATAACTGGTCGATTCATTTTGGGTTGTGTACTTTTCCCCATTCAAATTCACAGTAATTCAGTTAATAGCCGTTATGTCAAACGTTCAAATACGTTAATATGAAGAATGACATATTCTATGCCCAGCTTTGTATTTATATAACTAAATTGAATTCATGCATGTGGGTACATGTACATAGGTTCGTGAAATTTAGGTCAAATGTTCATACATACATAGATACTCGAGACAAATGATTTTCAATATTAAACCGCGTTCAAATTTTATGACTGTCAAAAAAAATCAGAATTCGCATGTAACGTGAGTGAAATTTTTAAAATCGTTTGAATTCGACATTTTACATCAAATACTAGAATTGAAATAAATTTTAAAATTTAAAATGCAGGGAGTTCGTGAAATCAATTGAAAATATTTTAAAATGGGTCCTTACTTTGTATTTTATAAATGAAATTATATTGGTGGAAATGTGCATTTGAACATTAAATTTTATATTTTATCTATATTCCAATGCATTGGTTTTCATAAATGTGTTCAAATTCAGTAAGGAGTTCAATATTAAGGTCATCTTCGAAATTCCCACGTCACTTAAACAACTTTAAAAATATCAGAGACGTTTTCGATTGTTTTTTGTGAATTGTCATTGAAGTCTCATTGCATCGAACCATTTTATTTAAATTAAAACATTTAATTCCAGTTATTTTAGATTCTTAAATTTAATTTATATAAATTCAACACTGAAACAATAAATTCAATACAAAATAATAAAAAAAAAACTCCAATAAATGTAAATACTCCTGTCGAAAACATTGCAGCAAAAAAGTTACACAGGGTGGCCAAATTAATGTACTTACGCCAAAATTTTAACTCTCTGCAAGTGATTATTGGTAATATCGTTCATATTTTTTACTAATAGAAACACCATAATTCGTACGTTATGAAGTTTGCTACAAACGTAAGTTTAGTTATTGCTGTTTTCGGATGTGAACGCGCAAATTGAACCTGTTTTATCAGTTTGCGATCGGCAAAAGGACATTGAAGTGTTTTATTAGCGTAATTCTTCATCTTAACCACGAAAATCTTTGAATTTCTTTTATGGTCCGAACGCAAAGATAAAAAAAAATTAAATAGCGTATGCCCATCCGAAGATATCAACAGCTGAACTTACGTCTGTAGCTAGCTTCATTACGTATGAATTGTTGGGTTGCCACTAACAAAAGATATGAACAATACAACCAGTCATCAGTAATAGAAAGAAACACAGGTCAAAATTACTTAAAATATCATAACTACTGCTACAAATATGTATATAGACACTCGTAAGACTTTTTGAGTGAGTAGATTATGCCCAACCTCTGTATATCTAAAAAAATAGCCTATAACGTATTATAAAATTTATGTGTAAAATATAAAAACGAGTACGGTTTAAAAGAAAAAAGATACGGTTAATAGAAATTTAACGAATTTTAGTTTCATATTATATTCTTTGTATGGAACTTATTATTATATTTTTTGTTCTCAAAATATGAAATATAAAATGAATGTAATAACCGTTGTATGCTTTCTACAATTGGACTGTTTCCAAAATGCCAATATTTTAAAAAGATTTAAATAATTATTTTTTGTACTATTGTAAACTGTTTTTTTTTTATTATAAAAAAATATAAAGATTGTGGAATTCTGGAAAAGGACCAAAACCTCCACTTATATAGATATTTTTATGATTAATTATTGAAGTATATAACTGAAAAAAAAAAATTCATAATAAGACAATATAATTGCTCTCTTCAAGTCATGTATCAATCGCTATAAAATACTCAACGTTTATTTGTCTTTTCCTTGTGCCTTATCAGGTTTCCCCAACGTTAGCGATCACGTCTTTCATGTGCCAGTCTGAAGAGTTCCTCTTTGTGTCTCCTAATGTCCAGATTTTTATATCAGATGGCCATGATGCACGAATGTACGTATTAATCTACATTTTTTTTATTCTATGCAGTTTTTTATATGTGCTGATCGAAAAATTAAAAATATGAAAAAAATTGCTTAGAATTGAATTTATATATACGGCAATAACAATCAATAGTTTTATAAATAGTATCACGGATGATGAAATGATGACAATCAGGATATACTTATGGTTAGGATATTTACTATTTTTTTTATTGTTTAACCGGATTTGGGTGCAGATGACAAAACCAATCAGAAACCTCGATTGGAGAACCATGTCTACACAATGCAACATTGTGTAAAATCTTATCGGAAGAAGTGAGAAAGGTGTCCCAACGCTTACGAATTGGCTCTAGGCTGGTTTAAGTGATCACTTTCGGTGTCCATGGACAACGTTCACCAATTCCACCATTCTCACTGTCACGATTTAAGGTCCACCAATCGAGAGACGCTTAATGCAAACCTTAGACACCGAAAGTGATCACTTAAACCAGCCTAGAGCCAATTCGTAAGCGTTGGGACACCTTTCTCACTTCTTCCGATTAAATTTAACACAATGTTGCATTGTGTAGACATGGTTCTCCAATCGAGGTTTCTGAGGATATACCTACTTATTTGAAAGAGGGGTGTGCGAAAGCTCGGGCATCTGAAAATCATGTAGCTTAATCACTTGGATCAAATTATTAAGGAAAGCCGTTTGTTAAGTAAGACAAATCGACGTAAGTGTATGAGAAATTTTATGAATGTAAACAAAGCGAAAGAAGTACGTAAGAATAGATATATATGGCGTTCTTTTCGTTCTGTTTACCCCACTTAGTATATGGCGTGGGGGTATAGTTTTATTTCTATTTTTAAAAAGTCTAACTAGATCATTATTAATACTTGATAATATGTCACATTATTAAAAAGCAAATGTCAAACATTTAATGCTAAAAAGATAATGTATATACCAACAAAAAAAAAACTGAAAGGCAATCTTCTCTACAAAAATATACATAGTATATAAAAATGATTTTCTTCAAATTGCGGAAAAGGAAATAGATAACACAAAATCAAAGTAATATTGATAATAATATGAGAAATGATTTCTATGTAGAAAGAAATAGTATTTTAAAGTAATATAATAATATAATGATCGTAAAAATAGGCTCATGAATTACAAGATAAGCCAGTGGTTATCAAATAGACTTGGTAACAATAAATTGCCAGAGCATAGAACTGCTTATATCGCCCATATTGGGGTGATACGAAAATTCCCTTACTAAGGGCATTTATTCCTGAAACGTGGCAATTTGTAACAAATCGTAGATAATAGAAATTGAACCTAGTAGTTGATTCAAATGTAAGATGTTCTCTCAGATAAGTTACGATATATATAAGAAAGTTTACGATTTGTATTGAAATATGGAAGAAAATAGATTCGAAGAAGGCAAAAATCTTTTCGACTGCGAGATGATCTTAATCCAAATTTACTGAAGAGAATATATCGATTTATATTTTTTTCTCTTCCTTGCAATTATCTTGTAAAAAACTGTGAACTCGAATATCTTTTTTTAAATCCTACTGAGATTTTTTTCTACATTTTTTTTTATTCATTCTTCTTATGGTCGCTCACAACTTGACCTCCAAATTCCGCAGCCACCGGATCGCGTCATCTGTAAGTGCGTGTAAGTCCTGAAGTTCTCCGTGGAATGCATATGTGGGACACTCGTTTATCAGTTGGTCGATAGTTTATGTCATTCCACATGTGCACGCCGGTGAATCAATCCATCCCCATTGATATAAGTCGGATGCTGTACAGCCTACATCACATCTTATACGATTTATTGTACACCATATTTTCCTGGGAAGTATAAATCCAGGCCGTTCTACTGTTGGATCTGGATTTTTTTTTGATCAACCATTGTCAATTGTATTTCTTTTTCCACAGTGAATCAGACAGCTTTTTATCATGTCATTCAGCGTAGAATCTCATTTGTGACATATAATATATATTTCTGTGATAAAATACATTTGCACCCATTTTTTTATATTATACATGCTTCATGCTGGGAAAACTACCACATTATCCAATCACGATACCTCTCACAAGTGGGGTAGCAATGGAGGTTGTCTTCTCCATGGCGTGGTTAGATGGAAGAAATTACTTTATAGTGATAATCTCGCCACTGCACATCGTCCTAGTTTTTAAAAAATTGTATTATTTTGTTAACACTGTAATGTAATGATGATGTGCAAAAAGAATAAATAAATAAATAAAATATAAGCTATTTGGCATACCTCATCGCTGAATCGTATATGTAAATTGCCTTAAAATTACGTGAGATTTACGAAAAATTTAATTTTACGGAACACACAAAAACTAACATAACATGTATAGGCAATTCACACAGACCGAGCTAGTCCCAAACTCAGATATAAATCTTGTACTATGGGTACTAACGCGACGATACACATATTATATACAATGTACCGAACACATAATTATAGGTTCATGAAACACACAGACCCAGGACAATTTGAAAAGATCATTCTTTATTTTGCCCTGGCCGGAAATCGAACCCGGTACCTCGTGACTCAAAGGCAAGTGCGTTAGCCTCCGCGCCATACCAGTCGCCACACAGATCTATTGAGAGACCAGGGATTATTTGGGAGACCTATTCTTTGCCGTGAAATCGACGGAAAGTAGATTTGTTTATTTTTATTCCACGAGATATATTTTATTCGGTAAAATCCATTCAGTTTAAAAAATCGATGAAGCGGACACGGGAAATAAAAATATTATATAAAGTGTATTATTCTGTTGCGTGAGTTATGAGGGTAACGGGCAGTACTGGTACAGTATTAGTATGGCGGCCAGACCTGACCATATTGCGGCGGCGAACATGACGGAAAAAAATCTCCCAATATTGTAATATGTAATATTATTACTATAACTCCCGTATTATGTTCACGGATCCTGATTGTGATAAAGTCACCAGGAGAAAAATATAATATTATTTTGATATTATGAAAAGAATCTTATTATTCGAGTTAATAAATAAGTATTTGAAACAAGCTTATTGTGTATCTCTACTGTGTAGCATTATCTATGGTGTAATATTACTGTTATTTTCTTTTCTGACAACATTTTTTTAATTATTATTATTAAACTATTTGAAAGATTATTTTTTTATTTATTTTGTTTAAAACACAATAATAACAAGAGGTACATAAAATTTAAATAATCAACTACTATATAATAATAAGCCATATGCATTGCCCCAATCAGAATTTCTCCTGGTATGAGGGTAAATTTTGTTGAGGGTTATTAAAAAAGATTTTAATAACCCTCAACACCGAACATCTTTATATATATGAAAACCTGAACACTCTTTTCAATACCCCAAACAAAGTCATATTTATTGTTAATTCTGTGGAGCATCCAGCAAAAAATTGGTTTCAAAAAGACAGGTATTCGAAACAATTAAGATATCAAGGTACACCTTAAGTTCGACGATGAAGTTCTAAGCTCTTGCTGAATGTTTTAAATTTTTGTTGGCACGGAGAAGACAGCTTGCATGTGACTGGTCTGTAGTGTAGGCTATCCCATTTATGGGATGTGATGTGCTGAGTGCCGTGTGTGTGTGATGGGATGGTATAGTAGTATTATTATTAATGGACGTGAATATAGACCTTAAGTGCTGTATTACGTCATTAATTTTTGTATTATTTCACATTGTATTTATTTCCCAAAATAATATGAAGTACATGCTACATTTAATAGCATAAAACACAAAAAATAAAAAAAATATTGAAAAGTATTCATCTATCCTATCGTGGTGTTTCCTACAAATGGGGCAGCAAGTAAACTTTATACTTTATTCGTTCTCATAATTCGAAGGCTTTTTGAATGACGAGAAAGAATAAATTGGGCACTTATAATCTTTAAACAACTAGAAACAATTCACAGCTTCATATCAAAATTTTTGTGTTTTGTGTTTTTTTTTATTTTGTTATTATGATTGTTGTGTCTTAATATTCTACACCTGTATATACATCATATGAACTATGTATGTAAATGTATAACAACATGTAAAAGGCTAGCGCCGTGAATTGTTAATAAATAAATAAAAAAAAAAAATATGATGAAGACAAATAAAAAAACTAAAGAAGTTTTAATATATCAAAGTTATTTCGAGTGTAAATAAATAAAATAATTAAAAATTATTTCTTATAAATGAGATATCGTCTTCACCGTACTAATAAAAAAAAACATTCGGAATGATTCAGCTTCATCCTCAACATTCAAATATTTTTAAAGATACACTAAAGTAAGTTAGTAAGAAGAGGTAAGAACAAAACGAGTCAAAAGTAATAAGTGAAGGAAAGAGAGAAATAAAGTAGAATTTCAAGTATTCGACTATTCGAGAATGTCAAAAACATATATATAAATTTGTTTCGAAATAAAATAGTCATACTGAAACTGTTGCTTGAACTGTCTTGGGATGATACTAACTTAATGCTAAGGTCTTTAAATTTATACATTCGAATATTAATGTTATTAATTTTTCAATAGAATTCTATGTAATCTAAAACAATTTTGAAATTTATTCATAACTTATAGGTAAAATTTTAGTCCCAAAAGGTAAAAATTCAGACGAAATGTCTATTGTACACATATTCGTATATATTTAACAACAAAAAATAAAAACAAGCTACCTATTTGTATTAATATATTTTAATAAAAGTTAATCGAAAAGGGCGACATTAATTTTATTACATTGGAAATATTTAAACTAGGCTTTTTTTAATGTACTTACGCATTTTTATATATAGTTTCGGTTCTATGAAGCCTCTTATGTGCTCCAAACCAAATTTTACAGGGGACTCAAAAAACTGTTAAAAGTCCACAGGTCAACAAATGTAATCAAATTTATTATCAAATAATTCATGTAAAACTTTGACGCCTTTACATGAATTAGAAACTAAATTTGATGACTTTTAAACAGAGTTTTTGCGTCCCCTGTAAAATTAAGTTTAGAGCACATAAGAGGTTTCATAGAACCGAAGACGTAATCCAATAATATCGATTGAAACAAAATTTTAATTATCCTCACATTTCAGATTTCCTTAAGTACAAACACTATAATATTCTCAATGTTCGAATAAGTAAAATCTTTTATGAAAATGATTAATAACGATAATGAATATTGATAAAATATTATTATTAACAAAATTTTACCTTTTATCATTGTCATTTTTACTAGAAATTATCTCTTTGAAGTTATTGATTTGTTCGTCAGTTAATACTTTGCAGGAAACTGCGAGTCTTCTCTTTGACTTGGTTGGTTTCCTGAAGGATATTGTCCCATTACTATTATCACTGTTAGTAGATGATTCCACACAAAGCCTCTTGGAATTTCTTGCATCACTAAGGAACACTCCCGAGTCAGAAGCCACTTGAATGATCTGGAAGAAGTGAGCGCTGTCTTCTGTAACAAAATGAAAATATATTTATTAGATCATGATGGAAAAATGATAAAAGCTGCTTTAGGGTTTCACTTTGATAAAATTTCAAATATAAATTTAAACACCAAAGCTTTCGTTAAATACTTATTGTTATATCTATAATAGACTTATTTATCAGTACGTATTTGTATCTTGAGCCATAATCTTGAAACAAAAGCGTACTACGTTTTCAAGAATTTCCGCGGATTTGCGGAAAACTTTCCAGACATTTGAGTGTGTGAAATTGATCAAAAAAGAAAAGTCCTACAAACTCATAAAAACTGGTAATAATCATGAAATAATATAATCAACTTAAAAACGTTGGACTAATTTTAAATATTAAGTTTAAAACATCAGACATTAAAGACAAATTCAAATCCTGCCTCATATATTTCCCTGAAAAAAATTCAGTGAAGCTGAAAAAGATAAACATTCATGAAAAATCAGGTACCAAATATTTAATTTGAAAGAATGTATCATTTATGATGAAACAACGACTTGATATTTTTACAAACAGTTTGTACACTGACTACTTAATATAAATTTACAGGTTTATAGACATGTTTTTAATGTGAAATTAACTGTGAACAGATAATCTAAAAATTGAACTGCATGTTTATTTACTGTATTTATACCCAAATACGTAGTAAACTTTAAGTTGTTGGCACATGGCACACATCCTTAAGACTTTTATTGAATTGATGTTATATTTAAGCTGCTGGTTCAACTTTGAAAGCAAGTATCGGATAACTTTGAAGCTTTGAATCAGCTAAAATAATTATATGATACTAAATCCGTAGATACTAGGTTCAGTAGGTACGAGTGCTATTATTTTAATGAATAATGTCTTAAATTATCACACTGTTTAAAGTTACTGAAAGCGATGTATTAAAAACAACAATAATAATAGTAATGATATCAAAGCGAAGATTTGTTGTATAATTCACTACATCCATAATATGTACATATATTAGCGTGTATACAATGTAACGAGTAATCCTTTGATATCCTGTGTATCAACAATTAATAATAATATACGTACACATACATAATCTTAAAGCAGGGTCGCGCTTTATATTACCTTGAAATCATTTTCAATATATTCATTCATTGGTGCCTAGAACAGAGATAAGTCTTTACTTTTCAGAGCGTCTCTGATGTCGTAGTCATAGGAATTATGTTTTACTAAAGAGGAAAGTTCAGGCTGTCACGACGGAACCTTCGTGTACAAAAAATGCACTTTACGGTCAACCGTTGTTGGCCATGCTAGGATCAGAATTCATTTAAACACTAAATAAAAGTACAAGACTTGCCATAATAATATTCATATGATTGGACGGCATATGACAGTCACCGTTGTTGGCCATGCTAGAATCAGAATTTATTTAAACACTAAATTAAAGTACAAGACTTGCCATAATAATATTCATATGATTGGACGGCATATGACAGTCATCGTTGAATAAAACGTCTTTTATGAGACGCTTTCCGAATACTTGCTTTTTACAAGTCACTTTATAGCTTACATAAAATAGTGTAAGAAGTCTTTCCATTTCATAAATTTCATTGACTTGTCATATAGCTAGAAACAAATCATTTATTACTAAGCATGCTACGGGCTTCCTAAATTGTATTTTGCATATTCATATTTTAGATAAACTACGGTGGTTTGGGCATGTTGAACGAATGAACGAGAACGAGTAAGAGTGACAAAGAGGATATACTTATTTGAAAGAAAGGGTGTGAGGAAACGTGGGCGTCCGAGAACCACGTGGCTTGATCACGTGGATCAAATTCTCATGGACGGCCGTGTGTTGAGTAAGAGGAACCGACGTGCGTGTATGAGAAACTGTATGAGTGTGGAGGAAGCGAAGGAAGTGTGTAAAGATAGATCTGTTTGGCGTTCCGTTCTCTCTGCCTACCCCACTTGGGACATGGCGTGAGGGTATAGTATAGTATAGTATAGTATATTATACATTAAAATAACATTTTGTCAAGACATAACAAGCTCCTTATATATATCTAATTCCTACTGTTCACAAAATACAAATTATGTTATTATTATATTGTTAAAAATAATACTGCATATCCATACATAACACAGCAATATGTTGTAAGCAACACTCTAAACAATACGAAACACAACAACTTTATAAGGCAAAGAGCTATCTACTATGTAAGTTCGTATTGCAGAATAAATCCTAATACATATTAATATTATTATCAAACTTTGCATAAGCCATGATACGGTAATGTTCTTAACTAGATATGAACGTTATCCATTAAAATGGAAGATTACCCGGTACAGGAATTATGTATTACAAAATGTTATACATACGTACATACGATATGAGCTTCAAGCCTGGCTTCGCTTGGAAAATATAGTAGTTTGTACGTCGCGTCAGTAGCCATCGCGATCAATCGAAAGGAGTTTTTATTTAGGTAAATTGAAGCAAGTGTTTTTATTTAGGTAAATTGAAGCAAATGTTTTTATTTAGGTAAATTGAAGCAAATGTTTTTATTTAGGTAAATTGAAGCAAGTGTTTTTATTTAGGTAAATTGAAGCAAATGTTTTTATTTAGGTAAATTGAAGCAAATGTTTTTATTTAGGTAAATTGAAGCAAGTGTTTTTATTTAGGTAAATTGAAGCAAGTGTTTTTATTTAGGTAAATTGAAGCAAGTGTTTTTATTTAGGTAAATTGAAGCAAGTGTTTTTATTTAGGTAAATTGAAGCAAGTGTTTTTATTTAGGTAAATTGAAGCAAGTATTTTTTTCTACTATCAACTTTTGATCGCGAGAGAGACGTCTTTCCACTTATCAGGTCATTATCAATATAAAAAAATAATGATTTTTTGTTTATTATTTACTTTGTGACAAAAAATCCGTATTCGTGACTATTTTAATATGTTTAAATTTATGAAGATATCAAGTAAACCGATGGTTGGGAAAGAAATACTTTTCACATTTTTTAAGCAATACTTTCACATTATTTTCCAATGAAACAGTTTTATAATTTAGCACTTTTGAGTTCATATTACTAGGAAGTGTTGTCCACATTAATAAATAAGATATATACATTTTTTCACACAAAAATATGCTCGGTATATTTTTTAGTAAACAATCTGACTTGCGTGATTGTAGAGGATATAAAACATTACATATAATATGTATTTAGATAAGTGAGGAATCTTAGGCAAGAAACGTTTATTAAATTACATCTATACGTTCAATAACATAATATGTAATATCATATATTCACAAGAACATTGTACCTATGTAGTAACGCTAGTATGGCGGATGAACTTTTAACGTGTCATAATGAATAAACTTTGTAATATTTTAATATTCCTTATTGACAAATTTAATTAAAATGCAAGCTTTTCATTTCTTTAAGAGTTGGTCTATTGACTCTTTAATTTCCACCGGGAGATCTTGAATTCAAATTCCGTTGTCAATTTTATTCACCTTCACAACATAAATATTTTGCATACTGGGTGCTTAGGAATGCATTTGGGCTTGTATCAAACCAAAATTTACTATTTATTTATTTCGTAAGAAAATTTTAGATTAGGCTATAAATAAATATTTTTACGCTGCAAAGTGTAGCAAAAGTTCTTTAAAGTGGATAATACAAATGCAGAGTGCGTCAAATATTTTCTGGTAATACCATCAAAAGACCTAGCGACCACCCGGAAGGTGCAGAAGGCTGAAAACATTTCACCATTTATATACCTTTTCATCATCATCTCCGTCGGTCCCTCAATCCTGAGGATCGTGACCATCATGCTTCGTTCTGTAGACCATCATGTTGAGCGATCCTCCGCCATGTGCAAGGCCCCGTGTAGTGAGCTCTGTGTGGCCTCCTTAATTTGGTCGCTCCATCTTATTGGCACTCTGCCCCTTTCCCTCCTCCTTTCTACAACCCCAGTCATATACCTTTTACTTGGCTATTTATCCTGGTCAATTTGAAATACGATTTAAATTGAACCGATGATTCCAAAATTGAAAAATTTCAAGATATTATTTAACGTGTTTTTTTTCTTCGCTGACAGATAAGTCTCTAGCTACGTACCTTTTATATCTCTCCATATTTTGAAATTGTCTCTAGACTTTTGACATCACGATGATTTCGCGGAACATTTCAAGACAAAGACATTCCTCAAACATAACATTTACGTTACAATGTACATATAATAATTGTTGTTTATATTGTTTTACTGTATAGAATATCTTGGAGAATTCATATTATAATATATCATTGTTTCGCTACATTTTGTTCAGTATTCAGTATTCACCTTTCTCTGAAATAATTATTTCATACGACTTTCAGCTTATGTAAATACTCGTACTAAAATACGGAATGTAGAGAAATTTTAGGACATATTTTATACGAGTACAAAGTCATCATGATATTACTTTAGTAATAGAATGAAAGAACATCCTCTCTGAACAACTCAGATTCTTCTCATACGTCACGAGTCACGACTCACGTTTCTAGTGGAGTAGGCAGAGAGGAGTTCGGCGGGCAACACTGGTGTTGACAGTTGTGTTCTTGTGTGCTCCTGAGAAATTTACCAAAAAATCGGCTAATAATATTTATTATTATATTTAACTTCTACTAACACATCACTTCCACCCTTAACTACTCATATTCTACAACCTTTCCTACTTTTTAGAGTTATACTAACCCTTTAGAGTGTGTTTTCCTTTAGTCTTCAACTAGCACGTGTTCTCAAGTAAGTAACACTTGCTATTCTTTTCTTATTTCACCTCTTCCATTATAATGTCAAAGAGTAGAGAAAAACCTCCAGATCCGCCAGATGAGGATTATATAGATGATGTGGCCAGTTTTGAGACAGTGCAAACGTTGAAGAGACCCAAACTGTCAAAATCAAATATTCCCACTCCCAACCTCGCTTCGTACAAAGATATTTCAAACATAATTTCACCATTTAAGACATCTTCTCTTTCCAATTCAACTTCACACGACAAACTCCCACACACGACTCCACTACCGAATACCATATTAAGTTCACCTGCTTCTCCGACGGATCCCATACAAACGCACCCTACTCCCGCACGCTCTAGACCTGTCACTCGTCTGTACAACTCCTTAGATTCCGGGCCATTTCTTGTACACGTTGTCAGAAAAAGCATCGATGGGGAAACAAACCTATCCCTTCATGATGTTGATTTCGGAAAATTCTTGTATGTAAACAACATCAACGTAGCATGGAATGGAGTTAAATCAATTGGGAGAAATCGACTCTCAATTAACTTTAGAACCGCACACGAAGCCAACAAGTTTGTGGAGTCTGACATCGTAAGTAAAAACAAATACGAGGCATTTATACCCACATACCAGGTTACAAGAATGGGAATAACCAGAGGTATCCCAACTCACTGGTCCACAGAGGAAATCGAGGAGTCGATTAGATCTCCTCCAGGATACGGCAAAGTACTTAAAGCAAGAAGACTAAATTATAAACACCGCGACGCTAGCGGAGTCACGTGGAAACCATCAAAAACCGTTGTTTTAACTTTTGATGGACAAATCCTTCCCAAGAGCGTCTCCCTTTTTCATGTGTCTCTCCCAGTTGAAACCTACGTTTTTCCTACAATTCAATGTTTCCGCTGTTTACGTTTCGGCCACACTAAGACCATCTGCCGCTCAGAACCCCGTTGCTACAAGTGCGGTTCTCCACATGATGGAACTACATGCACAGTGACGGAGGAAGATTATAAATGCATCCATTGCTCAGGCAATCACCAGTCCACCGATCGCAATTGCACTGAACAAAAGAGACAACAGAATATTAAGCATGTCATGGCTGAAAAATCAATATCCTACGTTGAGGCCTCTCGACTCTTTAATAAATCTTCAATATCATATTCCGAAATAGTTTCCAAACCACCTACTTCTACCAAAATCCAAACACCACCATCTTCACCCAAAGCGGCCACTCCCTCAACTTCTTACAGAAAAACTATTTTCCAAACGCCCAAGCAAAAAAATACCAACTCGACATCACCTATTCCGAATACTAATAACATAGCCTGGTTTCCAAATGGACAAACACCGACAAATCTTCAAAATGGACACATGATAAACTCCCAACCCGACAGACCCGACTTTACTCAAAACAACTACGACAACATCTTACTAATGATCATGAACCTTCTTACTTCAATCCTTTCAAACACCAATCAAATACCGCCCAACGTTGCCTCTAAACTATCAAAAATGATCTCTGTCTTCTCTTCTCCTGATACATTCCAAAATGGCATACAAGACCATTCTTCAATGGAATAGTCGAAGTCTCTTTCATAAAAGAGACGAATTTCTCACCCTTCTTCGCCACCACAGAATAGCTGTAGCCGGAGTCTCGGAGACGTGGTTTGGACCGAACATTCCTTTCAGGGTTTCGGACTACCATGTCCTCCGTGACGACCGGTCGGATGGTAGAGGCGGCACTGCCCTCTTCATCCACGTCTCCATTCCTTTTACACAAATTCATATCAAACCATCTTTTTGCCCTTTCGAGGTCACGGCAGCTAAAATCGACAATATCACATATGTATCTCTGTACATCTCCCCCTCACATCGTCCCACGAAATCCCAACTCGAGAATATGCTTGCCAACATCACCGGTAGTTTCATAGTGATGGGGGATTTTAATGCTCATCATGAACTTTGGGGTGCTGACACCAGTGATCGATTGGGACGAGAAATTGTTGATCTTCTTAATGACCTAAATATTTGCATACTCAACGACGGTTCTCCAACCCGAATCAGTTATCCAAATCAAAAACCCAGTATTGTCGACCTAACCCTCTGCAGTCCACATATAACCACAACACTAACGTGGATGGTTTTAGCAGACGACTCCTATGGTAGCGATCACTATCCAATCCTTATCCAAAGCTCTAAAGGTCTTACAGACCACAAAAAAAGGACGGCTTCATTAAAAGCACGGGTGAGATATAACACTAAAAAAGCTGATTGGAGTGGTTACGCAGAATCAGTTGATATACACCTGAAATCAATTCCAGAACCAAATCCCTCTACAATAGATTCCTGTTATGACTCACTAGCTCAAGCAATCGGGGAAGCAGGCAGTAAGCACGTACCAAGGGTACAAAAACGTCATTTCCCATCAAAACCACGTCCTCCTCCATGGTGGGATGACGAATGCGAACAAGTTATCAGGACTCGTAAATTATCAATACGAACGTACAGACAATCAATGACCTTACAAAATTTCCTCTACGTCAAAAATGCTCAAGCAAATGCCAAACGTGTTCTCAAACGAAAAAAAAGAGATGGCTGGAAGAGGTTCTGCTCCACCCTTTCCCCAGACACTCCACTTCCACAAGTGTGGGACACAATTCGAATGTTCGGGAATTCCTTTAAACCCCGAAACATCTTACCTACAACGAACACGTGGATCGACGAATTTGCAAACAAAATAGCACCTACGTCAGAGTCGGTACCTAACATCTCGGAACTCTCATTCGAATACCACTCTCAGCCTACTTCTTGCATGGACTCTCCATTCACCTTGGCGGAACTGAAATCTGTCTTCCCCTGCTTGTACGACTCAGCTACAGGTATGGATAACATACCATACAGTTTCCTGGTACATTTATCGGAGGAAGGCCACATCTATCTCCTTAAACTCATTAATCTTATTTTTGACACAGGTAAAATACCACTTTCATGGAAAACTCAACTCATTATTCCTATCCTAAAGCCTAAAAAAGACCCAAATTCTGGCTTATCATACAGACCGATAGCTCTTTCCTCCACCTTGGGCAAAATCACCGAACATATGGTAAAGAAACGCTTGGAATGGTATATTGAGAGTCAAGGACTGTTCCCCGACACACAATTTGGATTTAGGAAGGCAAAGAATACATCCGAAAGTATTTCCCTGTTAATTTCAGAAATTCAGCTAGCCTTCTCCAAGGGCGAATACGTATTGGGGACCTGCCTCGATGTTAATGGAGCATTTGACAATGTTCTTTTAAATGTTCTTGAACAAAAACTCAGAGAAGTTGGAATCCCTCCAAAGTTATCCCTTTTCATTCAAAATCTTTATACCAAAAGAATAATCCACATCCAAGCAGAAAACCCAGTTGTGAGAACAGTGTCAAAGGGCTTACCCCAAGGTTCAGTTCTTTCACCAACATTGTTCAACATCTACACGTGTGATTTAAAGCATTCGATCCACCCCCTTGCTCACATTTTACAGTATGCGGACGATCTTTTCATTTATGCAGCTGGCCCTAATATCCAAAGCTTACGCAATATTATTAATAAAAGCCTAGGGTATCTAAACAATTGGATGGATCGCCACGGCCTGGAACTGTCCCCAGCGAAAAGTAAGTGTATCCTTTTTACTCGAAAACGCAAGATTCCCCCAATGGACGTAAAATGTAGGGAGCAGGTGATTCCTGCCGTCCGTGAAATTAGATTTCTGGGAGTCATAATGGACCACAACCTTTCTTGGAACTCCTATGTCATCGAGGTTGCCAACCGTTGTCAGGCTAGCCTCAATATGCTGCGAGCTGAGTCCCGCGTCTGGTGGGGATGCCACCCATATACCCAAAGGCTTTTCTACAACGCCTACGTCAGAAGCCACTTGGACTATGCCACTTTTTTGATAGAGCCAACGACCAAAAAAAATCTCAGTACACTAAATAAAATACAATACCAGGGTCTCCGCCTTATAGTTGGGGCAATGAAATCAAGTCCAGTTAATGCGTTACAGGTGGAGACAGTGGATCCTCCCTTAAATCTAAGAAGACAACTAATAGCGGACAGGTTTGTTTTCAAATGCGCCAGAATAGCCCACCACCCAGTTATCAAAAAGATACATGAACTCTCACTGTCTATGAACGAACCGTATTGGAGAAATAAGCCACCTCCTCTTCTCGTCAATAGCTATAATTCTTATCTGACATATTCTCATTTGCTAAAATCTCAAGTCTGTTTACCTCTTTATTCATTTCCCTTCAAAGTTCAGATATTTATCCCAAATATAAGACTGTCATTCGGTGTCCAAAGTGGAGGCTTTGCTAAGATTGAATTTAATACCATAATGAGCACTCACTGGGGTGAATGGTTACCTATATATACAGACGGGTCAAAACTAGAAGACGGAAGTACTGGAGCGGCTTTTTACAGTGAGACGTACCAAAAACGAATAAAATTATCAATCGAAACGTCGGTTTACACAGCGGAAGCTATTGCGATCCTTGAGGCCGTAACGTATCTACAGAGTTTACCCCGCGCTAAATTCCTTATTTTAACGGACTCACTGAGCGTTTTACAAAAACTTAATTCTCCCGCAACTCGGCACCCAGACGACGAGTACTCTATGCTGATCCGAGAAGGAATACTCTCTCTCCATGAGATGGGATCTGAGGTAGTTCTGTCTTGGGTTCCAAGTCATTGTGGCATACCCGGCAATGAAACAGCGGACTCCTTAGCTAGAGAGGCGGCAGTCTCTGGTACAAACGGATTTTACAGTACTCCATCTTCAGATCTATTTCCCATCCTAAAATCGAAAATGATGCGATCTTGGCAGGCAGCTTGGGAGATATCTAGTAACGAAAAGGGAAAGGCGTATTTTCAGGTTCAGCCAGCGATATCCAACAAACCGTGGTTTGTTGAGACCAAATTCAATAAATATGAAATATCTTCCATTTGTCGCATGAGATTGGGACATTGCTGCATTGGATCCCATCTTCATCGCATAGGAATCATGGAGAGTCCAAACTGTGAATGTGGTTTAGACGAAGACAATTTAAACCATATGTTTTTTGGCTGTCCTATATATGACGGGTACCCACGGTTTCAGAAGGATTTGTTAGCCTTAAATGTCCAACTCCCCACGAGCGTTGCTATCCTTCTGTCCAGTAATAGCCGAGATATATATAGGTTGATAGCAACTTTTATAAAGGCTAACCAAATAAAATTGTAGATATAGAGGTCCTCTTTTTCCTTCATCCTAAACTCGACACTGGCACGAACACTCCACCAAGGGGTGAGTTGCCACACAAAAAGAAGAAGAAGAAGAAGAGTAGGCAGAGAGAGCGGAATGCAAACTATAATGATTCTTGAATATTTCTGTGTTTATACCACACATTTATTAATGTGGTCATTACTTTATCATTCGTTCACTTAACATGACCAAAACTTTTCAATGCAATCACTAGATATTTGTTCAACTTTATGATGATGATGATGATGATATTATGGGTGATTTTATTTTGACGCCGTTTAACAGTCCCTAGACCGTCTCAAGGGCGCCTATTATTTTTATTTAACTATTATAAAATTTTGAAAACACATGTGTAATATAAATATAAATATTTTATAATTTACTATCATTATTGCATAATGATAGTAAAATATAAAATAATTTTTGTTTTAATCATTGCTATTTTAATTGTTTCAGATTCATTCATTCACCTTATTTAATAATATATTACCTTTAAACTACTTAAAATTAATTATCTTACCATATAATTTTGTTTTTTAATGTTTCTATGTTGTTGAAGTAGTCAATCGAGAACGGGGCGCAAATAAAAACAAAGGTTCGTGTAGGAGCCAATGAGTTTAATTGCCAATTAAAAACATAAAGATTGTTAAATACAAAAAATACATAACATACATCGCTACATAATATAGAAGCACATAACTGTATTATTAGTGAGTTTATAGGTACCCAATTTAAACACTTCTTGTATGATTTAACATATGTTTACCGTTGGTCTGTTGGTGTTACAAGTTTATTTTTATACCTAACATTTTTATGTCACTCTTATTTTTCTATTTGTTCATATTATGTATCCAAACATGTAAAAGGTCTGTACCGTAAATTTTTGTAAATAAATATTTGCAATGCATTTTTTTTTAAGCATTACATAAATTGGCGTAAAATCTTTAATTTATAATTAATAATAAATGCAATAATACAATTTTGGTAGTTAATATAATTAACGTGTATGATTAACTTAAAGCGGCACTGAAAACCTAGTTACGCTGTTTGCCAACAACAACAAAAAGTATCTTTTGATAATTCTGTCAATCTCGTTTTGGGATTTATTTACATTGTATACAAAGTTTCCCCTGTTGTATTATGAGACACACAGTCATTCATAGTAGTAGTATGATAAAAGAGATTCTCAAGTACAAATTCATTATTGTCAACACATACAGACCGTACATATTTACACGTAGTGTGTATGTGTTATTACGTTATACAACGACATTTCAAAGAGAATTTATTTGACTATCATTATCCCACAAAGCCTGTTCTCTATTACGCCGTCTCTTTTCTTTATAAAAGTAGTAGTATATGTATATTTAGTAGATAGAAGTAGTGTTAGGAATGGAATCTAAACTAGTTTATCGTAAAGAATAATATTAGTAATACTGGTAGAAAGAGGCGGCTTGTGGATTTGACTAATGCGCGTACGATGGAATTACATGTCAAAAAATACATATCTATCAATAATATACTTAACTGAAAAGATTTTCAATTCAGGGTCGAAGTATGCTTTTTATCTTGAACGGCTTTTTTAATGGACTGCATTGTTGAAAGAATAGTATTTAAACCTTTTGAAGAATGGCTTAATGAGAAAAAATAGGTAAAAGCGATAAAATTTAATGGTGATAATACTGCGTAAAAAAACTAATCAATTTTAAAAGATTAGAAAGTGTAAATATTAAATAAAGACAATGATATCTTATGTTACAATGTTAATTCGTGCTCTGACGATGCTGCAAGATTAAAGTAATTTACCACGGCTTGCTCGACTAATGTAGGTGATTTTTAATGTAGTAGATATGTAATAATAAGTAAGATTTTATTTTTCAAATGTTGACAAACTTTACCAGTTTAAGAATTGAGACTTTGTATTAGACATAACTGTGTACTTGCGAAAGTCAAAAAACAAAAACATAAAATAATGAAAAAGTAGTTGAATTTATAAAGGGAGTGTCCCGCATCAATACTCTTAAGATAGAACCGTCGGTGCTCGTATGTGGTAGAGATGTGAATGTTCATTCGTTTCCCAAAGGATAAAGTAGGATTCTTTGTAGAAAACTGAAAATCTCGGATTGTGTTCGCGTACCATAATAATATATTTTCAATTTTGTATAGGCGCTCACCTCAAAACACGTATTGGAAAATGTTCTCAACACAAAGACGACAGAAAATATCTTCTACCACCAATATTGCATCTCTTTTTATGTTGTTCATTCAACTCTCTCTCTCTCTGAATAAGTTCCATTGTAATATACGGAAAGACTTTCATTCGGAAGCAAGTATGCAAAAATCATAATGTTAGCCATTTTATATGGGGCTTTAACGTAGAAAGAATTTTCATCCAGTATAATTCGAATAAGTTTTAATATTTACATCGTGATGTGCTCAAACTTTGAAGCTCAAGAAGAAACAATTAATTCCATTATGCTTTACATATATTTTGGAAGAATTGTGAAGAAGATGAGATTAGGAGAGAATAATATAAGTAACATCGACCTATTTTTTTTATATAAAGACAATTATTTGTAAAGCGCCGTTTACTCATAACAATGCTCTCAAGGACGCCATGTTCTGCGTCAATCGTCCGAAACTCCCAGCAAAAAGGTGCGTCTTTAGTTTCCATCTAAAGCTCTCTCTATTCGCCTCCATAATTATTATTATATTACAACATACTCATCGTGGTTTAAAAATTACGTTGCTTATGAATTAAAAAAATGAATTGAAAACATATCAATCGAATTATATATCGCTCGGTACTGTACTCGAGGTCAACAACGTTTTCAAAAAGTGAGTAAAAATAACGTCATATGGCCGGTTTCAATAATCTATCTATCCGCTACTGTCGATTGAAATCTATTGTGTTCTATATTTTAAATCATACATTTCAATCGACAGTCACGGATAGATAAGTTATTGAAACCGGCCAATAGTGTCGTCACGAATGGTGTTGTAGTTATGCCAATTCATTCAGCGTGCAAAACTTATGCTCTGTGTCCAAATCTATATATCAGTGTATATAATGTATTGAGATGAATAAATTTAGCTGCGGTATACATAACTAGATAAATTCTATATCAAACTCTCGACATTTTGAGCCAAAGATACATCTTTGTTACAATCGACGTTAACGCAAGTTATTAGATACATATATTATGTTTGGTATTGGTACATAGTTATAAATTAAATATATTTCATTGAGCATAATGTTCACATTGCCTTCCAATGGCAACAGCCTTTTGTCAAATGATGTAAGTTGTATTACTTAATACGTTGATGGTGGTAGTTATATGGAATTGTTGCGAGAAATTGTAATTTAATGGCGTACGGCCGGCCAAAGGGATGACAAATTTGTTAAATTTTCCAAGACGTGTCGTAAATATATCACGTGTGTGTGTGTTTGCAACATACGGCGTTTGCTGGAAATTATTTATTCTATGTCGTGTTCCAGAATGTTCCATTAAAGGAGTATCAATTGTTAACGGTCTATATACCGTAAGATCGCCAACGAATCAAAGAGTCAAATAAATGGCCAAAACCTCGCCGGTTAATGTATACATTATTCCATTCCAGCAGGTCAATAGCAAAAGATCTTTGCATGCATAAATATTTTTGTGAAAGTTACACATTCAAATCATACCTAAGTTCTTATTTATTGTGCTTATCTTTTACATATAACTTTCTCTTACATACTGATATAGCTTCGACAGTTTTGTCAATGACTCGATTTTTTATACAAATTAAGGACCAACATTCTCAACCAGTCTGCCTTTATTATTACCCTGTATAGGTCTTCGAAATCATGTTCAAAGCTATATAAGTAAAGACATTCCACAATACATTTATTTTTTATTTTGCGGTTTATAACATGGTGCATCAATAGTATTTTGAAACACGAAATTCATGGTCAGAAATTTGTCGTTGATAATATGGTGAAATTCAAGCTTAAATAGATAAAAAAATTGTTAGCCAACGTAGCTACCTATAATACCGTTAGGTCGCCAAAGAGTATCGCCTCCCATAATACTCGTAATATCATTACAAACGCTATATAGCATAAAGATCCAAGGTACGCCATACATCGCCTGTATTGTAATGGCAATAATAACAATTTCTCATTAAGTTATTGTATTTGAAATACCGCCATCCATTATCAGTTGCAATAAACAAAGGAAATTAACGGCATCTTAAAAATGTGAGCAAGTCGTGAAGCACCCGGCAAAATGTTCCTGCAAAAGGAAGGTGTTCGAAACATTAAAGACATTTCACACTTTAAATTCAGCGATTTGCCACCAGTCTTGAATGTCTTAATATTTTGTTGGCACAGAGAAGACGGACTGCATGTTTATTGCAGTTGCTCTGCTGGCTACTCCACTTGTGGGATATGCCGTGATGGTGTAGTAGTAGTAGTAGTAGAAGTAAAAATGTGGCGTTATGGAATACATGACAAAAAATCATATATCTGGTTACATTTGAAATTTTAATTATCGTAAATTAATCCACTGATTGGTAAGTAAATCCAATGAGCTCTCCACGTGTACTTGATAATATCCATACATAAATAATAAATATGCGAAAAAAGAGTTTGATGAGGTCATTTTCATATTCGTCACGTTTATGAATACATTTTTTATATTTTTTTTGTAACCAATCTGAGTTTGCAATAGATCCAAATACATCCCCATACTTTATTATTGCAGTAAGTAATACTTTGTATGTGTATCACGAAGGTAGAGGGGTGAAGAAAATTATTTGATACATTTTTAAATTCGCATATTTTTGACAGTCGCTGGACCAAACGCCCATAGTATTATTTATTATAACTACAAAATGATACAAATAATATTATAAAAGAAACAAATAAATGAGCAGCAGATAAAAAATCACAACGTTATCGTAAAAAGTGAACCCTTTGTGTATAGTTTTACAGACGAATGTTTAATAATGACCTTCACAGAGAATCTGCACATTAATCATTTGTCACTTTCTTCGGCGATAAAAATAATAATTAATCATATAATTTTATCAGTTGCTTTTGATAAATGGATGTATAGAAGTGGAAATAAAAATCATCATAATGTTTGACTTTGTAATTTTGTTGTGTATCTGAAAATCAGATTCGATACACGACGATTATGAATGACATTGTAGTATTGGCGCCATATAAACTGTAGTCAATGAACTGTCTCAAGTGAATTATAAACAGTGTAAAAGTATTAGTGAAAATTTCAATGTTTCCAGTAAGGTAAATCAAAATTGGGTTATTTGGAAGAAATTGCAACTCTGCGATAAACTCGTCCTCTGTATATTGATTTTATGTTTGTATTTGATTTATAATGTATTTTGTCTAAATTTGCTTGCAATCGATGTTCAGTAAAGAATAAATAAATAAGAAAAAAAATATTAATAAATAAAAATAAATTTCAAATAAATAAAAAAATGGGAAAGACAATGAATGAGTTTTAAGAATGTACTTAAAACTTCTCTTAATTTTACTAAGATAGTTAAAAAAACATAATTATTTATAATTCAAAAAATAACTTAAAAAGTAACAAAAAATAAGTAAAATATTTGAAATTAAAGGTCACCAACAAAAAGACAGAATTACGAGGTTAATTTAAAAGTATCTTAGTTTCTTATTCTTCTTCTTGTTCACCTGGCCTACCGGGTCCCCCCGACGTTGTGGATCATTTGGGAGAAATGCTTCCCTGTCTTGAGCGGCACAAAACAGCTCAGTTATCTAAGTGAATTACAGTTCACAATGTAAATAATATTAAGCACGATTTATTACCACAGAAACGAACAGGTGACCTATTCTTTGGGTTAGTTGGAAGATATCGCATCCCTGCGATAAACTCGCCCATTGTGCAAAATTATTCGTTTATACCATGTAACCTTATTATTTGTGTCCAAATATTTTGTACAATAAAGATTATTATTATTATTATTCTTTACCGAGGACTTCATGAGATTTTGATTCGAGAGTTATATTAATTTATCCTACTAAAAAACAGTGTCTTCTAAAAAAACTCGAGGATACATGAGTGTAATACTAATAAATTTATTTTTAATAAAAATAATAAAATAAAATTACCCGAAATAATAAATACATCATAATAGACCCGATTTAGTATTACATGATAAACGTAATAAAATAACGTACCTAATAGACATTACCCGAAATATTAAATACATCATAATAGACCCGATTTAGTATTACATGATAAACGTAATAATATAACGTACCTAATAGACATTACCCGAAATAATAAATACATCATAATAGACCCGATTTAGTATTACATGATAAACGTAATAAAATAACGTACCTAATAGACATTACCCGAAATAATAAATACATCATAATAGACCCGATTTAGTATTACATGATAAACGTAATAATATAACGTACCTAATAGACATCGCTGTCCCAAATACACATAATATACAAACAACCATCGCAGAAAAAATACGTAAATATACAGAACTAGCAGGAGAAATAAAAAATATTTGGCATTCTAGGTCCGTTTATATAATACGTCATGTCAGCTACAGGGGTAACTCTGAAATCTTTAATAAATAATTTACAAAAATTAGATTTACCGGTTAATTTGTACCTACAGTAAAATTCAAGAATTTATTATAATAAACACTTGTAATATTGTAAAAAAGTTTTTGAACACAGATATTTCAGGCACAATGCTGGTATTTTGAACCCGCGTTCTGAGCCTAATCCTTTGATATCCTGTATATCTGGATAGGTGAATTTTTCCCGGCATTAGACTGTTAAGTTTTTGAGTGATCATGACTGATCATATGGAGACTTATCTGGTTGTATAATGCTGAGAAGTGTGGATGGAAATTCTGCCGCCGCGTAAATCAAAAAAATATGCAATTCTCTATGAACAACAATGACAATAATAATATCAGAGAAGAATGGAAATGACGTTATATGATATTATTATCACTGTAGGTAAAATAAACTTATTATTATTATTACTATAACAGTAATAAGAAAATAGCCGTTCTGGAAGGAATCCAGTTACACGCATTGCCAACTTCCATATTAAACGGTTTTTGTCAAAACATTTACCAAATTACACCAATTATTTATGTTACGTACATATATTGTTGTTAATATTTATTATTATAATTATTTTAAACAATAATAAGCTTCATTGTAAGCTTTGATGCTATAACGCTATGAAATATAATAACAATTCCACAATTTTCATGTTTAAAATACAAAACAAAACGATGTGCAATTATAACAAGGTAGGTATTTTTGCTTGACTTACATTTTTAGTAACAACCAATGTTACGGCCACGAAAAAGAAGATAATTGGGCCTTATGGTGTAGTATGTGTAAAGTCTAGCTCAAACACAACTGTACAGCCAATATAAATAAAATATAATATATTAATGAGTGATAGTAATAATACATAGAATATATTACGAAATTTGTGTTTTTTTAAATTTATTACATTGGATATAATAAATGTCATAAAAATATCGAAAGAATATATACACATACATGTGCATATGTATATATAGGGTGCCGATTTGCAAATCAATAAAATCCTAGAGAAATTTAATTTTTATTTATTTATTCATTCTTTACTGTACTTTGATCACAATACATATAATTTGATAGAATAATGTATACCTACAAATTATACCGCATTTAGTTTTTATTTCTCATTTATGTACCTACACCTAATAATAATAATAATAATAATAATAATAAAAAGATGATTTGTATTTGGCGCTGTTTAATGGTCCCTGACCATCTCAAGAGAGCCATGGCTTTTTAGTTAAGTTGGAAGCATCTTCTAGGTCAAACATGAAGTTCATGTAACCGTGCTTCCACTGCAAAGGACTCTCCATCTTTATATGCATCAGTTCTCTGCCTCAGGCCATCCCATATCTTGGTCATGGTGTCGTACGTCTCTTCGTTTTTGGGATGACTCTGGGGCCATCCACGAAGAGTGCAGATTTTCTCAATAGCCGACTCGAAGTCCTTCTTTTCGAGCGTTCCACTTTGGTTGACATCAAAGAAAACGTTGGACACATAGAGAAGCTTCTTCTTACGGAGATCTGAGATTAGCATCGTGGTAGACAAAACAGTATTTTTGTCTCTTTCACCCGCTGTGTTGTTGCGAGTAGTCGGTGTTGTTATCCTTCTCTGTTACACTACTGGACATACACTGATCACTACACGCTGGCACTTGTATAGAGTGATTCCCGGAAGGGGTCGATTTTTTTAACACATGTTTTGGCAATAGAAGCGGGAATGTACCACAAAATGATGACTTGTTAGAGTTTTGAAGAGACAATCAACAATAATGAATATTAATTTATTTCGAGTTTTGATGAAGTTTAAGAGATGATGAGATGCAAAAACTACGCGGTTTTGTAATGTTAACGTGCACAAGAAAGTTCAGCACTATGGGACCGATATCTTTCGTAAAATCGAATTATTTAAATGAGCGGTTTGATTTGCGTGGTGGCAGCTTGAACAGCGCGCACCCCATTGCTATACTGAAGATAGTAATTGCTATACTGAAGATAGTAATCGTTATTATTTTTTAATTTTCTATGTGTCATCATCATCATCATCATCGGTCTCAACGCTCCTCTCAGGAAAGGGCAGAAACCAGCCTCCTTCATTCAGAGCGTCTCTGTGCCAATCGCGTCACCTCTTCCAACGACATTCCCTGCGCTCTGTTGTTGTTGTCATAAGAACGGTGTATTGTGAAAGAGGGACGCTCGTATATCTAACTATGTATATCTGCGATTAACAGGACATCAAAATATGCAAATAGAACGAGACATTTGTTTAGATTTCATGTTTAATTTTGATTCCGTTGTTGTAATTTCAGAACACAACATTCACTTCACAGCTTATACACAAATCTGTTTATCACAACGATGAGAAAATTGCTAAACACGATAAAATATGAATTCTGAATCGGATTAAGAAATACTTTGTTAATACTCATTATAATTCTCATCCATTAAATTGGATTAAATACGTAATAATTTGGAAATTTAATAGATTAATATAATCCTTAATGTTCAGACGATGTTAAAATATAATTCATAAAAGTACCTAAATATTATAAGCGTGGACCTAAACGTTTCATATTATTCTCTGTCGTTTGAAGAGATTATAAAACACGAGGATATTTTTCATGTTACCAATAAGATAGGTATAAATCCAAGCAATTATAATTTTTATTATTTTTGTACCGAGATCATGTACGTATGACATGGAAATAATCATGTTAAATCAATTTTGATTTGAAACGTATTTCTCAAACTTAAAAAAGTTAGAATCGTGACATTTCTTCTTCTCCTTGACGTGTGTTTGCTGTGCTGATGATTCAAAAATATAAATCTCCTTACCTACTAATAAATTAATACCTACCTATTTTTTTTCGCTATCCAACTAACTCACTAACTATACCTAAGTAAATTCCTATTTCATCAGTGTGGCGAAATCGTGTCTGTCTTCCCGCCTTTAGTAATTAAACATCGTACCTATTTTATAATATAGTACCTATTATACATGTACCCCTTTCAACGTATGGTGAAATCAAAAAGAGAACGTGGATCACGTGGGCATTCTCTGGGGCAGCACCAAAACCTTGTGGAGGGGTGGTTACAGAGCGGGGAGGACATGCGCAGTAGCGACCCCTGAGCGAGCGCCCCTTACTGCCATCTACCAAGTCAGTACTGATATTATTCATCATCTGAACTTCATCGGAACAACATCGACTCTGGTGGACCACTAAGCAGTACTGTCCCCAACAATCACAACGAGAGGCAACTTCTGGAAATACCCAATATAGACACTCTCTGCCATACCATCCTCAGCCGAGGCAGGGTCTGAAGCAACCACCAACAGATTCCGTAATAGATTTCCGATTAATTTTGAAACCATATAAATCCATGCTTATGCTCTTTTTTTTGTTTTGTCTTTAGAATATATTCATTTTTTTGTTAAACCTATACTCATGTTTTATTTCTCAGCCATCTCATTCTTCCGATCCATGTCAATTGGCGCCTCAACTTTGGGACCGTTCCAGCAAGCGAGTTGGAGAATCCACGACCCGTTACACTAATATTATTTTCTTTTCAGAGTAGTTTTAGTTTACATTATATTTTTAAAGTACATTAAAAGTACATTATGTTATGTGTATTTACTGATTTAAACATATTCAATTGAAATTTTTCTTATGCTTGGTTAATTTATATGGTATAATTGCATATTCCTTTTGTAATAAATGAAAAATATTTACATTTGTGTACATAAAAACAACCCAAATGCTAACATTAACTACGAAATTACTAGGTATAATAGTATGACGCCCCTTATTCGTATTGATATATTTCGATATTATTGCGCAATACTTGTTTTAAGTAGTGAATGAATCGTATTAGCGTAAACGTTTGTATAACGAAATTGATTTCAAGGTCATTGCAACGATGGAATAAAATAATTTACGTAACCATATTTATAAAATTTAGGTTTTACTACGAATGGAGTTTTTCAACTATATTTTTTTCCCCATTATTATGTACCTGTGTTGATATATTGTTTCTATGTTGAATTTTATTGACAATTATGATGTATTATTTTGGTGCTGTTGAAACTTTTTGATACAAGAAACGGAATTTCACCATGGTTGTGCAATTCTGTTATGTAGATCACTCACATTGAAATTATTTCTATTATAAATTGTAATATTTGATGCCACTGGAAACACACCTATTTTAATTATTATTGGAAAAATACGTCTGCGAAAAATAAAGAAAAGAATCGGAAAACAACATGATTGTTTTGTTTTGTAGGAGATTTTGTTTTTTTTATTGTTTCTAGTATTTGAAATTTATTATATTTTTATCGTACATAGTAATTACAAATGAGTTGGACAGCTGAAACGGTTGTGTCAGTCGTGGAGCTTTGGTTGGGCGTTCAGGTTATTCTTGCGACTATTTGGTTGTTATATCATTTAATTCGTCATCCTAAAGATATATTTATAACTAGCATATTATTTTTTTGATTACATACAATGCAAAATTTTTAGTATGGCTATGGATAATATCTATATACTAGGAACTGGATTTTTCTTTATTGTGTTGTTTGTGATTGCTAAATTAGTGGATGTATTTAAACCCAAAACGGCATCTGTGAATTCCGTACCTTTACCAACATCGAGTTCAATACCTAACTTATCTCAGGGTTCAACGCCGAACCCCCCACTTATTCCACCATCGGCTCCTTCACTTACACCCACAGTCCCAAAGGTACCGAAACGTGAAAAGGAAGAAAACCCTTACAATACATATCCTTTCGAACGAACATGCTCCGGCATACATATGGGATGGGATGATACCTTTTCAGGTCGGCCTGAACAGAATCTAGAAGAGTTTTTACGTAGGGGAGAAAGTTATTTCTTGACCAGAGGCATATACGGGGAACAACGTGTTAAGGAGGCTCTTAGTCGGCTGGGAGGGGAAGCGAAATCTTGGTGGAATCGTCTGGGATGCAACGGTTGCGAATGGGAGTTTTTTAAAAACATTTTGTTAAGTCGTTATGGAGTGAAAGATGCGTACGGCTCCTTGGTGTCCAACTTTTATGGTGATCACCAGCATACAAACGAGAGCGGCTCGTTGTTCTTAGAACGAAAACGTGCTTTATATAACAGATTATACGCAATCGAAGTAACACCGGATATAAGTAGAAATATTGTAAATATGATGTCACCCCGTTACAGAGACTTAGTAGTGGCGTCGGGAAAGTATGAGTTTAAAGATGTCGAAGATATGGTCAGGAGAATGGACTTTCCCTCGGGTATAGTATTTACTACTCCGAATAGAGAGTCTACGCCTCGAATCGAGCGACTTCCCCGATGCCAATATTGTCCAGGACGACATTTTAACAAAGATTGTGAGGAAAGGAACAGGTATTTGCGGTCTTTAAACGTGTCCCGCCCGAGAGGGGTAGCCGGCCATCTTGCTCGGGCTTAAGAAGTAATCAAAACGGCGTTTTTAACAATACAACCACGGAAAGATCAATAGTAACTAGAGTGCGAACAGATATATTATCTAGTACAGACTCACGCACATATCACAGAGATATAATTACACTTATAGATTCTGCGGCTTCCCATAATATAATTCATAAATCATTAATAAAAGATTCTCCAATACGATGTGATGTAGAAAATTTATATACAGGGGCTGCAACTGGTAGATTACATGTGGATGGTGAAATCATATTAAATATTTGTATAGCGGGAGTCAAGATGCAGGTAAAGTTTTTAGTAGTTGACTCAATTAGAGAAAAATTAATCTTGGGATATAAGTGGTTGAAGTCGCAGGGTGCGGTTATAGATTTTATGAGAAATACTTTACATTTTGGCTTCAAATCTAGATCAACAGTACATTTGGTTCCTATGAAATGTCGGGAAAGTATTGGGGAAGTAAAGTTTCCGGACATAAGTAAATTAAACAAGAGTGAAAGGGAGGACGTTCTTTGTGTTCTGAAAGAATTCAAAGACCTTTTTACTCCTTATGCAGGTCCGGCCCCACTCACACCGCATAATATTAGGGTCAAGCATAATACACCTATTAGAGTTCCCCCTTATCGTATGTCAGACAACAAAAAAAGAGTTTTGTATAAAAAAATAGAAGAAATGTTAGCAGATGGTGTCATAGAACCGAGTAAGTCGCTATATAATTTCCCTATAATTTTAGTACCGAAAAAGGATACGGGTGATTACCGACTATGTATAGATTTCCGTAAATTGAATGAAGTTTCTGAAAATGAACCTTCCGTACTTCCCGTCATCCAAGAGACCCTTAAAGATTTGGGAGGGGCAAAGTATTTTTCGTGCATTGATCTGAAATCCGGGTATTGGCAGGTCCCTTTAAGCGTGACATCTAGGAATCTCACAGGTTTTACTACTCCTGATGGTGCTACCTATCACTTTAAGGTTTTGCCCTTCGGTCTAAAGGGGGCCCCAGCGTGTTTCCAGCGTCTTATGACTCAGGAAGTATTGGCAGGATACATACGGGAGTTTTGTATAGTCTACTTGGACGATATCGTTATTTTTTCTCCCGATTGGGAAAGTCACTTGCGGCATTTAAAATTAGTTCTAGAACGTTTACAACAATTCAACCTACGTTGCGCTCCTGATAAGTGTCAGATTGGCAAGACCGAAATTGAGTATTTAGGACATATTGTTTCAGCGGATGGTAATCGTCCCAAAGAGTCGTATGGAACTTCGATTGCGTGCTCTCAACCTCCACGGACTCGAAAAGAATTAAGAAAATTCCTTGGTTTATGTAATTGGGTGCGAGAGTATGTGCCAAAATTTTCTGAAATCGCTGCTCCGCTGACTGACTTACTGAGCACCAAGAAAAGTTTCAAATGGACAGATGATGCGGAAACGGCTATGATCAATATAAAACGGGCTATTTCATTACCACTTAAACTCTCTCGACCGGATTTTTCACGACGTTTTATTTTACAAACCGATGCGAGTCAATTAGGAGTGGGAGCCGTACTATACCAACTCAGGGAAGATGGGAGTAAAGATATAATTTCATACGCTAGTTCCCGATTTAATGATGCGGAAAGAAAATGGCATTCAAATGAACAAGAAGCCATGGCCGTTGTATGGGCGATAAAGAGATATCGCCCATATCTTGAATCCGGACGTTTTCTGTTGCGCACCGATAACCGGGCCGTTACCTGGATGATGAAGGTTAAAAACGAAAAAGCGAAATTTACGAGATGGGCTCTATTGCTTCAGGAGTTTGATTTCGAAATTGAACATTGTCCAGGTAGCGCTAACGAATTACCTGACTGTTTATCTAGAAATCCACAGGAAGAAGAGGTAGGAGTTAACGTGGTGGAGCCAGCCGTGTACTTACAAATTGATGCGGACGAGTCAACGGTTGTGCCTGACGTAAATCTTCCGGAAGAGCCCGAGAGGAATCTTTTCGATTCAATACGTCAGAACCAAACGACTGATAAAAAAGTCACGAAAATACTTCATAAGCTTAGGCGTAGGTCATTGCGTTCTTATAAACCCACCACCCCGGCGCAGGAGAAGTACCTTTCAAAATTTATGTTGAAAAATCATTATTTGTGGTATAAAGAACAGGATACGGCACGTGTAGTTGTTCCCCAAGCGAATCAGACAGAAGTAATAAAATATTATCACGACAGTAATGTAGCAAATCACCCGGGAATAAAAGAGACATTAAGGGCTATTCAAAGAAACTATTATTGGGCGGGCATGAATCAGGACGTAAGACAATACGTCAGAAGGTGTCTGATTTGTCTCAGAGCTCGAGGTCGCCCAACAAGGCCGTTGGCACCTCAGGGAGCCTGTCAAGCAAAATATCCCTTCGAGATAATTGCCCTTGACTTGATGGGTAACTATCCCACGTCCACGAGAGGTAATAAGGCAATATTAGTAGTCACTGATATGTATACACGGTGGGTCGAAGCATTTGCGTTACGTTCCACAAAAGCCCACATATTAATTAGAAAACTCGAAACGGAAATTTTCCCTCGTTTTGGCTACCCACGCGTGTTGTTGACGGATAATGGTGCGCAGTTCGGGCATAGAGCCTGGAAGGTGGCTCTTCGTCGGTGGCAATGTATACATTGGACTACGTCCATATATCATCCACGCAGCAATGTAACGGAAAGACGAAACCAGGAGATTAAAAAGGCATTAAGAATACGCTTGCAGAATAACCAACTTCGCTATTGGGAAGACTACCTTAATGAGATTCTCGGTTCCCTTCGAACTCGACAGAATGAGGCCATAGGGTGCACTCCAAGCCACGCCCTATTTGGCCTAGAAACCAAACGTCCAGGGGAATGGAAATTGGGCACTGTATCTGACTCGGTTACCCCTGATCAGCGGGATCGTGGGGTCATAGACGAGGTTATGCGGAAGAATCAGGAGAAATATAGTCGGACGTACGCCCCTGAGTCACATGCCGTGTCCCGTTTTCAGACGGGGCAAGAAGTGATGACTAGGGAACACCCATTGTCGAATAAAGCTGCAGGGTTCCACGCGGGATTTGCACCGAAATGGAGTGGTCCCCATAAGATTCTTTTCCCAGTGGGCCGGGGTCACGTGTACTGGGTGGAGAAGAATGGGAAACCCATCAAAATCCATTCTGACGATCTCAGGCTAGTTCCTGAAGAACCTGAAGATTCTGGTGCAATGTAAACAGTTAAAAGTAACTCTTAGAACATATTAAATAGTTGTATATATTAGTATGTAGTACGTAGTAAGTAGCTATTAACATTGATGTAGATAATGTGTGTAAATAATATGAAAATGATAAAATATCAAAATTGAGAGTATATTATCCTGGACACTGGGGAGAGTTCTGACATTGTAAATATTGTCTGAATTTTTCGCAGTAGTTTAGAAAATAATACATTCGCATAACTCATATGTATATTAATTTGTGATTATTGGGTGATGCCTATATTATTAAAAAAAATGTAATGTTAATTATTGATATTAGATAAAATGATGTAAAATTGTGAAAGGTTCTGATGCCTATATTATAAAAATATGTAATGTTAATTATTGATATTAAAGATAAAATGATGTAAAATTGTGAAAGGTTCTGATGCCTATATTATAAAAATATGTTATGTTAGTTATTGACATTAAAGATAAAATGATGTAAAATTGTGAAAGGTTCTGATGCCTATATTATAAAAATATGTAATGTTAATTATTGATATTAAAGATAAAATGATGTAAAATTGTGAAAGGTTCTGATGCCTATATTATAAAAATATGTTATGTTAGTTATTGACATTAAATATAAAATTATGTAAAATGGTGAAATGAAAAATGATACTGTTCTGTTGCCCGTTATATTATATAAAAAAAATATATGTTATAAAAATATGTAATATTGTATACGACGAGGAATGTTGATTCTCTTTTGATTGTTTGGGTAAAAATTAGTTATAATATTATGTGATATTTTGAGCTATCTAGATATGCCTATTGATTTCTCGAGATGTGGGTGTGTTGTTTACAGAATGTTCTGGTTTCTTAGTATGCTTATTTGTGAAAAATTACGTGTCTTTAGAATTCAGAAACTTATAATTAATCTTCATGCTTATTTTCATTCATTACTTCTATTGGTTTGAGGATTTACCCAATTAAAAAAAACAAAAATTCTCTGGCGCCCTTCTTTATATATATGTAATAATGTAACACAATTTCATATTTTCCGTAATAATGTAACCCAATTCCATATATTTGTAATAATGTAACACAATTTCATATTTTTGGATCAACTGGGGGTGGGCGAGATTGACGTGTGTTTGCTGTGCTGATGATTCAAAAATATAAATCTCCTTACCTACTAATAAATTAATACCTACCTATTTTTTTTCGCTATCCAACTAACTCACTAACTATACCTAAGTAAATTCCTATTTCATCAGTGTGGCGAAATCGTGTCTGTCTTCCCGCCTTTAGTAATTAAACATCGTACCTATTTTATAATATAGTACCTATTATACATGTACCCCTTTCAACGTATGGTGAAATCAAAAAGAGAACGTGGATCACGTGGGCATTCTCTGGGGCAGCACCAAAACCTTGTGGAGGGGTGGTTACAGAGCGGGGAGGACATGCGCAGTAGCGACCCCTGAGCGAGCGCCCCTTACTGCCATCTACCAAGTCAGTACTGATATTATTCATCATCTGAACTTCATCGGAACAACATCGACTCTGGTGGACCACTAAGCAGTACTGTCCCCAACAATCACAACGAGAGGCAACTTCTGGAAATACCCAATATAGACACTCTCTGCCATACCATCCTCAGCCGAGGCAGGGTCTGAAGCAACCACCAACAGATTCCGTAATAGATTTCCGATTAATTTTGAAACCATATAAATCCATGCTTATGCTCTTTTTTTTGTTTTGTCTTTAGAATATATTCATTTTTTTGTTAAACCTATACTCATGTTTTATTTCTCAGCCATCTCATTCTTCCGATCCATGTCATCCTTCTTTTCCATGCTGCAGATTATTATCCTGTTCGTTCGGAAGTTGTTGCCTCTTGTGATGCTAAAGAACAGCTGTTTTTCCATCTTTTTGGTAGTCTTCCTCGGGGCCGTGAACCCGTTGGTGTTTCCTTTGCAGCTATATGTAAGGTTCTATTTTCAGCCATCCGATCTACATGGTCTCTCCAGAATCGTCTCTTTTTCTATTCCATCTTACGATGTCCCTCGCGTTGTATTTGTTTCTAATCTCCGTATTTCTTACTCTGTCTCTGAGAGTTTTGCCCTTTGTGCCCCATGACATTTCAATCTATAATTATTATATTTTCAATGTAATCCGCCACTTTTTGTGTATCCTTATTAAATGAATTTAAAAACTTAAACTTTTTTGTACACACTTGTATTTTTTATTTTGTAGACAATATTGTTTCGTATCTTAATGAGACATTATCAATACTGCTATTACACTATATTGATTTTTAATTTTTTTAATAGCTCATGTTATTAAATATTAAAACAAAAAAATATCCACTGACATCATTTTAAAACTAAAAGTCTATAAACATATAGAATTTTTTCCTTTTAGCAAAAAAAAAAATTAAACGAGAAATCTGGTGTAAATGAATATTGTATTGAAAAAATAGTTAATTTATTTATTAAAAAAACATTCTCATCATATTAACTGAACCTTTTTGATATTTTCAACATCACATCAAACAGTAAAAAAAATATATTTTCCAAAAAGTTTATCTCATAAAATAAAACTAATAGGGAGTATTGATAATACACTAGAAAAAATGAATAATAAAAGACCAACAATTTCCTGGCTGAAAAATACAAAAAGTGGAGAAAACACTTTCTCTGAAAATCTTTTCATCTCTGGATAAATAAAATATTTTGATACTTAGTAAGTAAGTTTTGGTTAGAATGGTTGTATAAATCTTTTGTCATTCATATCAGCTGATCTGGTCATCCTTAACGGTGAACCTCATTTCCTTAAAATAAAATTGCTACCAACGTTGTAACAGATAGACAATGGTGTAACCAACGCACAAAATATAATATAATATAGATTCTATCTCTTTTATTCTTTCGATTTTATCAGAAAGTTTCTTTGAATTTATGATTCGAATTTGTTTCAACTTTAAGTATGCCTACGTTTTTAATGAAAAAAAAAACTTTATCCTTTAAAGTTTTTGGCTTCGTTTTTAAATTGGTAAGATATTTCTCACCGAGTTGTTTAACTTCTGTTATTTCGAAAAATATTTTTTTGTACTAAAAATTATCAATAAAAATTATTTATCAAACATGAACTTCCACCAGGCACCATCGGTCGACAATATGAACTAAAATACAAATATTTTATACAAATAAAAATATTCTTAATTGTTTTTACGCAAGGTTTTTTTTTAATAAAAGTCAAGGGACTTTGAATCCCTTTTGTCACCGCCAACATAGTAGATATATTGTGACATCCTTCTATCTCATATCTCGAGAACTCTCAAGACCGACCGGTGTCATATAACTCGCGATTTGTCTTGATGTGAGAAGTCTCAGCTTCTCAGAGTCAAGTGAGGATGTGCCTTCGATTGCGAGCGAGTGCATCATAATAAGAGATAATGTGGATAGGTGTAACATTTTCCTCTGCACAAAATCTGCAAACTGGGGTATCTGACAGTCCAATTTTTTTCACGTGTTCCCGTAGCCTGCAGTGTCCCGTCAAGGTCTTGGTAAGTATCCTTATTTTTTGTTTTATTGAGTTTAAGAACTTCTGTAGTGAATTTTCGCGAGTAACCTGTCATCAATTTCTTCAAATGCTTCACTGCAAGGTTTTAACGCAAGGTTCTTAAATTTTAAATTAAAAAAGAAGACTGATATCTGTGTAAATACGTACATTATGTTTTTAGAAATTAAGCCATTGGTGCATTGAATTATATAAATAATTATTTTTTATACTACATACGTTACGTAAAGGTTGTGTTATTGCAGTGAATGTATACAGTTGAGAAAAACATAAATAAATTGGTTTTAAAAAATATTTAATTTTTTTTCCTAGTAGGTACTAATTTATAAAATAAATTTACAGAGATAATTTATTTAACTTTTGCAAAAGTGTTAATGTATTTCATTTCTGAATTAAAGATAAACACTATTTAAGTGAAATAATTTGCAATGGCACATTTTAAAAATATTATTCCACAACTCTGATAAATACGCCACCAATGAGACGTTGATGTAAAATAATACGGAAATAAAACCATCTCCTCAAAATGAGATAAAGACTAAAAGGGAGAAGAATTACCTCAAAGGAGGAGGATGAAATGTTGAGGCAGTAGTAGTCGGCTCTGAATTTATACCTACGGAAAGATCAAAATATTGGGGCAAGTCTTAGGTACTATTATATTATACAACCAAAGACCCACAAGTTAGTTGTAAACTTTATAGTAGGATAATAAATCGAGATAAACATACATTAGACGGAGATACTATTTATGTGTACGTAGGTAACTACGTATCATGTTGGTACATCTGTGGTAATTTATACGGTCTTTAGATAGATTGAGGTAGATTAAAAAAAACACGACTGTTAGTTTGGGTATATATTTTCGTTTGATTGTTTTTCTGCAAATGAAAATTTTATTATGGGTCTATCTTGTTTGAATCTTATAAATTGAATAGTTTTATATTACACCTTTACTGAAAATATCCATTAGTGAATAGATAACCGTAATTCCTAATGACTTTTATAATGTGCAATGGTCATTACAAGTATGGTATGAACATGTCACAAATGACGCTGTGCGCCGACGCACCCGGCAGAGATCTGTAATCTCCGTGATACAGGAGAGACGATGGTCCTGGCTGGGTCATTTTCTAAGAATGCCCAATGATAGTTGGCCAAAAAGAGCACTGTTTTTCTATCCGCAAGGGTTCCGTCGGCCCGGGCGTCCCTCTTTCACAATACACCGTTCCTATGACAAAGATATCAGAGCGCAAGGAATGCCGTGTGAAGAGGTGATGCGATTGGCATAGAGACGCTCTGAATGGAGGAGGCTGGTTTCTGCCCTGTTTCCCCCAAGAGGAGCGTTGAGGGCGATGATGATGATTACAAGTATATTAATTGTCTTGTGAAAATATCGTTTGTTAAACAGTAATAAATTTTATTATGAAATCTCTCACAAGAGGGTACTCGTAAAAAACATGCTAGTTGTCCTCTCTGCGTCAGTAAAAGTTTAGACATTCAGGATGGGTGGTCAACCCAACCGCTGAATTGAAGATATTAAATGTTATAAGCGTGATGTGTAACGAATACCTTTTTCAAACAGGACACTTAAAAAGTAATAAATAAAAAGGTCAGACTATTTCTTTACCGGGAACTCGCGGGGATGATTAATTTGAGTTGTAATAAATATTTAGAGTGTGGTCTACATAAAAATTTATAGCAAAAATTAAAAATAAAAGATTGTGTCGCATGAAATTTTAAATCCTTAATATACCTTTTAATCTTATACTTCAAGTGGCTTGTCGGGTCCCCCCAACGTTGGCGATCACCTCGGCGAACTTGTCTCTGTTCTGCGCTGCTCGGAACAGCTCTTCAACACTTCGGATGCCGGTCCACTCCCTCATGTTTCGCAGCCAGGACATCTGTCTCCTGCCGGGACCTCGGCGTCCCTCAATTTTCTCCTTCAATATCAGTTGGAGAAGGTGGTATTTTTCTCCACGCAAAACATAACCCAGTTGTGAAACCTTCCGAAATTTTCTAATAACTTTAAAAAGTATAAATATGACATTTTTATTTGAAAACAATTGGTTTAAAATCGATTTTTTACTAAGAGCAAATAGAAAATAATATTATTTTTGTAAAGTTTATACGAAACGGCAGTCTTTCTATTTTTTGATATAGGTATCTAAAATTGTCAACAAATATTAAGTTCCCGTACTACGCTAAAATTATAAAGAACTAAGAACTAAGTTAAAAACGATAGCTTTTAGCAACTTGTTCTGTCAACCTTAATATGCAAAGGTGACAAAATAGCAAATTGATGTTAAAACATAAGGAATTGACTATGATGGGAAGAAACATAATGATCAAAAATAGTTTGAAATAAGATATTTGTTGTAACTGAAACGAAAAATATTTTTTTCAGAAGCAAAACGCGAAAGTGAAAAAAATTAAAAAAGGTAAAAGAAGAAAATTCGCTATCTGTCAAGATGAAACGTGATTTTTTTTTATTAAAATAAAATAATATATTCCATCTTGTGTTTAAATAAATAAATAAATGAATAACATCATCGTATCAAAATCTGCTTGGCTCCGAAACTGACAGTCGTAAAAATAATATCCACAAATTACAATATGAAACGGTTTAAACAACTGTCACGTACCAGCTGACAGAAAACTGTCAAAAAAATCCTGATGTATGAACTCAGAACGCATAAATAATATTATAATTCCTGCCCGAATACATTATGAATACATAATATTATATTATGTTTTGCGCATATTTTACACCATGTTCGTAGAGTATGGTCCTGATGAAAAATATATTACATTGTGGATTGAAGGCTTTCATGGCGATCTTCACTATCTGGTTGTTTTTCGGGTTTGCCTTGTCTGGTTTTATTTAGGATATGAATATTCATATCCTGAAGATCAAAGATAAAATTTGACATGGCAAACCCGAAAAACAATAACCTGATAAAATACTACGTTTTTTTTATAATTACTTTACTATACCATCACGGCATATTCCACAAGTGATTTTTAAAATTGTAAATATAGATACATATAACACTTATAAGGGTCTTAACCCGTATAAAACTTCAACAACTTCAATTCACCGGTGAGGTATGCCACCCATCTTGAATGTCTAACTTTTGGAACGGAGAGGATGACTTGCATGTTTATTATATACAGTTAGTCCCCTGAATACCCCATTTTCATCATACCTTGATGGCATGAATGAAAGAATGAAATATATGCATATTCTTCCTTTGAGCTATTTGCAATACAGGCCTATTAATTTTGCCTGGGTACTTTTTCCAAAAATTCTGATCATTGTTACTTCCATGCGTTTGGTAAAATTTCGAACTGAATCTCGCGCACATTTGTCACTTTTTGAAGCACTACATTCGACTTAATATTTGTTTTCCATAGTTAAAGAGGATTATATAATATTTGTAATCTCGCTTTCAAGAATTTTCGCTCTCCTCATTAGGCAAAATGTCACCTTCTTCTATAGCTTTTCTCGTTAATACAGGGTGGATACGAACCTTAACGAAGTGATTTAGCACCCTCATTCTGCAATAATCTCTACCTCTTCCTCGTGTTATAATAATGAATGAAGTTTTATATTTATTTATTTATGAAATATACGGCTTGCGCCTTTTTACAAATAACATGATCAAAAAATAATTCAGTCTTCAATTACAAACAACAAATCAATCAACAAAAACAAGCAAACACAACTAGGTAACACTAGTACTCTATTAATAAATACATAGATATAAGAGACATCTTGATTTGTCACTCGTTAAAGAAATAAAAAAAATTGGAAAAATACCGAAATAGGGATTTTCTCTGGGATTCGAGTATTGCCCTGGGCAGTCTGTATTTTTATTATTAATAATAATAATATGATGTTAGTACTCTGGCGGGTATTGTACAAAAATAAAACATAAAATAATGATGTGAAAATGCTTCACATATGATTGTACGAGAATGTAAGAGTATTATGGATGAGCACTGTGAGCGCATACCTACCCGTGTAATCCTAAAAGAACCCTTCATTCACGTTATTCGGAAACAACGAACTTCACTGACAGGATAAAGAAGGTACAGAGAGTCACAAAATCACGACATTTAATATTCACAGATTTTTTTAGAGCAAGAACATACCGGTTACATCCGATACAGTCCATTTGTCCCTTCTCAAATCGATGAAGGCCAATTTTATTATTCTATAATAACTATCTTCTCGACTGTTTTTGGCACAAATCATGCTTGTAGGATGTTATGCCATAAGTGAAAAAAAAATACTGGTTTTCTAACTGAGTTGAATTATTTCATAATATGGCTTGAACTCGAGTCGAAAATTTGTTGAAAGATTGAAAAAAATCAACACAATGAACAACAAAGCATTTATTGAGACTATTTTTTCGCCGAAAGATCGTTTCATAGATTTACGGTTTAAGAAGTTTGTAACAATCAGCAATAGAAATTTTTACGGGCCAGACTTTACAGTATATTAAATAACTTTATTTTGCTCGATATACTACTTGCTTCAATAAGAAGAATGCTTTCATAAAGGGTATTATTATGACAATAATAGCCCATCTCTCTTCGAATTTTTAAGTCTTAACAAACGTTTCAAAAATTATAATACATTTTTTTTAGTGAAATGAAATATACTATCATCAAAATCTCAATTCAAAAGCCCAAATAATGTTCAAGGAAAATATTTTATCATTTGTAGAATAATATTATTTTTCCAAACAAATTTTATTTCAATACAGTATCTTTAAATACACAATACAGATTCTCGTGTAGATATTTATCAATAATATTGTTTACATAAAATATGAAAATCGGACATTTTGCGGCAACCGCTTCTTTTAAATATGTACCTACTTGCAAGGATTCAATTTAAAGATAGGTTTATAATAGAATTTCATTGTACGCATTGGACGTGTCCTATTTCCCGTTTACATGGAGGTATTGTAAAAGTAGTAGTAGTAGTAGAAGTAGTCATACAAATGGCGTAAAAGCCTCTTACTCGGCAGTTTTTCATCTCTTCATTTCCTTTTGTCGTTGGTAAATCCGGTCATACAAAGCTGCCGTGGTTTACTTGAATATCTACATAATTCTCCATACACACTATGTGAATAGTCTTCACTACCTTTGGTACATTTTTATAAATAAATAATAGATTTTTATGTAATTACAATATGATATTGTATGATTTTGGATGTTGAATGGTATGATCATGTTACAAATGATGCTGTGCGCCGGCGCACCCAGCAAAGACCTGTAATCTCCGTAATACAGGAGAGGCGATGGTCCTGGCTGGGACATGTTTTGAGAATGCCTAATGATAGTTGGCCAAAAAGAGCACTGTTCTTCCGTCCGCAGGGGTTCCGTCGGCCCGGGCGTCCCTCTTTCACAATACACCGTTCCTATGACAACGATATCAGAGCGCAAGGAATGTCGTGGAAAGAAGTGACGCAATTGGCACAGAGACGCTCTGAATGGAGGAGGCTGGTTTCTGCCCTGTGCTCCCGAGAGGAGCGTTGAGGGCGATGATTGATTGATTTATGATATTGTAATTATATACCTAGGTACTTCTATATCTGCTTTGAACATATTAATTTCGGCACTCAAACGCTGCGATGACTAAAAGAAGGTAGGTATGTATTTATATCAACATGATTACAGCTTTTTACTTTTATCCTTGTTGAGCGGCATACCTATCATGTTCAGATATTTCCCCTAAGTGCTTTGTTCACGATTAATGTATAAATCTTTACGCATTCTTCGTAAAATGAGATGTTTTCCCTATTCTTCTTCTCCTTGGGCAGTTATTAGTCCCACAAGGTGGTGGGGTCTGCCTTTATTGTTTTGCTTCTCCATTTGGTTTTGTCGAGTGCATCATCGTGAGAAACATCGCAGTTTCGCATGTATTGCCTTATTACTTCACACCATCTGCGCTTTAGCTTTAGAAATCTGTGGATTTATCAAATAATGTCAACTGTGGATGTTTCAATAAACAGCGCAAAAAAATGATAAAACATGGAAGATTTTATATGCTGAGTGTGAAATATTAAAAAAATTCACAATCAGCTTTGATTGTGGATAACGGAAGCGAGAAAAAAAAACAGTTTGTAGTAGAACTAGTTTCGAAAAATCCAAAATATTAATGTTTTGTAGTTACGTTTACTTTACAAGTCATCCCAGCTACCCACATGTGCTACCCACAAATATTCTGTCTACCTTTGATATGATTACCATGTCAATTTTATGAATAAATTTGTTGGATAAAAACATGTCTTTTTGGTAAAACATCAATAATATCTGTTTTTAATCATATAATGGACACGACAGTAGACAGGATGAAGTATCCATATTTATATAATATATCCGCTCGAATCTAATATACCCTGCAGCCCTATTGAAATAGGACATGACTGGTAGTGGTTGATATTATTTTAGTTTCGTGAATCCTCTATTCAGTGGGCTTTTTTGTGGTTTTGTAAAACTACTTTACAGTCATGATATTAAAATGTAGCAACGTATATTATGTAAAATGGTTGCGGTTTATAAGTAGATTCGTCAGAATGAATGTAACCAAATATGTTGATTTAGGTGAAAAGTATGAATGAGGGTAAAGAATGATAGAAATATAATTATTTGAAAAGTAAGTTAGATTGAATGATGGATACTGAATATTATATTAAAATATAGTAAACAAAATAACAAATATGTAGTTTATAAAGAGATATTAGTAAATAAATCTTTTTTTATTCGTAGGTGTTCCAAAAATAGTCAGACATTTAACATCTTTTATATATTATGCGATACAGCAAGAGCGATAGAGCAGATACAGCAAAAACCAAAAGCCTACTCAGATGAAAATCTTATGTTCTATGACGGGAAATATTCATATACATAGATAGAATCAGAAATACTGAGATTCGAAGAATATGCGATACGGAAGACATAGTGAGATGGAGTAGAAAGAGCAGACGATTCTGGAGGGACCATGTAGATAAGATAGCTGAAAACAAGATCGTTCCCATTGCTGCAAAAAAGACACCAGTTGGTTCACATCGCGATGGAAAACATGAAAAAGATGGAAGTATAACTGGTCCTCAGTGTCACAAGAGGGAACAGCTTTTGAAGCAACAGATCAATGAACTACTACAAGAAATTGACTCGCAAAGAACGATAGAATGTTTATTAATTATAGTTCTTCCGCTGAGTTCTTCATCCGTGAAGCACGCCGTGATGGTATGAAAAAAAACCCATTAATTTATCTAGTACCTATTCGAATAAAATCATATGAAAGCATTATTTGATAATTTATTGTATAGTCGGTGATAATACATATATTACAAATATATTTTTCAGTCACCTAACTTCATATTTAAAGTTAAGTTTTGTTTAATTAATGTTTGTTACATGAACTGAATCTGTCTGCGGTAATAATATAACAGAAGTTTTTACTCTGCTACCTGTTTAAATTGAATAAGTGAGAAAATGTTATATTGTTTGGTATACGTAATTAAAAGTTTTACAAATATGAGTAATTTAATTAGGATATTATTCCTAAAACTAATAACAGTGAGTGAAACAGTAATTTTATGAGAAACTGACAGCAAATTCAATGAAACAATAATAAGCATACAAAATTATTTTATACAAATATATTTACATGCGATGCTTTTTGTGTCTGTAACACCTAATAATGTTTTACCTATACAAATTGATAAATGGAAACTCAATAAAAAGGTAAGGTAAATTCTTCATTCATTCAATTCAGAGTTCACCGGTAGCCTGAAGGCTGGAGGTAAAGTCTCGGCCTCATGCACATGGGTTCGTGGTTCGATTCCAGGTGCCGGCAAATTCCCCTTTCACGATACAAGCTATAAGCTTACTGTGAAAGGTGTATAAGGTTATATTTGGGTGTATAACAAACACCCAGATACATCTTTAAAAAAAAATCATATATCTAGCAATTTTCCACAAGTGGACTAAATGAACAAGCAAATCGTCCTCTTTGTTTCAATGAAAGTCAGGACATTCAGAATCAGTGGCATATTTCATCGCTTGATTGAAGATGTTAAATGTCTTAAACGCTATGTTATAGGAATACCTGCCTTTTACAGGACACTAGAAAACTAACAAAAAAGATTGGGATATCTATTCTTTGCTGGGAATTCCGCGGGGATAGTAAATTCTTACACAGAGCATTTCTGCTGGATATTCACTAAATCCAATTAATGACTTGGTTTAAAAGCAGTTTGAAGACTACATACATGTAAAGAAATTTGCAAGTATTAAATTTTAATAACGCTTTAATATTTCAACGCTGCGCTGTACGAATAGTGTTCTGTGAAAAATATATTTTTATTTATTTATTTATTCATTCTTGACTGTACATTGATTAAAAACAATTACATAAAAGGTATACATTCAAATTAAATACAATCAATATACAGAGGGCGAGTTTATCGCAAAACGCGATCTCTTCCAACTAACCCAAAAGTATTAACTTAAAAAAAAAACATATGAGAATAAAAAGCAAAAATCTTAGGCAATTCGGAAAAAAAGAGAAAAAAAAACACTCACAAAGTAAACACATGTACAAACATACATACATACATACACACATATATATAAAAAAGGGAGAGACTGAGAAAAAAAAGATACAAACATATATGCATACAAAGAAAGGAAAAGGGGTAAATAAGGGGAGGGGGGGTTAGAAGTGATGGGTTTCAGGTTTCAGAGGCTGTGTTTGTGGAAATCATTTTCTCCTTAACGGCTCGCTTGAAAGACGTCAGACTTTGAGTCAGCCTAAATTTTGAAGGGAGATTATTCCAGCAACGAGCACCCTGAACTGCAAAAGATTTCGAGATGAAAGTTGTACCATGAGCCGGGATTGACAGGATGCGCTGGTTATTCGACCTCAGAGGTAAACCGTGACTCGCCAAGTATTCAAAAGCCTCCTTAATAAAGTACGGTGTTGGTGCTGCGTACAGAGCATTGTGGATAAATGTGAGTAAATGGAGCTCACTCAATATACTTTCTAGTTGATAGAAAAATCACTTCGGGTATAAAATTTAAACTTTTTAAAATATGACCTGACAAAAACACGATCTCTCCCGATCTTTCTGTGTGGCAAAATATCAATAAATTGTTTGTCATACCAAGAAAGAAGTTACATTATGGGAATACTGGAAATACATGACGCGGGAACTAAGATTCTTGTAAAATCTATAGGCAAAGAAGGATAAAGCTTTCAATATGTTTTGCAAAGAGGAACATGATATAGGAAGTAAATACGAACAAAATATTGTTATTCATAAATTGTAGATACAAAAAAATAGTTAAAGCTAAATCCATGCACGAACAGATGTAAAGAAATGGCCATTGTAATTATCCATGAATCTCAGCTACAACATAATGTGGAGATTTTCTCATTAGCACCGTTTAAAAGCACATGAATCACGGTTGAATAGTGTATACTACATAAACTTAACACCATCTGTTGTAGTAACGATCCTGCTTACAACAATAGCTTTTATGTAAGTACTAGTGTAGTTCTGCTCGGTTTCACTCAGATAATAGACATCAAAGTGATAAATAAGCTTTTGTTGAATAATAACTTTCTTCAATGATACAAATATAATCTCACCCAAACAAATAAAGTCAAATACTTAGGACATATTATAAATAGTGACCTTACTGACGATGACGATATCGAAAGACAAAGACGAAACATTAGTATTATCTCAAACATGCTCGCCAGGACTTTTTTCAAGTGTAGTGACAGTGTTAAGAGAATGCTATTTAATGCCTACTGTACAAACCTTTACACATGCCAACTATGGACGAACTACAAACTAACTACAATAAACAAATTAAGGGTACAATACAATGACGCGTATTGTATACTATTTGGACATCGGAGGTACACCAGTGCATCACAAATGTTTACGGAAGGTAGGACAAATGACTTAAGGGCGACAATGAGACTGAAAATTCACGGTTTAAGGACACGACTAATATTAATAAATAACGAACTTTTACGAGCTGCTTCCGAAAGACAAGTACAACAACTGACACAAAGGTGGATTGCTTATTTAATTAATTAAGAAAGTCTGTATATTGAACCGATACCAGTTTAGCTGCCTGCTATTGTTAATGTTGTCTTTGAATTTATGATCTTCTTTCTACTTATTACTGTAATATGTATTATTTTTTTATCATTTGTATTATATTGTATGTATTTTGATATGGACATGAGAGGTTTGCACACTCCACCTTCAAGTCTGAAGTAAATATAAAATAAATAAATAAATTATTGACGGTTCTGTCATAATTTTAAATAGTGATTATTCATTTTTGCATAACAGTTGAATTCTTCTTATGCAAATAAAGTATTACAGATCAGGAAAAAAAATATAATTATTTAATTTTAAATAATTTTTCTTGATACAATAATATGTTGAACAAAATGAAATGGATATTTTGAGTTTTGACAAATTATGCAAAGCAAACTTTCAGTCCCGCACTTCAATTAAATTAATCGGAGCCAAAAGAAATATCATCCAACATCATCATTATCAACTAACCTGATGACATGGTGTAATTAATATAGATACACTGTCATATTTCTGTCAACGTATAAGACATTTATGATTTTTTTTAAGTCTAAAAAGAACCCTGTGAACTGTCTTATTTTTCCTCCATCTTGCATTATTGCGTTGTTTATTGAGTACATACATACATACATACGAACGGACTACAATACTTACGTGATGATTTCAACAACTTACAAAATGCACTCGCCACGAGCATTATTCAACACTTTTTTCTTCTTAACTACTATAACACTTAAGCTTTACTTACTAAGGTACATTCATAAATGTTATTCATTACTAAGCTTTTGTTTCACTAATAAACAGTTTGCATAAATTTAATTGTACCTTAGACCAATTTATTTGTAATATATAGGTATATTAATTTTTTCCTTAAAAAGGTTATTCCAGTGAATTTATATTCATCTCAAAGCATATATTTTTTTATTCGTGAAGTCCTCAGAAAAGAATATGTCTCACTATGTATGGCCGAATCAGCCATGCGATAAACTCGCTCACTGTGCGTTTTACTATGTTCATACAGAACTTAGTATAATCATAATCAATAATTAACTAGGTAAACTTAGTATAATCATAATCACACAGGCGGATTTAATTTAAATTTAATAACGTTAAAGTATTAAAAGTTTGCATAAAATGTCTCAGACATAAAAAATATGGTAATTTAACAAGTTAATGAAAATTTTATTAGAAAATTATCCAAAATTATTTAAAGTTAGGTATAGCGTGGGATTTTCAATAGAATAAACCGGTAAAGGCACTGCGTGTAGATATACATAGAACACCCTATATTGTAGAGATTGAGTGATATTCTACTTTTTACCTTCTTATTTTTTTTTACTTTAAGTGTTTCAAATACATGTCCAAAATATATTTTTAAAAAGAAAAATGTTCATATAAAGACCACAGAATAGATCAATGGGGGGATTCTTAATAGGGATTTTTCGATACAAAGTTTGAGACTCTACAATCTTATCAGGTACTGTCCAATAATTTGCAATATTTTTTTATTTAATAAATGGCTCATGCCTTTTTCAGATTAAAAAATAAAAAAAATACATTTCACATAAACTAAGGTACTTGCAAACTTTAATAATAATATTAAAAATATTTTTTGCACAAAAATAGTCTACAAAGATAAAAAAACATGACATCATTACTTCTGAACACAATTTTGTGCAATGGGCGAGTTTATCGCAAAAGCGCGATATCTTCCCATTAACCCATGCTATACAAATAATGAACTAATTGTATATGGTATTTTGATAAAAATGTAACGACGATATAAAGGTGTTAATTTATGTATCATAAAAATATGCGCATCTGAAAAGTCAATAAAGAAAATAATTAACTTTATTATCTGAATTGATGTTTATAACAATAAAATCTGCCGTGAAAGATCAGTATTAAGGGTGTTGAGAGTTTAGAATCTGAAAGGAAGGGAATGATGGCCCGAGGCTCCACTTTGTTCATGGCTGCGAGAACATCTGTACAAGGCATCGCGCTACGAGTATAATATTGTTGTAGGCACATTGTAGTTGGTTCGTAGTAGGTATGTACTACGCATTACCAGTGGCATAACTACGCTTTCAGGGATCTTGGGACAAAACCTTTTTTTCATATCATACATTGTGTAAATATACTTTTACTCTAAGATCCAACCAGATCAAGACAAAAACAAGATATCATCAACTGAGATCTAGAAGAATCAAACGAAATTCAGCCCAAGACCGGAAGGCTTCGACGGTGAATTATTTTGGACCCTAAGGTTTTCATCAGGAGAAATCAGGTAGGTACTGCCAGTATTACAAACTACCTAGGATAACTTATTTTAACACATTTTTGCTTTAATTCATAGATTTTATAGCCCACAATTACAAGTGCACCTCAAAATGACAGATAACCAATTTATGTAAAAGCCCGTATCAATCTTTGTTAACAAAAACAGAAAATTTAAAACTTGGAAAGGTTTTGAACAATTACTGACTCATAAATAGGTTATTGGAACTATCCATTTAAGGCTTTTCAACCATCGAAAATAAATATGGAAGAAACTAAGGAGAGGGGTATAAATTGCTAGATTTATTTATTCATTTATTTAAAACCAGTTACACACTTCAGACAACACATACAAGTAAATACAAACAATTATAATCATACTACAAGAGACCATACATTGCCCAATTTAAAAATGTATACAAATTAACCATTTGATACAATTATTTCATTAGCCAATAAGATTGTCATGTAAAAGTTTTCTTTTATAAATAATAATAAAAATATTAGAGATAAAGCATTAACCGTGAAACAAACAATAATAGATGATAGAAATATGAAATCTCTTTCTATTCAACGTTTGTAAGTCCATTGGTCCAGAAATATAGTTTTATTTTGTGTCAGTTGCTTCTGATAATGAAGGCCCCTTAGGATAGTGGACCCTAGGACAATGCGTAGTTAACACCCATGCCATCATACTCTTAATTGAATTTCAGCAAAACATACATTGAGTGAAGACGTGAAGACGCTCACTCTCGTGAAAATTATGCCTTCTTTGTTTGTGAAGTGTGCCATGACGGTAATAAATTATTTTTATTTTATTATTTACGTGATATTTAACTTTCATATTAAACTTGTTATTCAAGTACAAATGAAAATAATATATAGGTATCAAAACGGAAATTAAAATATCGCCCTCAGGTTTTCTTATTCCTTTACATTGACATTAAACGCAACTATACCTAAGTATACCTAATTATTATTCAACTATGTAATTTAAGAGATTACTTCTTTGTCATGTTAAAACATGTAAGTGCCACCTTTAGAATTGGCTCTAATTGATTATGTTGTCTGTGGTCACATTTTTGTCACATCTTTGTAAACCATTGCAATCTATGAATTTGCTATCTGTCATTTGAATAAAACTACGTTCTCTCAGTGATATGTTATACCTACATTTGCAATATGAATCTCAAACATGTACCATCAATAAAATCTCGTTGCGGTCCTTGGTGCCCCAATTTTTAGTTTGAAAAAAAGCGACACACATGTAAATTGTTTGTAGATATCAAGAGATAGACAATATGAGAATGGGGATTATAACAGACGACAAAGGCCGGTAGATAGAGATGAATATATACAAAAGAAAAGAGATGAATATATATTACTCAGGTATTGTACCTCGACGGGTGGGTACACATTTTTAGAGAATATTTGTATGACATTGTGAATCTAGTTGTAACATATCACTGCGTTCTCTCTCCGATTTTAACGTGTTTTTAATCTCAAATCCCGATCACATTTCTCAAGAATCGAGAGTTGCTGGACAACATGGTCCTTCGAGCTGGATTCTAAAGGTGGCACTTATACCTATGTTTTAACATACTCCCACGGCTACGGACGTTCACACGAGGGATCTGTGGCTTTCTTAATTTAATTAATTGTTTGAATTATTAATTGATAATTTTGATAGGTATGAGAAATCTTTTTTTTTAAATATACTGTATTACACACGCAATAGGTACATAGTATATTTCAATATTAGAATTCTCTTACAATGTATATTGTAACTAGGAAGAAGATACATATGAAGCAGTTTCATATAAAACACAACATGTTACATACTCCATGCCTCACAATATTATATAGATACTTCATACAGCGAGTCGTTTCACTTCCGTTGTCTTCCGTTACAGTCCCTTCATCTTCTTGAAGCGAACGTAGCAGCATTAGCTTTATCCTTCGTTACATATACTAGTTGACTACACATAGAATATTATATGATTATAAAATGTTAAGTCTTTAGTGCCCGTATCAAGGCATTTACACGGGTACTTTCAGTCGCCTTAATTTTGTCACCAATAAATGTTGAACAACTCGTTGTATCGGCACTTCGTTTACTCGAGTCACTAGTCTCAAATGGATCGAAATAATAGCATATGATTAAATGAGTTCGTCGGTAGCCTGGAGGTAGAGTCTCGGCCTTCAGAACAAGGGGTCCGTGGTTCGATCCCAGGTGCCGGCAAAACTCCCCTTTCACGACACAAGCTTTTAGCTTAGTGTGAAAGGTGTATAAGGTTGTATTTGGGTTTATAACAAAACCCAGATATATCTTTTTTAAAAAAAAAAAAAAAAAAAAAAAAAAAAAAAAAAAAAAAAAAAAAATTGACAATAAAATTAACCACCAAGTCGTCAAGTTTTTCCAGTCGGCAACATTTTGAAATTTTAAACAGTCAAAAGTTTGTCAAGCTGCTTTACATAAAAAACAAACTATGAAGCACATGCCTTCTATTTCTACATTTCCACACTATACAGAGAACGTTGTATAATTTGGGAGCTGGTCCATTTTACCATTCCGGAATTTACTGGTAGTTACGTATGACTATAATCATCTGCGTCTTGGGTGATTTGGGTGTGAAGTCACAAGTTACAATGAATAAAGCGCTCATGTAAACGTTTTATAATATGAGCGATGTATTGAAGAAGTATGTAAAGTACTATGCACATTTTGCCGGATGCATAAAGAGACGATTTCACGTGATGCACATATTATAACACAATATAAGTTTCAAGCAGTGCGTAGTCTTTTCTTCTTTTGCAATATTATTTTAATCATATTGGATGGAAGTCGATGAAGAATATATTAATATAAAAGATATATATTTTGTACCTAACTACTTCCAGGATGTTTGATATGATTTTAATGGCAGTGAATAATAATGTATGTATATAGATTTATTAAAAGTAGTTACTTACGTTATCAAAAATTAATCGATTGACACACTGTTCACAACATTGTACTCGTATATAAGCCCACCTCACACCAGGATATCTCAGGAGTTGTAGACTCTTTTTAATCTCCACACATTCAAATATATAGTTTTTTTTTTAATATATATAAAAAAAACATATTTCTTAAACATAAGCATATTTGATTTTAAGAAAAAAATTCTCACACATATGCAGTCAATTAACTGTCAAATCCACTATTGTGAGATGCTTAGACGATATGGATAGATAAATATCATGTTTCAAGTATTTTTAAGTGTTTATTTATTTTTATATTTATATTCTACTGTGTATTATGTTTTATTTTCAATTATTATATCAGGTCAGTTGCAAGATATCGCTTCTGTGATAAACTCATCCATTTCACAATGTTATTAATTTGCATTAACTCATTTAATGAGTTTGTACATATTTATGTTCTGTGCAGTGCAATAAAGTTCATTTTTATAATATTTTCATTATGTCATTAATTTTGTAAAACAAAAAAAAGTATAGAAAATAATAAGATAAAAGATTAAAAGTTAATACAGTGGAACCTCTCATAACGAGTAATTAGCATAACGGGCAAAAAAAATGTGAAAAAGTTGCTCCATTAACGAGCGACATTTCGCACAATGGAATTAAGAAATTTAAAAAAAAATGCGCAGATAGGGTACGTACGTACAAAGTCCCTTTTTCACGACATTCACTTGTGACCTTTTGAGACGGAACTTCCGAGTCAGTACATCAGTCTGTGTAAATTTAACACATGAAACTACCAAATAAGGCTTAGAAAAGACAACGTCACCTTATTCGGTAGTGCCCCGGACGGGACTTGAACCCGCATCCCTTAACCTTGTCGCGAGGAGTGCTTTTGCGAGGAAAGCCTTATATGGTAGTTTCATGTGTTAAATTTACATATATGACCTCATACAATGATTCAATTGTAAAAATACATCGATAAACACATCAGTCTGTGTTTAGCACTCGTTCAGTCAGCGTTGTTTAGTTCAGTCAGTTGGTTGTTATTTTCCGTTAGCGTGATGATTATTTGTCATAAATTCATATTTTTATTTACGTTTTTTTTCCCAAATCTAAATTTTATTACTAGTTCTTACACTCCTTTTTAAGTAATTTTATTTGAATAAACGTTAATAATAAAAAAAATCATTGAGTATTCTTTCGGCATGGAATGCATTATCGTATTTTACATTGATTTCTATAGATTTTTTTTTTCGCTTAACGAGTAAGATTCTGGAACGAATTAAACTAGTTATGAGAAGTTCCACTGTATATCCTTTAGATGTACCTACATACATACTAATGCATACACCCTAATCCAAATTCAGAGATAACCCGATTGTAATAATATGTACGAGTAGGTACTTACCCATTGTGACTACCCATACTACCATACTACAGCCGACATACTTCAATGACTTGAGATAAGATGAAGTTTTCCATTCGATTAACTTATTTATTTATTAGATAAAGGTACATAGGTTTATATAATATTATTATTATTATTATTATTTGCTATTAAAGTACTATTATATATTATGATAGGACTAGAACCTTTTGTTAAATATTCATGATAATAAATACATTACCTATATGATGAAAACCTTTGTCATGTTTCAGATCCTTAAGAAGAATGTGTGTAAAAAATATAAAATGCTTTTAATAGAATTTACGAATTGCCCGCTGCTCTAATTTTTTTTGTTATTTATTTATTCATCATATACGGCACATGGGTTAAAACAATATAGGTTTACATACTTCATACGGTAAATGATTTTGTTATTATTTTGCACAGAACCTATTGCGCGATTTTTGAGAGCGCTTCTTCAGATGCTAAGGTAATCAAAGGAAGTTTGATTTACCAACTTGTTTCTGAAGGTAAATTTAAAGATTTGATACCTATAAGATATTGGTCAGAAAGAGGAAAAGAGTTATTTGATCCTCCTGTTCCCGAAACATTTTTTTTAAATCCAAGTTCCGAATATACAAATTATAAATCAAAATATGTCGATTGAAAGTCCAAGATTCTATTCTCAGGCTATTGGACCACAACGTTTAAAGCAGAAGGTAGAAAAATGCAACTTTATGTATTATGATGTCTGTTATTAACAGTGAACTATTCACATTATTACTTACTTGTAAAGTTATTCTGAAACTCTGAAGCAAACTGTCAGTGTGTACAACAACAGTCATAGTAGGTACAACAAACATGGGGAAAACTCTGTCACAACACTATATCCGCTTCTAAATCTGACTATTTCCTCTTACAGACATTTATAAAGCATCCTAAAGCTGAATATACCTACACAAGTTGGCGTGGCGGCATTCACATACTAACAGGGCTCATTCATAACATTATTATATTATTTTATTCTATTGTAACAGATATACCTATAGCAACTTTCTTAAATGAAATCTGTTTTTACTTCCTTGACAGTGAAATAATTGATTGCTGTTCAAGAATTTTAATAGTAACATTATTTAGTGTTCATGATGCGATGTGCCTATTGATGACTACGTACTCAGTGTACGAACGATGAAATTAATACTGATTTGAGTACTTACGGTACAACGATTTGTATATTATACGGATTTGTATACAGTACCTAATGATAAAACTAATTTGCGTACTTAAGATAGCCAAATGTTTACTAATGGTGTAAAAATGTAAAAAAAAAAACAACCCACACACCATTGTCATCACCATATTCTTACTTCTCTTCACAATATTTCTGTTGAACAACTTAATGTTGAAAGATAGCAAATATCGTGTAATGTAGTTGTAATGTATCATAAAAGTTGAAGTGTTTCCTCAATACAAAATTTATTATTTGATCATTGTGTTTGTGTCGAACTCTAGCACCTAGTTTTTTTTTTCAGAATAGACAATACCTATGCGCTGTACATATTCATCTGGATATATATACCTAGCAACAAACTGCCGTTTTAATTTTTATACAATGTAAGTGCTTCTTTTATAAGCGATGCCTTAAAAAAATTGTATAAAAAATCGGACAAAATGACTTATTTGAAATTGACATTTATTTTTTGGCTTAAAGGAAACAGCCTGTACATTATTTTATGACCATAGAAGATGTTATGACAGTAGGAATATGTAAGTAAAAATATATGAATAATCCTAATCACTCGTAAGCGACTCGATGGGTTTTGAACTTATGTAGAATAGAAAAGACATGTTTGTATAAATAAACGAAAACAATAACAAAAACATTTTTAATATCACTTTTGTTTCTTCTAAGAAACATAAAGTTTGTAAGTTATTGTAGAAAAGCGTAAAAAGTTTTATTTGAATCGTGTATATATTCTCAAACCAATGCACTTTTTACAGATTTAAGATTCTTAAAACTTTTTCTTTTATTTTTCGAACCAACACAGTACTTAAAAGATTACCGAGCTTTTGTGCTATGTTGTCAGGTGCTAAGTTGTTGAGATGCATTCCAAGTTTTTAATATTCTTCTTTAAAGAATTTTGCTAATAAGTAAATAGCTATCCTGGAACTTTGACTCTGCAATGCGCTATTATTCAACTCGCAGAAAAATAGTAAAAGATAAAATCGAAAGAACGCAAACCGAATGAAAAAACACAAGTTAGAAAAAGTTTCAAGTAGTAGTAGCAGCAGCAAGAAAAAGACATACTCGTATAATATAATTTATATTATTATTGTAGTTTATAGATAGGAACTGAATTGTATAAAACAATATAAGGTAGATACCATGCATACTACCAATGCTTGCTATCAAAGTACATAGATAAAGGAATAAAGTAGTAACAAAACTTACTTAAAAAAGCTTTTTGGCTGAAGTCCAACCGCTGATAAAAATCCAGTCTCCTTCCTAATGCTTTAAATAAGAAATCAGCTACTCGTTTTATCCTCCAAAGTGGAACAATCTTACCTCAAACCAGACCTATATTTCACAACAGTCGAGTTTTATTATTATTTGAGGGAAAATACATAGAATTCTGGTAATATGATATCTTAAAGAGGTCTTCACAAAATATACTTAATATTTTTTTGATCAAAGTTGTGAAATAGATCACACGAAAAGTTTAATATTAATTTTAAATATTTATTTACGGCTTTCGCCTTTGACATGTTGACAACAGACAAATAAAAGTAACAACAAGTAAATCCAAAAATTATAAAAAGTAATAATTAAAATAACAAGATATCAGATCGTAAAAGTATATGATGATTTTATATGCAACGTCAAAATATAAACAAGCACATACATACAAAAAAATCAACGTGTTTAGACATTAAGTTATAATAAATATGTGTATTGAAATACGACAGAATGCTTGATTTTACGATAAAACGATGTATGATGTACCTAGTTAATTGTAAATAGTGATGTGAGAAGAGAAATTCCTCCGAGAATTTCTCCTCTGATGGAAGAGAAATTTCTCTCCATAATTCGTCTTAGTGGTATTATTACCTTTCGCCCAGTATACTTCGCAGCCAACCTGATTGATCCAAAAAATTTTGGGGCTGATTAAGGCCCAAATTAGAGGTTATTAACACTTTTATCCATGTAAGTACCTGCAACTTAAATATGGGCATTTGGGGTGTCAACCATCGAGATTTTTTATCAGTTGATAGCACTTTTTTCTATGTAGGTACTTAACAGTTTTTTGTTTCCATAATTAATTGTAGCTATATTGGTGATAAATTGTCTCAACATTTGTACATTGTTATTGATTGATTGAATAAAGTGTTTATTATTATTATACTGTTAAATAAAAAATAAAAATAAATCTCGGAAAATTCTCTACTTCGAGAAATTTACCGAGAAATTTCTCGGTAAATTTCTCGAATAATTATTTCTTGAGAATTCCACAACACTAATTGTAAACCAGTTACAGGAAGTAGAAAGTGTGTTATATTTAGGTGTATTGACCAATTTTTAATTACGTTTGACTAATTATTATAATTTTGCCTTTTATAATTCATGTCATATCATCATCTATTTCCATACATATGAGAAAATATAAGAATTTTTCCTACGTGCGTGAGAGTAAAAAATTCAATCGAAGACGAAAAACTCTTTCATGAATTCATTTGCAAGTTATCTCAAGTACCTCCTTATTTCTTTGTATAATGTGTTTTCTTTTTGTAGAACTTTTACTTTTGAATACCGGCTCATGACTAATGAAAGCTAATAGAAGATTAAAATAAATACTTTCTTCTATTACCATGCTTTTATGGCATATCCCACAAACAAAGTAGCCAGCAGACCAGTTGAATGTAATAAACATGCAAACTGGAAAAGAGTGGGAGATCTATTCTTTGCTAGGTGCCCCAAGGATCAGTAAAAACCTATCTGCTTTTTTATTTAAACCAATTAGAGAAAGTTTTACGTAATGGAATATCTTGAGACCTTTTCTTGGAATATTTTCTTACTCGGTTTCAATAGTTTAACGACTGATTTCATATCAAATTTGCCCTTTCGTAAAATCATCCATTAAATTTCACTTGGGGACATAAAATTGGAAAGTATTCAAAAACATTTTGTAATTAAAAATAACTATATATTTAAATACACCTAATACTTATATTATAAATCGATTGAATATTATTTCATCGTTTGAATGATTTACTCCTCTTCTTCTTCTATACCATCACGGCATATCCCACAAGTGGGGTAACCAGCAGACCAGCTACATGTTAGAAACATGCAAGCTTTTCTCTTCGTGCCAATATAAAGTCAAGACATTCAGGATGGGTGGCAAAAATGATTTACGCATAGAAAAAATGTACTCGAAGGTATGATTTTGCATAAGCGTGTATTACACAAATCATTAATTAATGTTTCTGAGAATCAAATATAACAAATAATAAATCCACATTGTTTGTATTCGTTGACAATTATTTGATTTGAGTATTTCATAGCAAACAAAAAGATACAACTTGTATTAATTTTGTGAATACAGAGTTTCTATCACGCTACAGCGTATGGGAATAATTAAATTCTGTTACATATACGTTTTGTTTAAAATAGTTTCTGAGAAAACTGTTTATTGAAATACCTAAATATATCTTCATATTAAAATTAAGACATTTTCCATTTTTGATTCAGCGATGAGGTTCGCCACCCATCCTGAATGTCTTAATTTTTGTAGATACGGAGAATACAGCTTGTATGTTTATTGCATGCAGCTGGACTGCTGGCTACCCCACCTGTAGGATATGCTGTGATAATATAATTACGTAGTATTTAGTAAATCTATGTATTTACTTAGTATAAGAAACATTTTTGCTTTTCGTGTATAGTTGTATAAGAGATTATAGATGTAGGTAGTTATACAGTCGAGAACAACACTTCAAAGCCGTCTACAAGGATAATGCGTATCAAATTATCTTATGATAGAGGATAATAAGAGAGATGGATCAACCATTATTCGGTAAATAAAACTTTTGATTTTAGTGGAGTGGCCAGCGGAGTACTTTTGTATAATAGACATAAAAGTCGACCTCTCTGTGCCAACCAATGTCACGTCATTCAGGATAGGTGGTAAATGTCATCGGTGAATCGATGATGATGAGTGGGATATCTTAGGAATGACTGTATTTTACGGGATACTAAAAAATTTAATCAATTGAAGACCTATTTTCTACTGGAAACTTCACAGGACTAAATCTGGAAGATAAACAATTTCGAATTTAGTTTTTGAATAATGAAATAAACAATAAAATAAAATTAAGTAATGAAATATATTCATTTGAGATCTATGATCTTGTGATAAATAAAGTAAAAAAAAAAAAATTATTAGGTAGTTTACTAAACCTACAAATATGTTCATTATTAGATATATATATATCTTTCACAATATTCTGTTCTTGCGACAAAATCATAATGTCATGGAATGAATTGACTCAATTGGTGTAAGTATACGAATAAATGAAATGTGGCTGCATCGCTTGATGGACACTCTCAAAGGATAAATTCAGCATATAAGAAAGGAAGAAGGTGTTAGTCCTGACTTGGATACATAAGAAAATAAACAGGAATTCCGAGTGTGAAGAAGCTGCTGTAGTTGCCGCAGAAATGAGAGGACTACTCCAGGGTAATAGTTGACGCTGGGTGACCTATGATGGCTCTGTAAAAAGAAGTTAAATAAAGGTTACCTCTATTCTGTACTTCTTAACCGAGTCTTAAAAATAAAATAAAAAGGGATTTGATATCTGAACGTATGGTGAGTTATAAGTCGGATAAGTAGATATGATACAATAATATATCTAACAGAATGAACGAATATCTGGTATAACTGGATACCTACCGGTATTCGACCAAATCACTATCCAATTCATCTCTAAATAAAAATTAAGTACCAAATGTCTTGTGTGGGAGGATAATAGGAGTAACATTATAAAAGGCGTAAGTTTGGTGTAATATTACCCAAGCATCTATTAAAGATATCGTGTAACCTCTAATGAATGTCTTTCATATTTTTTTAATGTATTGTATAGTACTCTCTGAATTGTATTAAGATGGGATAATTAAGTCATGTTAAAACTAACACTTTTATGTACAAGGTTATCTACTATTATTATAATTATTATTAGGTACTTCTTAAAAGTATTATAATACTATTTTTATTCTTCTTTCCTAATTATTTATCCCCTGATGGCTGTAGCCCTCTTCTATAGTATTTTATTTTTAACTTTCTTTGGCTATTGTTGTCCACCTAGGACAAGAATAATATCATCGACTAATCTCTTTTGAGATCAAACCGTTCTACATTTTTAATCCTATGGTCTCCAACTTAGGATTCTAGGTAATCACCTATTGGTTCCTGTCTAGTCACATGACCTGCCTGTTGTCACTTTAATTTGTTGACAAGGTCCACCAATAATATTTTTTATTGACTTAAAGGCAAAAAATAAAGTGGATTACTCCGCAGTAAGCAATATGAATATCCATGTTTTGTAAAGCAAGACTAAGTCAACAGAGGGATTAGAACACGGAATTTCTTGATTTAAAGCCTGAGATTATACCACCTCTTTTGAGTATGTTAAATGTTTTTTTCCGTGATAAATCACGAATTCTGTATTTTACAAGATATTCAGAATAAAGCTGTTCTGTGAATTCAAGTTTTTTTTATATAAAGATTTTATTACATAGACATACTTACAAATAAATTAATTATACATATAATAGAACTGTTTATTTTTTGGATGTGAAATCAAACAATTATTCATCTTGATCGGAAAGCTCGGAAATCCCTCGCATCCTTCACGTCACGGCCTGTATCCTCTTGTTTAGATTTACTGTAGTCATATAATTCATTTCAGTAAAGAAAATGCCCAGATCAGAACTCAATCCATAGGCAATATTGACACAACTATAGCGCCTATATAATATATAATATAATGTATTAACGTGTATATAAATCTTCTACCTAATGTATATCGAAAATCTTTTGGATTAGATGTTATTAGTAATCAACAACATTGTCTTGAGATTTTCTTATTATATCCAATCTTTTTTTTGTTTTGACATCGGAAATGAGTTTTTTAACCACATGAGCCCATGTTCATAGTATATTTCATAATACGTACAAAATTTTCCAGCTATTATTTATTGATGTTTTATACAGATCTACATATCTACCTCATCCGCTTTTAAGGCATAAATAAGTTGGCTAGTAAAATAATGAGAAGTAAATACCGTTAAAATAAATAATATTAAAATTTTATAGGTTCTTTTCGTACGAGTAAGAATTTTGAATTATTTTTATTAGAATTTCCTTTATTAAGACTTGAAGCTTACTAACTATTTAATTAAAATAGATGTAATCAAATTTAATACGAGTATATGCTATCTTCATAGTATTGTGGTTTTTTGTTCAGAAATACATACGGTCTTGTAGGAAGAATGCTATAAAATAAAAATCTTATTCACATTCTTTTATGTGCTGAAATATTTTTATAATTCGATTATGTGGAATGTTAAGCTGACACCAAAGACAATCTTTTTTATTGATCTTAAATATCGAAATTCCAGGCGCGCAAAGGATAACATATTTGTTTTTTTGTATTCCTATATTTCGACACAATGTCAATGTAATCGTGTCAAATAGTTACATAAAAAACAAACAAAACATAAAGCGCTTTTATAAATATAAATAAATATTGTCTCTATATGGGGATCAATGGGGCAGATTTTCTTTAGTGCTGAGTTCTTGAAGAAATAGTGTGAAATAAAAATTGAAAATATATACAAAAAGATTATTCTTCTAGACAACCTCTAACTGAAGGGAAAGGTGAAAGGTATGAAACGGAGTGGGTTATATAGAAAGATGGAGGAAAGGGTATAATACAAAATGAGGTGATTGGTTCGATCTCATGGGAAATGACTTGTGCCAATCTTGGGTCTGGCTACCTTTAAAGACTACTCCTACAACCTTCTATCTACTACGACTGTATTCTAATACGTGTTTACCTTAGGAAACTAAATTCCCCCCGGGGTGAATGGTGACTTGGCAATATCTTTCGGAATAAAAAAAAATAACCTTCACAACATTAAGTTTAAAAGATTCAAATTCGATTTTCTATTTGTTGTTTGATTTATGTCATGTTTAGAATATAAAATGGGATGATTTTGCAATCACAAGGGTAAACATATTTTTATTGAATTAAAAGATTACAGCTTTTTATTTGTTTTCTACAAGAGAAATTGTCTCGAGATTCGCCATTAATTAATAATTATAATAAATAAACAATGTTATTTTCAAACAGTTCTTTTGATCTCTTGATAGTTTCTTTTTTTTTGTAAAAATATTCACCCCCAAACAGATAATTTTGTAATATAAATTTAAATTTAATTTAGAAAGAAAATTTAATTAACAGTTATTTGAATAAAAAGTAAAGCATATTCATTGAATAATTAATGTGACTAAAAGTATTATTAACTATATACAATTTAGAATATGTCCTAGGATTAAATTCTTAAAGAAACAATCAAGGATTGCCTACTCGCGCCCGTTGGATGTTTACGTGCGGCCCGCAGGATGGCCACCCTTGGTTTATATTAAAGAAAATGTAACAAAACTATCTATTAGTTTATGATTTAAATAAAAGTTTTTCAATGCTTAAAACTTCTGCACCGTCTCAGATGTTATTTAATTTATTTCATTCTTAAATGATTGGATGACCTATTAGATAATAAAAGAGCTATTAAACTTACTGTTAGATTACTGAAAATTGTTTTGTATATTAAACTATATAGCTAAGATTACAAATGAATCCAAAAATAAACTTTAACTGGAGTAAAAAGTGAAACGCTTCGAATATTTTACTAATTATCTCTTGTTATTTATAGGTGTACCTGCATGAATAAAAATGACGATTTATATTCATAATCACATTATTTAAAAATCCTATTTCATTATACAAAAATAACAGAAAAATATTATAAATTACATGAAATCTCAGTATTAGATGCTACCAAAATTAACATTCATTGAAGCATAGGTTTTGTTATACTGCGTTACCATTAGATAAAAAAATATGTATCTGGATTTTGTTACAAACCTTTCACAGTAAGCTAAAAGCTTGTGTCGTGAAAGGAGAGTTTGCCGGCACCTGGGACCGAATCGCGGACCCCTTGTTCACAAGGCCTAGACTCAACCTCCAGGCTACTGACGAACTCGACTAACTAAGAAGTGTAGATGTCAAACATATATTTTTTTATTTTTAACTACTCCAGATTAATCACTCCAATTAATTCAACTCCGGAAATGAAACATTCTGTTTACTCCGAATTTAATTGAATTGAATGGAATGATTAATCTGGAGAAGTTAATATTAAAAAAATATGAATACCATTAGAATTTTTGCTCCATAATTTGAAAAAAAATATACAATAGGTAAAAACATTTCAATTTTTAATATGATGAGACAAATTCAAATGGTGTACAGAAAGATAAATATTTATGCGATATTCTACATTGCTCATGCATTCTAGATTCGATATTTATTTATTCTACGGTTCTTCAGATATCGGATGTAGGTATTATATATTTTTCTACTTTTTAAAGTATGTACATAATAATAATATTATGTTTATATTCCAAGGACGGAAATTGTGTATTTGCATTAAAGTAGATCCTTACCTACGTATACACAGTAAAATGTTATCTGTTCACAACATTATTTACTTCACTCTATCAAAGTCTCAGAAACTGATGGAAAAAATCAAATCCGTTTTTCACCTGGCTTTTTATTTATTTATTTATCAATTCAAACGGCTCTGAAGCCATTTACAAAAGCACATATTAAACAATCATATGTTTATAGTTTACCGAACACAAAATAATGTTAGTTTTGTTACCTGTTTATCTATTATCACGGCATTCCCTAAAAAAGTCATTCTCTAAATGAATCTTGTATGATAGGTACTAACGCGACGACCCACATATACATATACAAAACACATATACCTATATATGAACACACCATTCAAACTTATACATAAACACACCTTTCTGACTAAAGAAAAGATTTCTTTTACTCAAAAACGTGCAGAAGAGTGTGGGAGAACTAATCCTAAATATGTATATTTGGATATTACAATGAATGAATCAGAAGAAAGAAAAAATAAGTGTATAAATAGATAAATTACTACTGCAAAAGTAGAATAACTAGTGGATTGAACCAGCTGTATGTACTAAACATACTTTTGTAATATGTTTTTCACTATTCGTTGTTGTTATTATTGTATTTTTTCATGTTAAAGACTTATATAGCCGTTCACTGTTTAACTTTCGCCGTCCTAACATGTGTAGCCAGTACACATGCTTCTGTTTATAATGAATATTTCAATAAATACAATAAATAGAAGGTCAAGATTTTAGGTAATCCTCAGTCATATATTTACGCATCGAATTAAAAAATTATATTAACAATAATTGGAACTTATTGACTATTTCAAAGTCATTTTTTGGAGAATGGAAATAAAATTACAAACACATACAAAATATCTTACTAATACAATCAAATGCGCGATGTATTAACTGTATCTCACGTGTCTTCGACTGCTCGTACTCGGCTGTTGTCGTTAGATAGTGAATACTATTTACGTCTCGCTCTCGCGAACTGTGCTGAGGAATGACTATGCGAAATAGCAGTCAGTCGTGTTTTATCATTAGAGATCTATTATTTTACTTCCGAAGTTGACTTAAATCCAGAGGTTTCAAAGTGATTTATTATTTCCGTTCCATAATAATTTCAATAATTATAACTAGGTAGGTATTCATTTTACATTTCTAAATACCAACTTTTCATCATATTATTGTATCATAAGAGGGAAAGGTGTATATCATATAACGTTACTTTTCAGTTCATTTCTTCATGAGGGCACTTCATTTATGGATTTATTAGCGATTTATTTATAAATATTATTATATAAACATTTAAAATAAATATTATTATATACAATTAAAATAAACATAAACGTAATAATATTATTTTTTACGCGGCGGCGGAATGGCCATCCACACTTCTCAGTATTATACAACCAGATAAGTCTCCATATTATCAGTATCAGTCATGATCATACAAAAACTTAACAGTCTAATGCCGCGAAAAATTCACCAATCCAGATATACAGGATATCAAAGTATTAGGCTCAAAACGCAGGCTCAAAATACCAGCATCGTGCCTGAAATATCTGCGTTCAAATTTTTTTTACAATATTCCATGTATTTAATATTATAATAGATTTTTGAATTTTAATATATAAATTTACTGGTAAATCTAATTTTTGAGTTAAATTATATCCAGAATCATTAATTGTGAAATAAAAAAAATATTTAAGAGTTAATAATAGTGCGGATTCTTCGAGAGACATTTGGAACTAAGTTATAAAATTATTCATCTTATTGTATCTATTACTGCTTATAACTTTTACGGTTTAAATGATTTTTAATTTTATCTTTTTTCTGTAAATCATTTTTTTATCTGTAAGTTTGTAAGTTGCCTGTTATTTTTTTTGAACTGTTGTATGGACTATTATATGTGCTGGTTATACTTTAATTTTTTATTTACTTTGATTATAATCTTGATATGTGTACATACATATATTTTGTCTTAGCTAAATCCTAGAACAGGTTGGATAATCCATTTTCTATGCATTGATTGTCTTTATAATTGTGTAACAATAAATAAATTAATTAAATAACATATTAAATAGTTTACAACCACTGCAGTTTACGCAAATGTATGTCGGACCATCGGCCGATGATTGCCGATGAATGCCGATTGCACAATGCGTCGCTATGCGTGCGGTCAGCCGTCAGTTGGCCTTCGCTATTCATAATGAGTTGTCTTCTTGCTAGGTTCTTTTTCTTCTTCTTTTTCTTTTCGGCAAGGCACCCGACATCGAGTGAATTATGCCTATATACTCACTGCTGTGAGTACAATGTCTTAACGTAGTGGGTATTCATTAGTACATAGCTACATAGTAACTGCCGTTTCAGTCGCCACGTGCGGCAAGTACATCTCAAGGGCATTGGGATCAATGAACTCCCCGCCCGAGTAACCAATACATGCACACCGCTTGTGTGTCGACATCGTTGCAATCACAGGGCCGTTTTCAGGAATATATTTGATGTTAAACACATCGTAGTCTTACAAAAAAAAAACTTTGTCAAAATTTATTATTATTTTTATAATAATAATTTGTTTCAAAAACATTTACTGTAAAACAATTTATCATTAGGTATAATTAATTATTGAAATATATTCTTATTAAAATTAATAATTTAGATGTTCTTATTAAAAATTTTAAGGTGATTTATTAAGGCTAGGTTCACTTTATTACAATTTTGGGCCAAAAGAGAATGGACAGAAATGGGAAAATTAAAACCCAACTTCCTAATCGTCTGAGAAAATTCTTGATTAGGTAGGAGTGGGCAACCAAAGAAAACGTGGTCCAGAGTTTCCGTGTCCTCCCCGCATTCGCACATAGGGGAATCCAGAATATTGATTCTGGCCAAATGAGAGGCAATAACACAATGTCCTATCCTCATTCTACAGAGAAGCGAAATGTTTAATTTTGGCCATTTTGTTTCTTAAAACCAAGGTTGCGAGGGGATTCAAGGCTGAATTCCTTTATAATGAGACCCAGATACAGACCCGATAAATGAATAATTCCACTTCTCATAAATTTTATCTCTTAAACACCCAGACAATCTCCTATAGGAAGTACAAATGCATTTGGCAATATACCACAAGAACATGCTTCCTTAGCCAGAATATCTACTTTCTCGTTTCCGGCAATACCCACATGAGAAGGGATCCAAGCAATCACCAACTCAATATTTTTACTTGATGCCTCGAACATCAATCTTAAAATATCGTGGATTATACAATTATTTGATGACAAACTACCCTTTCGCCCTAGAAGAGATACGAGGCTAAGGGAATCAGTAAAGACAATTGCCCGTGAAAGTAATCTTTCGACAATTACCCCTAACGCCTCTCTGAGAGCTAAACATTCTGCTGTAAAAACAGATGCAGAAGATGGGAGTTGAAATTGAAGTTCGACTTGAAGAGAAGGAGAGTAAACAGCCGATCCACATTCATTTGTATGAGATTTAGACCCATCCGTAAAGAAGATCGTATGGGCAGGCCATTCACTATTCACTCTATGAAGGAAAAGGATATTCACGACCTGCGGGCTCAATGTAAAAACTGATTTATCCAAACCTATCGAATCAACAATATTGCATGCCTGCAATGAATAATTGAATGGAATAGAATGATGAGTTGAAGGTGTAAGGTGAATTGAAGAAGAGAAACTTTGGGTTACATACTCCCAAGAGGAGCACAAAAGAGGGTACTTTCTATTACGCCAATAAGGAGAATTTAAGCAAAGCTCCAACAATGTTTGTAATTTGAGGAGCAACATATGAGGACCCATGCTCAATCTCCTCAAAACGAATTTGTGAGATAGAAAAACTCGCCTTAGGCAAAGGGGCATCTCTACACACTCTGCCTGCAAGGCTATTATTGGAGACGATCTCATGGCTCCCAGTATCAGTCTCAGGCATTTATTCTGAACTCTTTCTAGTTTTGCGCTTAAATAATTTGGAAGGGGATCCATTAGGAAGCATGCATAGTCGATGAGGCTTCGGATGAGGGATGAGTAAAGCATTCTCATAGTAGTCGGGTGGGCCCCCCACCAGACTCTAGAAACCGCTCTGAGGATGTTTATATTTTTTTCGCACTTGGCTATTATATTGTCAATATGAAGGTTCCAAGAGAGTTTTCTGTGCAAAGTGACCCCCAAAAACTTTACTGATTCACAACTTGAAATAGTGGAATTGTTGCACTTTAAAGATATATTGGAGGGTTTATGTTTGTTTGAGAAAACAACGAGTTGGCTTTTGGAAGGTGAAAGAGTCATACCATTGGCACTAAACCATTCACCTAAGAGATTAAGGGATGCTTCAAGTTTCTCACCCGCAGTGAGCGTGGAACCAACAGAACAATAGATAACGAAGTCATCTGCGTATTGTAGTATATTGACTTCAGGAGGCAGAGCGTTTCCAATGTCATGAGTGTATAGATTAAAAAGAATTGGGCTAAGCGCCGATCCTTGTGGGAGTCCTTTATACACTTTTCTTTCGACAAGCCCATGGAAGGAGTTAATTAGCATACTCCTTTCGCACATTATGTTAAAAATAAGACAACATAATGAATTGGGTAAGCCCGCAGATGACATTTTCTGAAACAATACAGGTAAGAGAACGCTATCATATGCCCCACAAATATCTAGGAAACAGGCCGCTAGATCACTCTTATTAGATCTTGCAATGTGTATATCAGTTACTAGAATACTCAAGTTATCCATACAAGATCTTCCCTTTCTAAATCCAAATTGAAAGGAGGGAAATGTACCAGAGTTTTCAAAAAAATATTCCAGTCTTTTTTTTAACATGCGTTCTAGGATCTTCAAAAAGCAACAAGACAATGCGATTGGGCGATATGATGAAGGTAGAGAAGGGTTTTTTCCGGGCTTAAGGATTGGAACAATGGATTGCCTTTTCCAGGAAGAAGGAATGTTTCCACTCCTCAGTATTAAATTATATAATTCCAATAGTTTTATTAAAAGAAGTTTAGGAGCATGTCGGAAAAAAGAGTATGGTATGAGATCAGGTCCGGGAGAAGAATCCCCTGCAGAGTGAACGGCGGAAGACAGTTCATCAAATGAGAAAGGAGATGAAAGTACATTAGATTGCTCCTGAGATGTAGGACTTCTTTGAAGTTCCAGCATTTCAGGTGCGTATGCTGGGGACAAGTTATCTATAAAGTTTTCAATCCATGGACCTATCTTGGTTTGTCTTTGGTTTGGGGAGAAAGAACCTCTAAATCGTCGAATGGATTCCCACACATCCGATGAAGGTGTGTCAGGGGATAAAGAAGTGCAAAAATCTTGCCAACCTTTTCTTTTCTTTTTCCTGAGAAATTTTTTGGTACGAGCTTGCACATTCCGAACGAGTAAAAAGTTTTCCCAAGACATATTGTTTTTAAAAGATTTAATCACTGCCTTTCTTTGTTCGACTGCCTCCGAACATTCCTTGTCCCACCAAGGAGGGGATGTTTTGCGGGGCTTTCGATTAGAGGACATTGGTATAGAGGCTGTTGCAGCACGTAAAATCACATTATGGATTCCGTTCGCAAATTCGTCGACCCCCTGATGCTCACCCTGCACACCAGCGACATCCAATAGAATGTGATTCTGAAATTTATCCCAATTAGCTTTCTTTGTAATAAATTTACTCCTAAATGGGCCATTTGAGGTGCTTTTGGAGGTTACTTTTAAATCAATGATTATGGGAAAGTGGTCACTGGAGTGCGGGTCCTCAAGGATTTCCCATGTTGACATAGGAGCAATGTCCGTAGTACAGATTGATATATCTACCGCACTTTGTCTCTGATTTGGATTTGAGAAGCGAGTGGGATCTCCACTATTAAGGATACAGAGATTAAAGTCATCTGTCCAGGTCAGAATAGCCTTTCCTGGAGAGTCCAGGGACTGGCTTCCCCAGGAGGGAGCATGAGCATTGAGATCTCCCAGGATCATGTAAGATGGGGAAAGTTCTGAAATGATTTCAGACCAGAAGCTCCTGTCGAAATTAGTTCTGGGAGGAGCGTATACGGACACTACAGATATATTATTGATTTTCGCTGCCACCAACTGTATATTTGATGGAATATTCAGAGAAATCCTGTTGAACTCAAGAGAGTCCCTTACTAAAAGAGCTGCTCCTCCCCTACCATCCAAGCGATCATCTCTAAAACAGGAATAACCTGGGAAAGATACAAACGAATCGTGCGAAAACCATGTCTCTGATAAAGCAGCTACATCAATGTTATGAGTTTTGAGCAAAAACAGAATGTCATCTCTGTTGGAAACTGCACTACGGCAGTTCCACTGAAGGATGGATAAATTAGAAAGCTTACTTTTCGAGATGCTGGTTATGTTCGTTGCGTTGGCCATTTTCGATGAGGAGTGCGTTTAGTGCAGGAATTAAGGAAGCAGCGTTTGGCGATGTCAAATTTTTTCGTGAAAGTATTTCAATAAGCATTGTTAATAGTGAGTAAAGAAAATTATTGTTATCAAGTGTCAAAGTTTCTTTGAGATTTTCAACTACATCTTGGTCAGGTACGAGTACTCTTTGTGAAATTGCGCAACCATTAGAACTCTAAGGAGATCCATTGGTATATGAGAGGAACGAATTGTGCTTTTCTTTGTCATACCCACCATTTGTTGATATTTTATGGGGCTTACCAACTACTGTTCTACTATGACGTGTGGAAAAATTTCGAGAGTTGACAGATATTGTTGGGGGATCTGGAGGGGTAGTAAGAATTTCAGCGTATGAAGATTTAATTGAAGGGTGCAGTTTTGCTGCTTGAATATATGAAATATTAGAAACAGTCATAGAATTCTTTATAGCTCTTTGCCTGGAATATTCAGGACACGAAGTACTTATCGCTTTGTGTGCTCCTTTACACTGAAAACATTTAATTTCTGCAGTCTTACACTCTTCTGAGGAGTGGTTATCCCCACAATTAAAACATTTTGGCGGCGAACGACATCCAGCTTTTGCGTGACCATACTTACAGCAATTAAAGCACTGAATTGTTGGGAAGTTATATTTTTCAACATTGAAAGAGTTGTAGAGAATGTAAATATGGGATGGTAGAAATTGGCCTTCGAATGTTATTACTATACTCCTGGATGGTTTCCATTCGACAGAACCAGATGTTCTGTCTTTGTAATTCAGTCGTCTTATTTTTATTACGTTTTCCACTTCTGGATTCGATTCTAGAATGGACGATATCAATTCGTCATTTGTGATATCTAGTGGGATACCCCTTATTAAGCCCATTCTTGTGACGTTAAACGAGGGAATATATGCTCTAAAATTAGAGTTCGAAGATATAAATATATTTTTTATAAAAGTATTGGCCATAATTCCCGACGTGAACTCGAGAGAGATTTTAAATTTCCCTTCAGCTTTTAAAGAACCGTTTACGACGCCTTGAGTTTTTCTAGTATAAAGAAATTTACCGAACTGCAAGGGGGAAATAGATTTACCCTGTTCGGCATTTTGCACGAACACGATATAGGGCCCACATGATTTGTTTGAGTAAAAATACTCCCTGACGGGTGTATTAAAAGCAGAGTAAGAAGAAATAGGTGTAGCTGAGGTCTTATCAGTAGGTGCGAGATTAGCAAAATCAAAATCCATGTTAAGTGTATGGTCTGTTTCTAAGTTTTGATGTGTTCTCTTTCTCTTTGGATCGGGGGGATCCGGAGGAGGAGGAGCTGGTGGAAGAGTGTGAGGTGGATCGCCATCCATCTCTATTAAAATAAAATTAAAATGTCAAAAATAACCAAAGATAGTCTTACCAGAGCTGCAACAAAAAACAAGAAAAAAAATTGAAAAATAAAACTAAAAAAAATCAACTGAAGCCGGCCCTCAACCGGAATGTAGAAAAAATAATAATTAAATTATTATAAATTTTATATAACACCGCACAGCAATAGACACAACCGAATGATCAAAGGTATTGTCACCGAATCTGTCTTGCTAGGTTCATGAGCGCTAGATAATGTTATTTTTTCACGTTTTCAGCAATAATTTATATATTTTTTTTATGATTTCCTATACAATACACATGTACAATACTTTACTTATAACTGTCCGAATGGTTTGGCTATGATTATTCCTATTTTTTCTATCTTAAACCGCTTATTTGAAAATGTGTAGTCACTACACATGTTAGGAGCGCGCGTAGGTTTTTGATTTCAGTAAGGCGAAGGTTAAATAAATAAATAAGCAATAAAAGATTCAACAAGAAAAAAATATATAACATTAAATGGACAAGTTGTAAAGCGATGTTTACTCATAACATGACCTCAAGGGCGCCACATGTGCATCTAATATCCAAATATAATCAGTAAATATTACTTTTATTTTGTAATATTGTTACCAATGTAAGAGAAGAATAAAATAAATGATTGTAATGATTTGAATAAGATATCTATCTCGATTTAGTTGTGCTATGATAAATAATAATTAATATTTGATTTTGTAGACACAACAAAAACAACCTGTGTAATACTCGTTTGTACTATATTTCATCAGAAAGTAAGTCAAACATGACAATGAAAACAATTCATTATTACCACATACTTATGTTTGAAGCGGATTGTGAAGTTGGTTGGTTGTTGTGTATTCAGTATGATAAAATGAATATTTCAAAGAAACGAAGTATATATTTAATATGTACAATGTACATCAGTCAATATTTTTCTTATATATTATCACATATAAGTATTATACCCGGCATCGACAAAGAACAATTTAAGCAAATATTCTCTTTATAACTTACTTACCCTAGATGGTGTCGAAACAAGAGCAGACACGGTACGAACAAAAAACTTACTAAGAACATCAGAGATGAAAACATTACATGCTATTGCGGGATAACTCTCAGAGACAGAATAAGAAATACTGAGATTAGGAAGATATGCAACACGGAGGACATTTTAAGATAGAGTAGGAATAAGAGACAATTCTGGAGAGACCATGAAGATCGGATGGCTGAAAACAGAATCGTACATAGAGCTGCTAAGGAAACACCAGTCGGTTCACGTCCCCGAGGAAGATCACCAAAAAGATGGAAAGACAGCTGGTCTTCAGCATCACAAGAGGCGTCAACTTCTGACCTAACAGATCGATGATCTACATCAAGAGGAAGAAGACTTACCCTAGATATGACAAAATGTGGTGAAAATAATTTAAAACATGCCAATCCTTAAGAAAAATTATTGAATATATTAAAAAATAGTTTTTTTATTTGTTTTAGATACCTACGTAAGTTAAGTATATATTAATTATAAGAAGCTGCAATATTTTCATGCAAATACAAACTTTAGACATAGTAGGTACTTTGTGATAAAAATATACATTTATGTTACAACTAATGATACAGAAATAAAAAAAAATCTGATTCCAAGCAAATTTGCAGTCTATAGGATAAACACCCACACAGACTTACACAACATATACAAACGGATTAATATAGCTTTATAGGGATTTCTTTCATAAAAGTAGGTAGATATATGTACTACCTATAGGTAAATACTCCATGCTGTAATGATATTAAATGTATTTATTCCATTTCAATTTTATTGTCTGAGATCATTATATTGAGCAAACGATATCGTTGTATGTATATCTGATATTGCTGTTAAGCAGATAATAAGGAATTATAAAACATACCAACATCGCTTTAAGCGATCTCAGAATATACGATATTATCATGAAATGAAAAACATAATATTTCCGTCAATTAAACTAAATGTATATGTCATCTTGTTAGTGAAGCACAAGTATTATTATAACATATTACTGTTGTCTATCAATTACCATAATTGACATATGTATGTGGCGCCCTTGAGTTATTAGTAAACGGCGCATTACAATTGTCGATATATATGAAAAGTTTAAAATTAATAATATATTCCAATTTAAATGTTTACTATTAGTAAATTTTAATTGGATTTAATAATATTTATTAAACTTTTGATCATACATACAACGAACCCAGTGTTTAATTTGTAATGAAGAAAGATTAAAATACGGAAAAAACAATTTAATTTTTATATATTTTTCTAAACTATGCATAACACATTATTAGTAAATATTAGAAATCAATCTAGCATACCTACTAATGCAGAGAAAAGTCAAAATGATATATTATTATGTACACTTTGGAGAATTAGGTTTCTTTGACCAACGTCAAGATTGGCTACAAAATAAGGTACTAAACATCCATTCAACTGACAATATACTTCGTATTGTTTGTTATTCTGAACAGTAAATATTGGATTGAGTGATTACCAATAAGTAATGTATTTTTTGTCTACATATTGAAATTATGCGCTTAATAGTGTACTCGATTCATAATACTAACATTATTCACGTTTTGCTAAAGCTCGTTCGCAGAAGACTTTATTTTGATCGTGCAAATGCCAGTACGTACGTATGTTCTTACAAATTCAACTTCAACAAGAAAACCGACGGGGCGGAATCCATGGAATGGATATTATTATCATCCATTCGAAGTTATTTACTGAAAAATTTCCAATTCCCATACAAAAGCCGGATGAAAATTAAATTTTATTCATGACTACAGCCAAACGTTATTTGTATCGTCGTAAATTTGTATTTGTTTCATTATGCCTCTCTGTCCTTTTGGCTCATATTATGTATTATTATCGGTAGCAATTCAAGGTATCGATTTGATCAATAAATGTCAAACAAATTGCCAGCAATGTGATAATATTATTTCTACCCTCACTTATTTTCATAAAATAAGAGGCTGTATTTTGTTATGATATCTTTACATACACATACTAAACTCAACATACTAAACCAACTGAAATTTATTAGGGAATTAAAAAACATTTTGTACAGATGTATATATTTTAAATCTAACATGATTTAATCTGTAATACCTATATAAACAATTACAAGGTTAAAATAGAATGGGCGTTAAAGAATAGAAATATTTTCAAAATTATCTTTTATTTGCTTTTTTATTCACGCATATTCCATATAACTATGGCAATATTGAGGTTCACATTGTCGGTGTTTAGGTAGTAGAATTTCACAACGAACATTGTCAATCAATTACAGATACGCAGATTAACAATGTCTTGATAAGGCGAAAGACGGCTCTCTTGTCAATAAGTCATATAAAGAAGAAAACGTTTGTTTTTAAATTTAAATATTATTAAGGTATTTAATGCTGCACTCCATTACAGGTATAAATGTGGTAATTTGTCACTTGGTATTTAAAGGTTTGTCTTTTGTTACTTCTAATAATGGTTGACTGCCTGTCAGATCAACAGATATAATTATATTATAAAAATATAACATGAAAAAATATGTAAAGACAATTCACACAGATCAAGCTATTCCCTAACTAATATATGAAAATTATGGGTACAAACACGACGATATACATACAATGCAATAAACTCATATACGAGTACATGTTACACCCGAATCCAGAACAATTAAAAAGGGTCATTCTTTATTTTGTCCTAGTCGAGATTCGAACCCATATCCTCGGGACTGAAAAGCTAGAGCTTTACCTCCGTCCTACACTGGCCGACATAAAAATTATTATTAAAGCGCAAGCTATTTTGTAAAACTACCTACATTCAACTTACATTAACTTTCTGTACCTGAGAGCCATTAAGAGCCATGCATTTTTGTCAAAAATGGCAAATTTACAAAAAAAGCGGAAATAACACAACAGTCGTGAGCCTTAAGTACAGAAATGCTTAGGGTCTATGTAATAAGCTGTATATACTATACACAGCTTATTACTAGTAACATGTTGAGATTTTTTCGATTAAAAAATTGATTAAATATTTAAAAAAATGAAAATGGCATTTTAGTACTTAGGACTAAATGGCTCTCAGGTACAGATTTAATTTTCATGAAGAAAGAAAAAATATACGTGCCGAAAAATAGTTGAATACGTTCTTAAATATTGTTATTTAAAAAAATTGATTAGTGTTGATTCAAAATATTTATATCGATGGTCCATATAATTATTGCACAGCACAGTCTGTTTATATTATGTTCATACAAGGGTTCAGGTTTACTGGAAGACATTACCTCAAGGCAATATGTACGCCTTTTGTAAAATTTATATTTGACAATAAAGTGTTCATTATTATACAAGTACATTTATATAGGTAGGTACATAATATATTTTATGTTGCATACTTGAAGGACATTCATTATATTTCTTTGTTGCAAAGGTTTTATATGGATTTTTAGGTATAAAGATGTCCTATACTTCAGCATTTTAGTAGGAAAGAGACGATTATCATATTAATGTTATGGAGTGAAAGAGCACAATATTATTTTATGATGAACTTTATAACGTAAAATTATAACAAATTTGTGGTGCATAACCATTAAAGTGTAAATGATGAAGTAAGCGAGTCTATGATTCACAAATAAACATTCCATCAGTTGACTACTTCCATTGTAAAGAGAATCGCGATGACGATGTGCAACTTTTTGTTTATGCAATTAGCCCACTCTAGCAACCCAACTCTAAGTAAATTTTGTGGTGATATGGATAGGTAGAAAATAGTCAAATGAATAAAAAGATTAATTCAATCTATAACAGTATCAACCAAATCACTTTAAAATTTATGAAAAGGTTGAGATACGAATAAAAAAGTCTTTAGACCAAGAAATAAGCTATTAGGTTTACCTATTAAAATGCTAATTCACGAGCAATATTATAATTTGATATCGATTGTTATTTAAAAGATTATTCGTAAATTTGCGACAAATCTAAAATCCTTTTTATTGATATAGCTAGTAATAAGAATTTATTTTATAATGCCACATTTTTCATGAAATACCTAAGGCAAAAGTAAATATTCATCTGGAAATAAGAAAAAAAGTTATCTGTCGGAATTCGTGACGACAATGTCCACAAAAAAGAGATTGTTTGTAAAAAAAAATTAAATCGAAATAGGAGTTCAAAATAAAAATCTGCTTGAGTTGTTGGTCTTTTTGATTTTCGAAAATATAATAACAATTAGATACTGAAAAAATTCCAATGTTTAATCAAGTATTTAAATAATAGTTTTTTCATCAAGTCTATAAAAAAAAACAAGTAATCCAAGATTTAATTATGTGTAGATAAACATTACTTTTTTTACAATTTTTAATTTAATTAAAATACGTAGTTCGTACAGTATTACGGTGAATTTACAATTTTACGTCTATTAACTTTCATTGGGCGAAATTAAATTTGTAAACTTTAGGAATGATTATTATTATTATTATTTACTTATTTAAAAAATAGCTATCCGGATACTGATAGTACCTTTTTAGGTAAATAAATATTCTGGCGTAGCCGAACCTTTTTAATTAAGAACTGACACAGCGAAAATTCATAAATTGTTACTAAGTAAGATGAAGTAAATACAGCCTTGGTTAATAATGTAAATAAGTAAACAGGAGAGTGAAATTACCGGAAAAAATAACTATAGAAGCAACCACCTACTATGGTTATACGAAGGTTATATTAGAGTCTTCAAGCATCTGAGTGTTTAATTTGTGAAACTCTAGTCAGTATGAATCGAAATTTATTCATTTTGGATGAACTCATTTTTATGTATTTATCTATGAATTTCATTTAAAAAGTAATAATTAAGACATACGTTTTCAGTTTTTTACTATCTATGAGTATAACTTTTATTCCAAAACGCGCGGTTCGATCTCAGGAGCCGGCAAACTCCCCTTTCACGACTCAAGCTTTTAGCTTATGTATAAGGTTGTTTTTGGGTTTATAACAGAAAAACCCAGATATAAAAAAATGTTTTAGGTACTTATTTTAGTGACATTAACTATGTAACAATTTCTAGACATATTAAAAAAAAATAACTTGAATTTTTATGTTTATTTATTACATGTAACAAATAAACATAGAAAATCAAGTTAAAAAAAAGTAAAAAATAAAAAAAAAGCTTTGTAGATAATAAATTATTTTGGTTTCCATAGAGATCAATTTTTTTATTTGGAATATTTCATTTCTAGAAAAGTGATATCACAGTCGCTATGCTTTGAAATCCCACTATTTCAGAAAGAATCTATTTTTTGTCAGTCGTTCTTTATTGAATCATTCTTTCTGTCAAATACATCACGAAAATATTTAGTTGAAATATCAGTTCTAAGTTATAAGATACCTGAGATATTTTTTCGGGTTAATACTGTTTAGTGCCAAAATATTGCAATGGAATATTTCAGAAGGGTTTTAACTTCGTTTCAAATGCTTTTGCCCCTCTAAGGTCTGTAAATTGTGTTAAGTTCCGTTCCTCAACGACAATATCATGAGTTGGTAATTTTTTTTAGATTATACAAAATATCAATTAACATACAAATAATATTTTCACTAAAGATGATGAAAAGAGGATTAATCATAAAGCTTATCAAGATTGCAAAATTATTCTGAAAAAATAAACTTAATCCAGAGAATCAAAGTAGAAAATATTATTTTTAACGCGCTCTGCCTGTTGGCGCTGAAATTCATTAGTTAGTTGGAAAATTATAAGCCCAATGTTGTACATAAATTAGTAATCCTAAATTTGAGAAAATAGCTTAATGAAAATATAATATATGTACGTTAAGAGATAAAACAAGATCCAGCTTCAGAAAATGGTTAATTCAAGACACTGTTATTTTTATAGATAAATTATGACATCCTAACTTGGTGTTTGTATTGTTTTTTAGTATATTAAGTGTGAAATGTATTATGTTTAGTTAATCTTTTTGCTTGAGACATACGCCGATTACTGAATTAATAAATAAAACTGCATTGAAGTTTGGAGTATTATTAAATTGCAATTTGATACATAAATCGGATTAGTAGGTTATCATTGAACAAAACGTAGAATATATTACAAAAATAGTTATTACGTTAGGAATACGTGTAACAGGAGAATATAACAATTTGTAGGTGAGTAATAATATTGTATTGTAACAGAGTGAAGTTGTATATTATCAACAGTAGCCAGGGTGATACGGACAGTAAAGGGTTTCCGTGATTAATGACCTCTCGTCTCTACGTCCCCATAGGGGAAACACTCCTCGCAAACCTTGGAAATGACGGAATTTTTGAAACACCTATATTTATTAATGGACCACGATTTATACGATGACACTTTACTATTTCTTTTTCAAAAATGAAATACGAAGCAATAATCATTGTAAATCGAATCCACTTATTGTTTTTACATAAATTCTGTAGATGAATCTTTTGTTTTGTGAACGACCTTTGGTCAATACTCAAGATAACTCCAGAAGGGAGCCTTTTCAGACATTTAATTCTACATTATATTGTTATCTGGCTTCCTATATAGAAGAGGTTCTGATATTTATTGATGTGATAGATCAGATATATGTTTGAAATATGAGTCATTATTCGAAGCTTATTAGGAAATGAGATAGATAAAAATGAACACGTGAGAGAGAGAAATAAAATATATTTTGTATTGTAAAAGATAAAAATAATATCTATAAGATAATAACTCCTTTACTTTCTTAAATTCATGGCATATTTTGAAACTATTTTCAAATAGAAACATTTATAATACTATACTATACTATACCCTCACGCCATGTCCCAGGAGGGGTAGGCAGGGAGAACGGAACGCCATATAGATCCTTACATACTTCTTTCGCTTCCTCTACATTCATCCAGTTTCTCATACATGCACGCCGATTTCTCTTACTCAGCACGCGTCCGTCCTTAAGAATTTGGTCCACGTGATCAAGCCACGTGGTTCTTGGACGTGGACGTTGACACCCCTTCTTTTAGATAAATACATCCTCTTCGTCATCCTTTTATCTTGCATTCGCTCAACATGTCCAAACCATCTCAACTTGTTTACACGCATTCTGTCCACAACACTCCTCTCACATCCGCTCATTCTTCTAATATCCTCATTCTTCACTCTATCTCGCAACGTTTTACCAACCATTCTTCTCAGTGAACGCATCTCCACAGCATTTATTCCACTCTCATCCTTTTTCAACCACGTCCAAGTTTCGCTTGCATACATTAGTGTCGGTACCAGAATGGTATTGTGCACTAGCATTTTTGCCATGTTCGACACACTGCTATTGCTAACAATGGGTCGAAGTGCACCATTTACTCTAGCACCGGCGACTTTTCTTCTTTCAATGTCCTTATCAAATCTTCCATCCCTCGCAAACATACTTCCCAAATAGACATTTATAGAAACATTTAAAAATATTTAAAAACGTTATCTCTCAAAGGATTTGACCAATGAACTATTGACTTTAAATAACTGATCCCTGTATTGCCTATACACTCTAGCTTTTCCCTGTTGGGGAATTGTATCCCATATTTTAATTCTAGAATCGATCCTTCTCCAAGTTTTTTCCTTAGAAATAGCTATATATTTTCATTTTTTGGCTATTCACCCGTTATCGAGTGATTTGAGAGGTAGCCTTATGTTAGTGTCAGAATTTTACTAGTTATTTCACTTGTGCGACTATCATGTTAATATCTAATATTATAATATTCCCGTGTCACGGTGTTTGTTATCATACTCCTCCGAAACGATTGTACCGATTTTGATGAAACTTTGTGTGCTTATCGGGTAGTTTTGAGAATCAACCAACATTTATTTTTCATACTTCAAAAAGTTAAGGGGGGGGCAACCCCGATTTTTTTATTTTATTTTTTGGACCAAATTTTTTGCTTTTTATTTTTTTATGATGAGGCACTCAAAATTATATACAGCCCTAAATTTTCACCCTTCTACCATCAACCACTATTTTTCAATAGCGATATTAGTAATTCAATCATTTTCGACTCCGGTCGATTTATAATGTAGGTATATGGTAAATAAATACTGTATATGACAAAACAACGTTTGCCGGGTCAGCTACTAATAAATATAATCATAAGTGACATAAGATAGATAGTGACTATAATATCCTAGAACAACAGCATCGCATGTCATAGTAAGAAGTGGCTTTATTAGTACAGAATTGCTATGAATGGAGAAATGTTATTTTTCATCATGTGCTCCCAAAAAGAGTATTGAAGGATGAAAGAATAAGAATGGATAGTGAAATTATTTGGATGAAAACAGAACACAAAATTTCATCCAGTTAGTAATTTATTTGGAGGAGATGACATTCTAATGTTTTAAGAACACTTCCTACAATATTATTTAAACAGTTAAAGAGTAAAGAAAATTGCATCAAATTATAAGTAAATAATATTTTATTTAAAAAAAGAGTTGTCGCAAAACTAAAAAATTGTTTCACTTATTTTAGAAGCATTAACTATGTAACAATTTCTAGACGAGCTTTTCAAGCTTGATGGTGCAAGTACACTGAAATCGCGATAGCGTATTAAGGTAATTCAAATTTAAATATATTTTTTAAAATGTCTAAAAAGATGTGTAGAAAAAAACTATAGAAAAGCTTAATGAACTAAAAACAAAGGATATTTTGAAAAAAATAATGTATGTAAGTTAACGACAACGTCCTTATATACGAAAGACGTCTCTCTCGACAGTGAAACATAATACTGTATATAGTAGTAGAAAACATTAGTTTTTTTTTAATTACGTTATGGATTTCTTTCTTTTAAATACCGACACAGTAAATATAATGTATAGATTCAAACCATTTTCAAAGTATAAGCTAACATGGGTACAGTAGTATCAATAATATTATATTATTAAGTCTTATATTTCATCATATTATATCAAGGGAAATAAAATGAATTATATGGATACGTTTTCAAAATTAAAATTCTACACGGATTGAATATTTTTCGTTATTGGAGCAAACAAAATTGGTTTGAGACTGGAGCTCCTCGTGGCGTATTGATAATGTTATTGCTTTTGACAAACTGCAACATTACGGTTGTGTATCCACACAGGGTTTTGCTCGTCTGTAGATTGAAATAACACACACGACATAATATCGATATTTGTTGAGGTAGGTATATCATATTGCTGAGAAAAGTAAGAACGATCATACATATTATCTAGCAATGCTAACTTTAAATGCGAATGAAAACAATTTTTGTATCAGACAATATTTGCATTAGTGATGTCAATTCGGTACCAATCCGTTATTGAATACTCGTTATTTTTGAATACCAGTATACCGACTAGGTAATATAATATATCTACTGTAGCGCCTTTGCGATAAACTCGTCTTCTGTATATTGATTGTATCTAACTTGAATGTATACCTTTTATGTAATTGTTTGTAAGCAATGTACAGTAAAGAATGCATAGAATAGAATAGAATAAAAAGATATAACTGTCGGTATTAAAACTCGATACTTTGTAAGATCGGTAGGTCAGTCGGTTACCGGTAGGTAGTGGGTAAAAGTAGCCGTTACTTGTTATAATTGTCAGTCAGTAATCGGTAGGTAATTGGTAAAGTACCCGATACTTTATAGAAATGGGATTGTGGGTAAAAATTGTTTAACATAACCGAGGAGTTTGCGAAATATTTCATGAAAATCTGGCAGCAGTGAGTAGAAATTTTGAGGATGTATTTCCCGGTAGGTACTCAGTATGAAAAATATCCGGTATTGACATAACCAATAGGCGGTACAAGTATCCGTTACTCTTTAGAAAAAAGCCAAAACTTTGAGAAAATATTCTTTAACAAAACCGAGGAGTTAGTAAATGTGAACATTGAAATCTATATTATTTGGTATTGGTAATATATCCGTTATTCAATAATGGTATTTTGCTTGTTCCATGAAAAAATATCCGCATTTATTTTATTACAAGTAGTCGGTACACTGTCTACCCCACTGGTAAAAAATGTTGTGGCAGTATGGATGAATTGATAAGAAATAGTAATATTTTATAATCTCCTTGTTTTTGTATAGAAATTTCAGAAAATACGCAAAATACAAATCATCAGATTTTCAATTTGGTACAAGAGTTTGAAATATTTGAAATACTCACTATTTTTGTGTTAGTATTTTTAACATTAAGTTTTTTTTTATGTATAGGTACGAGATGTATTCAAATTATACCAGATTTAGCACGAGCTACGCTCAATTTTGGGGAGTAATTGTATTAGGAAATAAAATGTATTATTTTATTGTTCAATTATTGTAAATGATATTTATGTTTAATAAACTATTATTATTATTTCCAAAGTTCACATGATTTTCATGCGAATATCTAAAAGTATACGAATATTTGCGAATGTAAATGTAAATATTCGACTCCTCTATCACTAGTGCATACGATAAACTAGTTGGCAAATCAATACCAAATGTAAATCTATCCAATAATCTATATTCATACGTACTCAAGTAGAACTACTAGACAAATTATAAGCATGGAACATTGTCACCAAGTCAATAATTACAATTTGATTGTAGATGGATAGTATTTGAAAACTAATAAACGGACGATAGAGAATGTTTGTGATTACATAACAAACTGGACTAGAGCGCTGAAAAATTAACTGTTAATGTGAAAGTTGCTACTGATGACACAAATTAGGCAAAAACATTCAAAGTTAACGCAACATTTGCCATCATGTCTATTTACGCATTGCCATGTTACGTTAATGTGCTGTATAGCGTAGACGAACTGGGCTAAATGCTTACTCAAGTTGGTCCTTGTGCTATATTTAATTCCATAATATTCAAAATATTATTACTTTTAGGACGTGATGATTTCATGCATGGTGGTTGGTAGGTTTTTAAGTAGGTATTTCAATATTTTTAGTAAGCTAAAATCTTTTAATGTCTAGAATGCAAAGAAGACAACAAAATAACATGTTTATTTACTGTACTAGAGATATTATTCCGTTAAGAGATAGATATATTTAATATTTTTTTGAGACTGTACCAAGTAAGTATTATCATACACAGTCGCGTGTTTTCGATACTTATATTTTAAAAAATATCTCATTTTGATATAAGAAAGTAAATAAAAGTCTTATTTAAATTATTTAAAAAATGTTTTTATAAAAAATTATATTTTCTAATTTTAATCAATAAAAAAACTCGGATGATTTATGGACAAGGATGACCCTTCAGCTAATATCACTAAATATATTAAAAGTGAGATAAATAAAATATTCTGGATTAATTAACCAATTTTCAATTCTTATTGACAAGCTTTAAACCTGGTTTAGCTAACAGAACGTACATCACATTGATTAAAAGGTAGTGTAAATATTACAAAAATAAATACCTTTCTTATGAAAAAAAAAATATAAGTAGCGGCAGAAATGCCAACACGACACATTTGGCTTTTTTTACATTGATTAAGTAATACGTAAAAAGAGTAATTTGCATTATAATTCTTCGGAGCCCTTGATTACTCGTTTTTGAGTGGTTGGCCTTTAAACACATAATAGAAAACGCGTTTGGATATTTCTCTGTAGAAACAAAATACGATGAAAACTACGCAAAACCTGCAAATATCTTGTATTTCTATGAACAATGATACATATGTTCAATATATATGTTTTACTTTGACATAAGTTCAAAGGGTTCAAATATTCAGAGAAAATATTGATTAACTGTTTTAAGCAGCCATAAAGGAATTAAAAACATTTATTCATTCATTCATACCATCACGACATCTCCCACAAATGGATTATTATTTAAATATGACATTTAGGATGGGTAGCATTCTTTATTCAATTGTATATGCAAAATGTTTTTCAAGTGATATTTTACGGACACCTACGTTTTACAGAAAAAAATCCACAGATCAAACTTCATGAGTTTACCACGAAACTAATATCTATGTATGTAAATAAATAATAACGGTGCCAATATATACCTAATTCATATATCTACAAACGTGTCCGAAGGATATTAGTTTCCATCAAAAGTATTGGACTATCCTATTAATCGCCTGATAAAAGCAGTCATAAAGGGCATGTGAACAAAAACATATTAACAAATTGATTGAAATAGCTGATCTGGATAATAATATTACAGTATTTATTATAATAATATAAAACTTTTTTTTCTTCTTTTCCTACCCCATTTCTTAGAATTTACATATTATTATTACATACAACAAATAAATCCAAATTACATGCTCGCATGCCTCTCTTAATAAAGTATAGTACAATGTACCTACATTGAAAAAGTAAAAAGGTTTTTTGAATAAATGAATTTACTTCCGTTCCTATCTCTTTGATAAATTCAAAGTTCGCTAGGAAAAAAACGAACACAAAAAGTAATATTTATTCTGCTATTATTGGTGACACACGATAGGATTTTTTTAAAAAAAAAAACTAGCGTTGTAAATAGAAAATTTTTAATCGAAAGCAGCTTTAATCATCTTTGTCTTACTCTTCAACGCTTCTCTCGGGAGCACAGGGCAGAAACCACCTGATTGAATTCCTAAAATGACCGTGGATTCATAAGAATACAATTGTAGATCTCCTTCTCTTTCTCTCTTTTATATAAGGTCTCAAGTACAAGTATATTCTCAAGTATTAGTCAAAGTTGTTTCATAAATATTTATCAGTTATGAGGTTTATTATCCATTCTGAATAACGATGATATGTACGATGAGGGCGATTTATGTGTTTTTTTTACATACAAGTTGTCTGTTGACTACTTCAAGCTTACTAGGGTTGTCATCTATCATATTCTTCTCAAATTCATCCACTCGTTTATGAGTAATGTAGGGCTTACTTAGGTTGTCCCTGTATAAATATTGGTGCATATGGCTGCATCTCACTATTATTCTCCCACCAAAATTGACATTACTTTTAGCTTTTGTACCAAGTCAACATTCATGTCATAAACCTTAACGCAACTTACAATGAATACAGACGACTGTTAAAATTACTATTTAAGTCTAACGATTTTTGTTCGAGGAAAACTTAAAAACATTAATAACATATGTATGTAGACTAGCGCCAACGTGAGAAAGGTACGAATGAGTTTGAGAGTGTTAAATTCTTCTCACAATAAACAGAATTGGTAAAATAACAATAATATTACCCCGTAGTTACAGATGCTACATGTAATATATTATATTGTAGTTCATACTCTATTGGTAAGTACATGAAATAACATAAGTTTCTAAGTAGTGAAATAGCTAAGAAGTTATATAGATACAGGATCCGACAAAAAAATCTAACACTATTGAAACGTTTCTATAATAGATATTAAATTAATAAAAAAAAGTTTATTCCAAGGGAAAAACAATATTTTCCTTTGTGCTTTTTATGCCTGTAAAATATCCTTCAGTATTACATTCATTCAATTTTCAATGTCTTCTTAGAATTAAATATATATATTTTTTATTTTCACTGATTTTAATTTATAAAAACACGTTGAAGACTTATTGATCGTGCAGACCAATCTCTTTCTGAAATAAAACGTTAAGGAAAATATGAATGAAATCAAAATAGACAAATCTTTGGCTACAAAATGTCGGAATGAAACCATGTCCTGGTATCGTTTTGTGTATTTCAGTAAATAACTGATTTTTTTTTTAAATATAAGTTTCGATTGAAATAGAATACTTATGTGAATAATAAATATTTATTTTATTTATTTATTTATACATCATAAACGCCACTCTGGCCATTGACAATAAAGGTTAACAAATTTCATTTTCACAATTATAATAAGTAGTTATATACATAAATAAAAAGAAATAAACATTAACACAGTACAAATTTAAAAAATCAAACATAATAAAACCCCATTAGTTGATTACAAAACTTGGTGTGTGAATACGTAAATATTAAAAAGAATAAAAACTGTTTCCTGATTAAAAAAAACGATTTGAGATTAGTTTTAATGAATTCAAACTGTCACACATATATAAAAAAAACTAAGCAAATAAAGCAACATAAATAGCAAATAATACATTTTTTACATATATTATACTTATTATGATATATTATTTCCAATTTCCAACTTGGCTTCTGAACCACTAGCGCTCCATTAGTTGTAGTAGCTTTTTTCGCCGGGCTCTATACTGTGTAGTTGTTAGTACTTAGTAAGTATAAGTAGTATTAGCTTACAAGGCAATCTATCAGAAGGCGAGTGATTTGTGATGTTAAAATATGTTGCAGAAACGGAAAACTTTACGAATAACTAACTATTATTGATCTTTGACAAGCTGTTGTTTGTACGTTTTCCTTTAGAAATTCGCAGAAATATTTATTTATTTATTATTATTTTCAAATAGAGACGAATGACTTCAATTTATTTAAGTAAACGTTTAGATATTTTGACTCTGCTCACTCGATTAAAGAAAATAATATATTCCTAAACTTAATCTAAAGCAAGTAAATACCAACGTAATTTAGAAGTTACTAAACTTTGACGTTTGAATAATTTTGACTGAAATATTGATTAGAGAAAATTACTCGTAAACGCTTTTAAACTTGTAAAAAGCTAGCATATCATACATCACCAAAACTCATGAGCGTGCTTTTTTCAGATCATATAGATGTAACTTTTACGTGTTTAAATTCTCCGGACCAATAATAAATTGTTGACATCACTTGATTGAAAAATAAGAAAGCCAGTTATAAGTACATTGAATTGTATGAGTGATATTTTTATGACACTATTTTATTTTGTAATATTGAAGTCAAGAATTAAATAAATAAACAAATAAAAAAGTATTTCCATTCACAATATTTTGTTGTAATTAGGAATAGTAAATTTCAATCTTCGCCCTCAACACTCCTCTCGGGATCACAGGGCAGAAACCAGCCTCCTCCATTCAGAGCGTCTCTGCGCCAATTGCGTCACCTCTTTCCACGACATTCCCTGCGCTCTGATATCGTTGTCATAGGAACGGTGTATTGTGAAAGAGGGACACCCGGGCCGACGGAACCCTTGCGGACGGAAGAACAGTGATCTTTTTGGCCAACTATCTTTGGGCAAAGTAAGTTTTTTTAGGATTAATTTTAAAATATTATTTACGAACGGATAAAAATTTATACCAATAATATTAGAAATACATAAAAAAAATGAATTTGCTTTGTAGTTTGTTTTAATCATTATGAATAAACTAAAATCTTTTGTATTTTAACACACAGCTCAAGAGATAAGCAATTTTATTATATGAGCATTTAAAAAAAACATAGAACGTGGCAAAAAAAGTTTTTCAACCAAATTTCAGATAAATCAGATAAAGGTGTGAATTAGCATTTTCATCACAGTAGGCCGCCATTAGCGCTGTAAATTTTATTTCATTCGAAGGTTAATTTGTGAAAACAAACACTTTGTAATTTAAACGAATGTTTATTGTGGAGCTCGCTTCTCTAGATACAATAGATTTATTGCTAAAAGGTATTAATTCTAGTTTTTTTTTTTGTAATTTGTATAGTTAAACAGCTTAAAAAAATACGTTAACATTTTACTAACATAGTTTCTCATTTGGCAATAGCATCCATTTTTTCTGTCTTACTTTCTGCGGTTTTTCAATAATATTTTTACATTGTTTCTTATCATTAAATTTAAATGTTAAAATTTTACGTGGATTACCAGGACAAGAATTGGTCTCTCGCTTTTTTCCGTAAGTTTTTGAGTGTCCAGTAAAAGATGAATGTCTTATTTTTTAGTGCGGAAAGGACGGCTAATATCTTTATTGAATGCAAATTATCTGCTGGCTGCCTCACTTGTGGGATATGCTGTGATGTATTAGTAGTAGTAAGGTTAGAATGAAATTCAGTTTTACCGATTTACGTGTGAAAAAATGAAAATATTTTTTTTCACATTTATGATAAGGTATTTGACATAAGATATTACACATTTATTAAACATGATATCTATTTTATTGAAAATAATCAGAGTTTGAATATTTTATCGAAAACGAAAAAAATCTTTTGTATTCGTATAAAATAAAATGGGTTTTATTGTAATATGAAAAATAACCAAACCCATATTCTTAATTTAATGTTATGAAGCATTTTCGCAGATTCTCTGAACAAAACTTGATAAATAGGTACACATTTTTTTTTAATGATAGTCAGACAATGATAAATTGTAAAATGAGTCTGTTATAATAATAAATAGTCAAAAGAAAAGGTCAGTTACGGATTTTGAGTCAGGAAATAAAATTAGCAATTGAAAAAAAAAATAGTTTATGAATGTCAATAAGTAATAAAAACACAAAACTTAAATTAAATTAAACAAAAACGAAAAAAACATTATACAATTTGGAAAAAGAGAAAAAAAGAATTATTACGATGAGATGAAGATAAAACAAAGTGAAAAATATCAGTTAACAATTTAAAGACGATGGTAATACTGAGAATGATGGTAATACTGAAACCGAAAATGTTTTAAATATAACAAATTTATAGTTCAAAAAACAGTGATTATTGTTAATACTGTACTATACTATGCTATTTATACTATACCCTCACGCCGTGTCCCAAGTGGGGTAGGCAGAGAGAACGGAACGCCAAACAGATCTATCTTTACACACTTCCTTCGCTTCGTCCACATTCATACAGTTCCTCATACACGCACGTCGGTTCCTCTTACTCAACACGCGGCCGTCCTTGAGAATTTGAATCCACGTGGTTCTCGGACGCCCGCGTTTCCTCACACCCTTTCCTCACACTTTAAATCATAAAATAACACAAAATTGCACGTGAAAATATTGAATATTTAAAGACATCTTTCTCTTATACCTATTTCATGATTTTAAGTGCATAAGTTAAATAAAATACGTGAAATTATATTTCTAGACGTAGTCAACTTCAATAAAGTGAAAGTACTTGTACACTCTTTCAATAGTGTTAAAAGGTTGAATTCTTAGAAAATAGATTTGGATTCGTCCAGACAGAAAAATATGGAGTATTTTTCAGAATGCACTTATTCTTCTTAGCGAATTCCGTTATACAGTATTTATTGCAGCGTTTAAATCAAGTGACTCCATTCATGCAACAAAAATAATATTTATTTTTGCAATATAACTTCTCCTGTTTTTTTGGTAGTTTAATATCATTTGTAGAAAAATATCTTTGTTTTCGTACATGTAAAAAAATTGCATGAATATTTGGCAAGAAATATATTGTTAAATGAGAAACAAAAATCAAATACAATAAATTCACTGTATATATACATATATTGAAATATTAATTATGTGACATGTGGAATAAATTGGTATGGACATGTTGAACGAATGAATGAGGAAAGGGTGACAAAGAATATATATACTTGTCTGAAAGGAGGGGTGTGAGGAAGTGCGAGCGTCCGAGAACCACGTGGCTTGTATGTATGTGGAAGAGACGAAAAAAGTACGTAAGGCTAGATCTATATGACGTTTCGTTCTCTCTGCCTAGCCCACTTGGGACATGGCATGAAGATATAGTTTATATAGTATAATAGTACATGTGACATTTTACGAATAGAATCTGCATTTTAAATCAATACTTTAAAATATATGGAAATGAATGGGAGATTTATTTCATTCTGGGGACTGCATTGACTTTGAAAAATTCATATCACTGAAAAAATCCATAATTCGATAATACAATAAATATATAAATACATAGGCATTCGTGTATCTTACATTTTTATTAAACACATAGTATGAGTGAGAATTCGTAGTCGAGCCCTGTTTAAATGAGTTTTTTTTTGAGCTAACAATAGAATTGTGAAAATATTTGCTAACATAAAACATACTCGTATACTAATAATATAAGACTTTCAAGAATGTTAATCAAATTCTGGGAAAATTATGTGTAGGATAATTAATTTTTTTCGAGGAATATGTTTTCATTATATAGACGGTATTATTTTACCGTGAAATGTTTTTCATTTTATCTTGAATTATCATTATTATTACTATATACACAGAAAGACCGCATCTCATCAAAAAACATGTCGAGCTTTATTATTCATAAAAGTTGTCGCCACCGAAGCTTCGTTTGTCGTTTCCATAATATTAAACCGAAAGAGATGAAACAGTTTTTTTTAAATACATAACATTTTGAAAAGGGTTAAAGGAAAGACATGCAGTTTATTTGAAGTTAAAATGTTTTATCATTAATCGAATAAATTTTCTTTAAATCTCGAAGCAGAGGAAGATATTTTCTGCTGATACTATATAAACAAAGAAAATTTAAAAATATTATGGAATTCAATCATAAGATTTTTACAGTCTTTCACGAAAATAATCTTAAGTTGTAGGAGAGATAAAGTATATAACGCATCATTGATATTTTAATTTTATGACCAAGAGAAGATATTTTATACACTTACCTACTTAATATGATCTAGCAGACATCAGTATTGTAGTATATTATATGTATAAATTAGTTTTTTATTGTTAGTGTCTGTCTACCTACTTAATATGATCTAGCAGACATCAGTATTGTAGTATATTATATAAATTAGTTTTTTTTATTGTTAGTGTTTGTCTTCCTACTTAATATGATCTAGCTAGAGGGTATCTTTTCCCGGATTATTTTTGTTCCCGGGAAACGGGAAATTCATTATTATATTTATAAATATTCAATTTTCAACAACTTTGGTATAAAAACTCTCATAACTTGTTGACCCTTGCAAACATTTTGATTTGATAAAAAAAAATCAAATTTTTGTTACCAATATAAGTAAATTGCTTAAAAAAAACTAAATAGCTGACTGACGAGATTTATTTAGGTACTCTATGTTATATCAAAATAAAAATTGTTTACAAAATATATAAACTTTTAATTTTTGATCATCCTATCAAGCAAAAAAATGTTATGGATTTTGGCAAAGCTTTTTAAAGATTTTTGACTTTAAAAAATGAGAAATTTCGACAAAAAAAGATTTTTTATATCGGTTAATATCCATGAATGAAACAAAAAAAAATGACAGTTGGCTGCACTAATATTTTTAAAAACTATCCAACTTTTCGAAATATGTAAAAAAAAAACATGAAAAATTGTAGGATTCTTATACATTGTCGGCCAAACACACCTCCGATTTCGAATTATATTTAGAATAATATTATGAATCTTTCAAACGAATACATTGAAGCTATAATTAAGTTTTTTTTTAAGTATAACACTTATATTGGTACTTAATATTATTTTTCATATTTCCATATCAAAATATTCGTCAGCTTCTACAAGTTTATCACGACTATTACAGTTAACTAAACAAAGATTTCGGTATCGGTATGGCAATCTGCATGACTAATAATTTGTATTTTTTCCCGGGAAAGAGTCCGTTTTTTTCCCGGGAAACGGGAAATAAAAATTGGAGGGTTTTCCCGGGAATTCCCGGGCGGGATTCCCGGGAGTAACCCTCTAGATCTAGCAGACATCAGTATTGTAGTATATTATATAAATTAGTTTTTTATTGTTAGTGTTTGTCTACCTACTTAATATGATCTAGCAGACATCAGGATTGTAGTATATTATATAAATTAGTTTTTTATTGTTAGTGTTTGTCGTGAACTTTGTTTTATGTACAATTATTATTTTCAGTTAAATGCAATTGTTCTTGCTTAATCACTCAAAAAAATATTAGGTGAAATGCATTATTAAAATATTTGGCTGAGAGGAATGGTGCTCGGAAACGTGGACGTGCGAGGATTAAATGGCAAGATCATTTAAATCAAATCCTTCAGGACAGTAATGTGTTGAGCACATTGAACAGGAGAGCATGCATGGGGAATTGTATAACAGTGACGGAAGCGAAAGATGTATGCAAGGATAGAAGGAAGTGGCGCTCGATCCTTTCTGCCTATCCCGCAAGGGAAGCGGCGTGATGTTTTGTATGTATGTACCAAAGTAAAAAATCTAATCAGATTTTAAGAGGAATCTTTTATTACTAAATGAGAAAAACAACAAAATAAAATATAATTCTGACCTACATACATATACGTGTTGTCTGTTGGATACATTTTCAAAGTTTTTCAATAAATTAAATTTCCTTTCATCGGCCGTTAAAACACTGATAAGAAACTAAATTAATGTTGCCCACAAAAGAAGAAAAACTGCAGAGGGTGCGTTCGACATGAGGGCAAATTTAATTCCAAACATTCTGCCACCGTTATATTATTATTTTGACCCAATTAAGTCCTTTTCACATACTTTGATTGTACTTTTAAATTGTAACATAGGCATTAAGCTGATCGGTTTTTTTTTACATTTATGCGATGCTTTTCTGCAGCTGCATAATTTTGACATCGCTTGCTTTCATATTTTAATACAGTTTCAAAAATAATACACAATAATTTATACAGTTTTTTATTTACTCTTTTTGCAGATCAATGAAAACAAAATCTATCTTAACATGAGTATGCGGTATGAGTAATCCAACAACGGACATATGTTTCTTAATTTAATTTATGTCATCGAAATATGATGCATGTATACTAATCATAAATGTTTGTACATTTGAGTTGTATAAACAAAAAAAAAACCGCAGTAATTCTCTCAGTGATAGGTTTCGACTTGCCACATAACTTAAAAGTATTCTCTTGTATCCAAACAGCTGTTTTCAAGTGCTGGAAAGTCCGCCATATCAACTTTCATTCACTGAAGTGTTGATCTCGAAGAAATGCCTTCTTTCATTAAGGTTTATGTTTATAATATTCTTTGCCCTGTACTGCGTCGCAATTGCGTTGAAATGACATCGTAAATATTACTGACTACTAGTGAACCAACCATCGCAATGGGTATTTATGAAATTTATAATTTTAATTGACGACCAGTCAGATACTTATCAGCGTCTTCATCTTATGAAATGTGAAAATCATTTCGTGCATATAAGTACAGGCGCTCTCATCGTCCATTAGAACAGCCGCTACCAAGGGTGGGGTGGGGAACCAATAAGAAATTAACGACCACCAAACTACCACTTGTGCTATTAATCAGCCCAATTTATTAGTAACTTGTTAGGATAAGTATAAACACGAGACTAACCGCGAAACTATGTGTCGAGATAAAGTTGCGACACAAAGTTATTTGTTATGCTTTTGATAAAGTAAGTTTTGTTATGATATTTTAATGAAAATGGAAATTTTTAGAAAAGCATTAGATCGTCTATTTAAAACACTTAAAAAAATAATTTAATGTTTAGTCTATGTAAAAGAGAATATTTGGAAATGTTAATATAAGATAAAGTTTCGAGAACTAAATTCCAATTCTCTCTGCAATATAATATGGTATGACTATTTTAATTATCTTTTTATTATATTTTTTTACAAATAAAGATTAATTTTAAAGCTTCGTTCCTCATTTTAAGATTTTTAAACAAAGGTCCATGTTATGCTAAACTATTCTTAATAAGATCTATTTCCAAAAACAATTATGTTTTGTACGCGTAGTCTTAACTAAAAGAGACTACCACAGGATATCATGATCAAAAAGACAATGGACGTAGAAGTAGGACCCAGAAGACCGGGTAGACCAGTGACCACCTGGATGTCTTTAATTGCCAGGGACATGCTGCGCTCGGAGGACGCAGGGGACCGAAAAACTTGGAAGATGTGGACTAGGAAAGCCGACCCCAAGTAAATGGGATAAAGGCGAGGGCGAAGAAGAAGAAGAAGTCTTAACTAAAAGAGAGAAAGATTTATATACAAGTGTCAAATTTACAGTATAGGATGTACCAACATTCACCCTTAAATGTACATAATATGAAAATTGTTCTTTAACATGAGAACCAATATTGGATTAGGGTGGAATCTCGAAACCGATATCAAAACATACGTAAACATGGGAGATATCAAATTAGGTATATTGTACTATATAAATGTAACTTAATATTGAAAGTTTTTGATAATTGTGGCAAAATATTAGTATAGTTTCTGGACTGAAGAGGTCTAAAGATTGAAAAACATGCCTTATTTTAAAAACAGAAAAAAAGAAAGAGTTCGAATTATGGAAAAAAACATTTTCAGAGAATTAACCTTTGTATTTGATTACATACCATAACTCTTTGTAATATTTGAAGGCTAATTTTTGATCGCCAAGAGCGCCCAGCTAAGAATTGACCTTCTATTCTTTTAGGTAAGTTTTTCGGTGCAAAAATATTTGCATTAAAAATATTTATATGGATTATCATTATTCATCATTCTCTCTTTGACGATTCTCTCGGGAACACAGGGCAGAAACTAGTCTCCCCCATTCAGACTGCCTTTGCGCCAATTGAGTCACATCTTTCAACGATATTCTTAGCGCACAATCTATTGTAAGTTGAGAAAAAAAATTATGTTTTGTTTTGCTTTCTTATGCTTGAGAAAATATATCATGAAAGATTCTATCTTAAAATACGTATACAATCTTGGACATACTCATAACAAAATTCATAAATCAAACTCTTTAGCAATAAGATAACGTTATGATAGAAATGTGTAATAAAAAAGACATAGAAAATATCCATACTGAAAATATCAATAATAATAATGCAGAAAGATTTATTTCAATAATAAAAATAATGTAATATTTTATTTTTTGCAGAGCTAGTATATTCCATATAATAACGTATAGGTACCGTCTTAATAATAATGTATTCACTAGTACTGCCATATAAATACTGGTATTAGAGAAAGACTGCTGAGTCAATCTTACTACATTACGTAGGAGGTTGATACTAGAGATAGAATTGATATGCGACAACTATCCGATATCCAGTCTATCCAGGCAAGAATAGTCCTCAAGTTCAAAAATTACCATGAAATTATTGTTTTAAATTTTATAATTTCATGGTATAGTAATACTAGTTACATGGTATAGTAATACGAGTATGTTGATTTAGAAAGATACAACGATGTATGTCAAATAACTTGCCTACTATACTTTTTGTATGCCTTCGGTTGTGTTCATTTTCAAGTCAAACCCTTGGTTCCTATCCAGAAAGCCACTGCACCGCTTCTGAGGTCGATCTAAAGATATTCGTCCAGTCTCCATCATGTTAAATTTGTAACTAGAAATATATTGGTTTTCGCACTTCACTTGTGGGATATGCCACGATGGATTAGAACTACAGAAGTAGCAACAGTTTATTGGTTTTCTCTAAACATCGCTGAAATGACGTGTGGTATTCATCTTAAATGTATTTTTAATTGAAATTTTAGAGGACAACCCACGTTTAATACATGCATTTGGCCAACTGGCTTATCCATTTATGAGATATTTTTATTTACCTTTTGGTCATTAAACAAAAAATACCCCCGTAAAGAATCTCGTTCTAAGCTAAGCAAGTCACGGCAGAAGCCGATTATCTAAATATCTGCTTTATATAAGACCTTGCCGGATGTTCTATATCCGATCAAACCTTAAATTATTTCATCACTAATTGAAACCATCGCCGGTATAAGGATTCTAGGTACCACATGATATGTGCTAGAAAAGTCGCAAGTGGAGGAGACGGCAACGTACATACAATCGTACACCACTGTGCAGTGTGACATTAATTATTTATTAATTGATCTTGAAAAAATCGCTTCGGTTGACTAGATTTTATTTGATTAATATTAGAGATAAGTACATTTTGTTCGAATATTAATGTGATTTACTTTGTTTTTATCTATCTATCTATCTATACCATCACGGCATATCCCACAAGTGGGGTAGCCAGCAGACCAGCTGCATATGATAAACATGCATGCTGTCCTCTTCGTGCCAACATACAATCAAGACATTCAGGATGGGTGGCAAACCTCAACGCTGAATTTAAGATGTAAAATGTCTTAATTTTTTCGAACACCTGCCTTTTACAGGACACTCGAAAACTTACGAGAAAGAGTGGGAGACCAATTCTTTACCGGGTGCTCCACGGGATTATATAATTTTATAACTACTTTATATTTTATATGGAAGAATATATTATGCTTTTTATTTTAGTATGGAATGTGGAAGGCAAATGACGTACTCAGTGTTTGAATAAATTAATTGAGATTAGGAATGAAACCGTTATCTAAAGTAAGCAGTAGGTAGCTGTGAAGAATTATTAAAACTAATTCAAGAGACTGTCTGAGAATAGGGAGGAATGGAGATGAAAGTCCAAACTCGTTGCAGACCAATCCAATGGATTATAACTCATTATATATGTATATAATTCAAGGTGAAGCGAAGCCACCCATTTTGAATGTCTTGACTTTTATTGGCATGGAAAGGATGACTTTTATGTTTGTTAAATGCAGTTAGTCTGCTGGCTATCCAACATGTGAAAAATGCCGTAATAGTATTAAGAAATGAATGGATTAATTTTTGACAAAGTTTTATCATGTTCTTGTTCTGTTTATCATAAAAATCAATATTGAAGCTGACTATATTTCTAGAAAAAAGTGCAATATGAAAAAATCATCATCATCATCATCTCGCAGTTCAACGCTACTCTCGGGAGCGCAGGGCAGAAACCAGCAATCTCTTTTTAGAGCATCTCTACACCAATTGAGCCACCTATTCTCACAGCATTCCTAGCGCATTGATGTCGTTGTCATAGGAACGATGTATTGTAAAAGAGGGGACGTCCGGGTCGACGGAATCCTTTGTTGACCCTTGTGGTGGTTTTTCCATAAAACAGCGCATCTTAAATAAGTTGTCTAGTTATTATTATTATTTATTTATTTATTATTTATTAATTTATTATTCAATATACGGCTCATATAGCCATTTACAATATATATACATATATAAACATACAAATTCATAAATTGGTGTTAAGTAATTCAAATATATATAACTAAAATAATAACAACAAAAAATGCAACCAAATATCATCACTATAAACATCCATGTATAAATAAATGTATGGGTATTATGCTTCTTTTGGCTATCAACTTTCACTGGACATTCCCAAAACATGGCCCAGCTAAGACCATCAACCATTATATTAAATATCAAAAAAAGACAACAATGAATCAAACTTTCAACAAGAGTTTTGCCACACTATCACAAATCTATATTTTTTAAATGATTTTCATATTTTAACTAATTTATATGTTTAAGAAGTTCGTCGGTAGCCTGGAGGTAGAGTCTCGGCCTCTTGAACAAGGGGTCCGCAGTTCGATCCCAGGTGCCGGTAAACTCCCCTTTCACGACACAAGCTTTTAGCTTACTGTGGAAGGTGTATAAAGTTGTATTTGGGTTTATAACAAAACCCAGATATATCTTTTTAAAAATAAAATAAAAAGAAATTTAATTCTTTACTTAAGTCATTACGTTTTACTACTATTAAGCTGTGGTTATGAAATTGATTAATAAAATAACATAACTTATCAATATTACGTATACAATTTTCGTACGAGCGATCGAAAACACATCAAAATTAAGGTCAAACCGTAGTATTAACTTGTACAGCTGAATTACCAACATAAGTTGGCCGTGGTGTTTTATGGTTAATGGGCTAAAACTGTGTAATAAGTAGAAGTACCTAAGTAGAAGTTATATTTCCTAACAGTCGCTAGTTATTGCGCCATGTGTGATGATTATTTATGATCATAATACGGGGGGGCAAGTCTGTGATTGGAAATACTAATAGGGAATTATGGAATAGATGAAAATCAATGGATTACCTCAACTCATAGCTGTAATATACACCTTTTTATACTTTGTGGCTTGTATTATATATAAGATATGCATGTACATATTGTTTGTTGACCAGTGGTGTAACTTTTGTGTAAGAATATAAACACTTATGAAAAAAAAGATACAATCTTAGAATGAAAAACCCACTAGATAATAAAAATTTACTGGATTTTGTGATTGAGCCTTGTTACTCAAAATATTCCTTAATTCAATATTTTTTTCTGGCTGCTCCTTTTATTGAAATAACAGTGAAATGAACATTAACATTTTATTAATTAAGCGGTAATGTCTCCGGAATACAACAAGTCCGCAATATTTCCAGCATATTTTAGAGTTTTCAGTAAAAATAAGGTTTTATATTATATTTACAGAGAGGAAATTTGATGATATGTTTGATTAAATTTAATAATTCCACTGGTTAGTGCTTTTGTGGAAGATGCCGTGATAGTACGAATGGATGGACAGGTATATGCACAAAGGAATAACAACTATTTATTTATCTTTATGTTACGTACGTTACGTAACGTATGTTATATACCATTACGACATCTCTCACAAGATCGTAAGCCAGTAGATATACTGCATGTTTTGAATTTGATGATATGTTTGATTAAATTTAATTAAATTTTAAATTTGATGATATGTTTGATTAAATTTAATAATTCCACTGGTAAGTGCTTTTGTGGAAGATGCCGTGATAGTACGAATGGATGGACAGGTATATGCACAAAGGAATAACAACTATTTATTTATCTTTATGTTACTTTTTTTTTTTTTTATTTTATTTTATTTTATTGGCACATCTACAGTTACGTACGTTAGGTAACGTATGTTATATACCATTACGACATCTCTCACAAGATCGTAAGCCAGTAGATATACCTTCTGCATGTTTTGAATACGCAGGTTGTCCTCTCCGTTGCACAAAAAATTATCATCCAGTGAGGCTGGTATTTCACAATTTTAAAATTAAGATTTAGGTACATGTGATGTCTTACGAATATCTGTTTTTTATAAAATAAACCATGTGAAAATCTTGGTCGCGCTACTGATAGATATTACCTATTTTAATACAAAGTGTTCAGACACAACTACTTTTCTATTAGATTTATGGTAGGAAATGAACTAGATTCTAACACATGATTGTTGTTTTTTTGGCAACGTTTTTTAGATTCCGGATTAGTTGAATTAAGTAGTTTTTATATAAAATATGAATTATTCTTTTAAGGTTTTTCTGAGAAACACTAGATATAAATAATTTAAATTTCATTTTCTTTTGTAAGTATGTAACAACAATAACAGATGGTTTTAAATAGCAAATAATTTGTAATATGAACAAGGATTGTGATTAAGTAGAGATACGAAATACTTTTGATGAAATTGGAAAACTAAAAAATAATCCAATTGAATAAACTAATAAAACTCCATGGTTATCTCTCTACTTTTTAATTCCCTATTCAAACAAAATACACATATTTAAAAATCACAAAGAATAAGAAAAATCGCTATATAAACTCAAAATTTATTAAAATCTTGATGTTATTGACCGAAGGTACTTGTTGGAAGTCCATTTCAAGATAAAATTGAAAAAAAAACACAGTATGTAGTTACATAACTTTCAAATGACTTTTATTAACTTCGCGTACTAGTATTTGGACTAACGTAACTTTTTACTAATCGCCTGATGATGGGGTCGAGAGTCTCCGAATACTAATACGCGAAGTTAATAAAAGTCATTTGGAAGTTAACTACATACTGTGTTTTTTTTTTCAATTTTATTTTAAAAATTGATTATGGTGTGATTTTTTTTTGTTATTCAGTTTTCTTTTGTTTTAAATAAAATAGGTATATGAAACTAAATACTTTGTTGTTAGTTATCTATAAAAATATAATATCAAATAATTAGAATCAAAAACTTTCCCCGTGAAAGCTAACCACTACGCCATTAAGGTTAATGTTCGTGATAGCCTGAGTATTTTTACATTTTGTTCCTTTTTAGCTTAAAGATAATATCAGTGATTATTTAATGCGTTTATCTTTGGTTTTACTTGTAAAAATATTATTAAGCTAAGCACGCTTGTAAAACATGAACGAATTGTATAAAAGGAAAATGCTTATCTTAGTTTCTCAAGACAATTGACTAATAATCAGTTAATTGTGTTAAAAATTCACAAGGTGCATTTTTATTTGTTAACAAACGGAAATGTAAGGTATAACTTATCATATTATATATGTCATAAAACACTTCGACTGCCAAGTTCCATAGGAAATGTATATATTTTTAATGGTTATTTGTATGTAATCGCAAGAGTGGCGTTGATTGCGTGAAGGTATTACGAATGAAATCAAAATGTTGGACTTGTTGAGTTTTAGAACTTAACAGTCGACTAATTTATTTACTTTATTAATTCTTTACAGTACTTGAATTTTATAACTGCTTATTGTGTAGAACTCCATAATTTAATGTAAATAAAAACAAAAAACTTTGTAAAGTTATACTATGTACTTTTATTCAGTGACCAGGTTTCGACATGTTATGTCTTTTTCAAACTCATGTCGAGAGTTTGAAAAAGACATAACATGTCGAAACCTGGTCACTGAATAAAATTACATAGTATATCTTTACAGTGCATTGATTTCAAATAATTTCACACAGAAATATATTAAAATTACATAAGTATAATCAATATATAGAGGACGAGTTTATCGCAAATCAGCAAATACTTTCTACTAACCCAACACTTCTGTGTCCTTCTTTTAGATTTTTTGAGAAATTAATTGCATAATAACGAGCTAGTCTTTAGCTCGATAGTATGGTCCTAGGGTTTCAGAATCGGTATTCGAATCCTCTCATTGCCGGCTCATTCCGCCTTGACGGCATGAGCATATTGTATGTATGTTGGATAACTTATTCGGCGCCGTTTAATGTAATATCCATCTCAAGGGCACGGATTGGGGTTCAAACAAAACAGTTATACCTCATTTGTGAGTAGGCTTGTAAATGTCTTTAAACTGATAAGATATTAATGGAAACCATATTTCAGAAAAAAAATGGGAAACTTATATTATTATTTGTATTTATTCCTTTCTTGTTAATTTGTCTCTAACCCCCTTCATATTTGTCTATTATGAAAAAAAATCTCTTGTCGATATTTCATTTTCACCCATTATAATATTGCCTCTTACCAGAGACTGCTAGAAAAGGGTGAGATGGTGTGGGAGTGTTAGAGGAGCGCGGTGGCTAATTTCATTTAACGAGTCAGTTATCCTCGTTCAACGCAGCTTTATAAGTTTAGCACGGATTTTCAGTCAATTTTTGATCGAAAAAAATCGTTATATTAATTTATTATAATTAATAGTTACTTTAACAAATATAAACATATATTGTGGATGTGCTCTAAGAGTTCTTCTTTTTTAGGGCAAAATACCCAAATTTGAGTGAAACAGTTATCGTGGTGTAGGATTTGACAATCAGCATAAAAGGGTCATAGGAATGTAATTTTTTTTTTTCAAATTTTCATTCCGTTGCAGCGCGTCTTCCTTACCACATTTTATTTTAAACATGATTATTGTTTATGACTTTCACTATATAATAATTGCGATCCATTATTTTTTTTATTAAATTGACTGAAGTATTGGAGAATTTTATTCAATCCACACTTTCTTCATATTGTGTTTCATTTATTTCACAATATTGAAAAATATTTTTACCATCAAAAACAAACATTTAATTTATTTTCTAGATTTAAATGTAAAAGAATATACAAAAAGTTGGACAAAGATCTGAATATTTTATAAGGAACGTTTAAGGTTGAGGATCCGAGCTTTATTGGACCTATTGCTTATACTAAAAGGTGGCGTGGGTCAAAGAAGGAGAACTTCGAGATGAATAAAAGGAGACTGTTTGTATCTATAGTACACCATACTGTACCTACTGTAGTAAGGAGTAGAATCAGTAGTACCAATATTGCTCACTGATACTCTGTTGTAGAGAAGATGGAGTGAGGATAGTAGTTTGTTGTGGAAGACGAGCGCCACGAGGATGGAGAGATGGTGAGATAGTGCAGCGTTATCATCACTAAAGGAATCCACAACATTTTTAAGCTTAATCTATTTAATTTAACTTATTTCTAGATTACTGGAATTCATATAATGACAGTGAGAATGGCGGAATCGTTGAACGTTCTCCATGGGCACAGAAAGTGACAACTAAAGCTAATTCGTAAAGGTTGGGACGCCTTTCTCGATTTTATTTTACACAATGTTGCAATGTGTGAACATTTCACTTCAATAATGATGTCTGAATGCTTAAGGTATTATTACTATTGTTTGTTTATTAATTCTTTAAATTGACACTATTTTTCATAACATTGTCAATGCTCAGTACATATTCCTTGACTTAGTTTTTTTTACGTTACCAAAAACGAAAGTGATTATGGAAGTACTGGCAAAAAATATTAGTTTCATTTCGTGTTCCATACGAATGTAAGGATTTACTTTCAAAAAAATTCTGAGATTAAAACAATTGAAAAATTATATTAGAGGTACTTCTGATACCATATTACACAAAATATAACATTTGAGGAATACAATGCACATACAAATTAGAATGTGAAAGACTACATACATCCAGAACAGATTTTTTGTTGTTGTCATATTTAAAACTACATCTCACATTTTTAACATGTTATTGTAATTCGGTTAATTTTCTAACTCATAAGATATGGTTTCACACTTCTGTTCTTCTGTATAATGTAATGAATCCGATTTTATTGCCAGTATTTATAAAGCCACAGATTTTATTACGACTTGAGGCCGAAATGAAAAAACGTAAAAATCAGAAAGATAGAAAGAAAGAGACAGAGAGAAGGGGAGGTATGAAAAAGAAATAACTTCCACTCCAAACGAAGGGATATTTTTTTCTCAATATCTCACTTCTTATTATTATTCCTGAAAAGTACATAGTATAAATTCTGTAAGGTGTTACTCAAGAAAAAAAAGCCTGGTGTAGACATTAGACCTTAGATTTTAATTAAAATTTGAATTGATTATTAGCAAACCTTTTAAAAGGCTTTTGCGAAGGCTAAGAGCCGCCCTGTGGTATTTTAAGCATCGTTATAATAAGCTTTATTTTTAGAGGTGTAATAGGTTTTAATTAAAATAACGTCTTTGATTTGATGGACTAATGTTTTCATGAATATTACTTTCTTTTGATGGTCTTAAGAACATTATTTTTATATATTTCTTTTATACTTTTATTATAATTACTTAGATCTTGATTCAAGGAAATGATAATTTAAAGTTACACTAATTACAAATAGTTAATAAGAGTAGATAATACATAGGCCACTAAACGGTTTATGCATTTTTAATGCAATTATAATTTCTGTGCTTAAAATGTATTATAAAGAAATTTTTAATGATATTTTTACATGTGGTTGTAATGAGTTATTAATTTGAATGCAAAGAGATCTAAGTGTAGGTATTATTAATGATTTTCATGAGTTCTTAATATTTATTTATTTATTTATTTATTTACATAATAAACGGCTGTATCAGCCTTTACAAATAATACAAATAAAAAGGAACAGTCAAGAGAAATAATGCATAAAGAGAAAAACAATAGGTATACAAAAAGAAAAAGAAATAACATAGTTATGTACTACCAATCAATATGTACAATATATACTTTTAAAGAGTTTCAATTGCAATTTAAATGGGCCTTAGATGCGTCGATCGATTATTTAAATTGATTTTATAAACAAAATCGAAAAAATTAATGCCTATAAGAATGTGAAAATGTACTAAAGATAAAGTTATTTATTATGTTATGGTGCTTATCGAGGCCTTTGTATTTTGCTTTCTTATGAAAACGCGGACATCTTTATATTTTATATATCTACCTATGTATTTTACAATAGCCAGTTATAATCAATTTGATTGTCAATTGAAATTATATCCTCACCAAAATTTGACATTAGTTTTCTTTGTTTAATTTTTATTATTCTTAGTTCGTTCATTTCAATGTGTCCAAGGATAAAGTTACAAGACCATGTACGCCAGACCCTCTAAAACGAACTTGTGATACACGGAATATGAGAACATGCATGAAGAATTATATGGCTGTGAAGCGGATAGTTTATGCAACGATAGGAAAAAGTGACACTGGATCCTTTCTGCCTATTCTGAAAAAGAAGTGGCGCGATGTTGATGATGTTTTTAATAAGACATTCATCCAACGTTGGTAAGCCATACTATTTAAATTGTTTTACAGCTTAAAGTAATTGGCTCGTTGTGTGAAAATCGTTCCTTAGCGGAAACTGACTTAAATAAAGTCTGTATTTATGATTGGATTGTCCTACTTTCCAGCCGGACTATAATGTATTTACAGTCCGCCTAGAGAATATTTAATCAATTGGAGTGCCGGCTTAAATGTTGGCTTTAAATTGAACCGTTAAACTTTATGTTATTGTTAAGTCTAAAGTCTTTAAATTATTTAATACCATATTAATTTGAAACGAAGTGTTTTCTCCACGTAAGTTTAATGTAAAAAATATTCTGGGTTATATTTTCGACTGAGTTTTGTTTTTTATAGCAAATTTTATCCAAATTTTCATGAATGAGTTGGATGATACTCTATCGATAAAGGACGATTTCGTACAGTGTAAGCCAATTTTGTAAATAGATATATATGTAAATGTATATGAAATATTTTTTGCCCCATAAAATCCTTTCTCACTTTTTTCTGCAGTTATTCTGAAAGAAAGACGACGTTTTTCGGCGTTTTAAATTTATAAAAAAACGAGTGTCTTTCATAAAAACTCAATATCATTAATGTAGGAAAACTACTTTTATTAAAGTTTTATAAGTGTTCTCAAAGAAGCGATCAAGCAAGTTAAAAAAGTTGTTTAAAATACACAACATTTCCATTTTATAATAGAGGGGTGATTAGTTTAATCAGTGGTCGTACAAGTGTAGAAACTTTGTGGAAAGGGAGTATGAACCTCAATCGGATATAATTTATTACTTACTTTGATAAAATTTTAATGAATAGAAAACTTTTTTATTGACTCCATGGTGTTTAAAAATGCCAATTAAAGGATGCAATAGATGTCTGGCCTCATTAATCCCGCCCTCCAACCCCCAACAGCGTCTATCTAACATCTATCTTTTATAGTAATTCACCCATAGCCACTGTTGTAAGATAAGAAACTCACCCTCTACTTGAACATTACCTTTATCGACCCCTATTAAACTTGAGGATATTAAATCGACGAACGTTTATTTTTTCGAATAGTCATTTGTAATAATTTTCATCATTTTGTTCACAAATAAATTGCCGTGTTTTACATTAGTTCAACACTAATCAATAAATTACGGATGTCTATATGCAGAATAAGATAATCGATATTTCTCAATAACCCCCAAATTATAGTCTTTTTTTTGTTTAAAACTTTAAATTAGGTCAGAAAAAGAACTCTCAATAAATTAAACTTGTATTTTTAAGTAAATTTATTTAATCTTTGAATTTAAACCACTCTGGATGAACTATTTACAATGATTTTTATCCAAAAAACGAGCAAAAATGTTTTGTTCACTCCGGGTAACGAGCCCATGACCCTTCGCATACAAGTCTAGTGTATTAACCACAATTCCACTCTATTAGTTTAAGATATAAACTAGATAAGTATGTTTACATGTTACGCATTGTTATGCAAACTTCCTTTAAGAAAGCGACACTTATGAATCGATGTGAGGCATGGTTAAGAGTACTTAGCTCAGGGCAACATACCTTATCATTTTTATATAAGTTTAAACTTGAAATTTTTGCCATGTGTTCTTTAAGAGAGAATTTCGGAATGGTTTATATTCAAAGTTGATTTAAACTCACGCTTCTCAGCAAGTGAAGTCCAGTTTCCGGCACTCGATTATTGGCCGGTTTCAATAATCTATCTATCCGCTACTGTCGATTGAAATCTATTGTGTTCTATATTTTAAATCATACATTTCAATCGACAGTCACGGATAGATAGGTAATTGAAACCGGCCATATGTCAAAAAGTCAATTACTAATTTCCCGCATTCAACACCTAAATGTAACTTCCATCTTTCTATCCCATCTTTCTCTCACAAAAAGGGCAGCCAGTGGACCAACTGCTTATAATAATTATTTTTAAAATGAAACACAATATTTAGTTATTCCACTATTGACTTTATTTATTTTTGCGAGCCGGCTTTCAAGAGCTTCCGCTCTCATCGTCAGGCAAAAGTAAAGTGAAGCTTCATTACAAGTTAAGTATGTGACAAACAGAAAACAATAGGTAAAAATTAAAATTAAAAAGATGTGTTTTTATCATGTATCGTCAACCATATTATAATAATTATGAGCCGCTGTGGACGGTCTTATATCAAACATCTCCAGCATTTGCCTTTGTACGATAACGGGGAAACCACAGAAAACCCTTATCAGAGATGTGCATTATTATAGAGGTTGCCTCCTCTAGTTGGACTATAATTAAGAGTGTGATGTATTTATATGATATAAGTTACAAAATCATTATATAAGTAGCAATGTGTTTTTAGATGAATGTATAGGTACAGATTTTGATAGTGAATTTATAAAAATGGTAAGAAAGGATGAATGGACTTTAATTATGTATTTTATTTAACCTGGAAGCTGCTTATAATAAACATGCAAGTAGTCCACTCTGTGCCAATAAAAATTTAGATGGTCAAGAACGATGGCATATCTCATCATTAAATTGTCGGTTTCAAATGTCTTAAAACTTATTGTTGTAGAAGTTCCTGTCTTACAGAAAAAAGTAGGAAGCCTATTCTATACCGGGCGCTCTTAGTTTATACTTCCATCATCAATATTGTATACATTTTATTAACAGCCTACCTTGACAAATTGTATTTGGCGATCGACTACAAACGAACTTTTCGACAATGTACATAATATAATGTTATGGTGCATTGTCGAAAAGTTAGTTTGTAATCGTTCGCCAAATGCAATTTGTCTAGGGCTAAACTAAATCAACTAACACCTCGTTATACATATTTCCTTCAGAATATTATTTCGATAGGTAAATAACGGCTTTGCACTCTCAGAATAAAGATCAAGATAATTTAACTGGAAAACATTTATCCCTATTTTCAAGTAGGGGGAGTCCTAATGATAATAATAATCAATGGAGAGGAATTGATTACACTGTTTATTTACTGATAAAAGCTAAGAGTTTTACAAGTAAGGGAAAGAAAAGTAAGAAAAAGTTGTACTGAAGAATTTATAAATGTTTTACTTATCATTTGAACCATCACCATACAACAAAATCTCCATTCTTAATCCTTAAACAAAATATTAAAATAACATAATTTCAGTGAAAGGTTTAGCTATTTCGCTTTAAAAAAAGTGAAATATTTTAATACATAATATGTATGTATACTATCACGGAATCTCCTGCAAGTCAGAAAAATAACTACATCATATAAATATGCAAATTGTCCACTCCGTCTTGATAAAAATTAAGATATTTGAGAGGAACGGCATAGGTACCTTTTCGCTAAATCGAAACCTGTGCTGAGACCTTAGTCTAGCGGGGCAATATATTCCATAATGTTGTTCTGTTGTTTGTTTGTATTTACTGTGTTGGAATTAAAAAAAAACAATTTATATACAGAGAGCGAATTCATCACACAGGCGGGATCTTTTCAGACTAACCCAAAGTTTTGTTCGTGTTTTCTTTGAGTATAAAAAAATGTATCCATGAAAAAAAAATCGGATTCTATTAATCTCAAAAAAGTTAATAAAAGGGTTTGTGTAAGCCATAAACAAAACATTACCTTTCTGACTATTCAAATACGGTACAAAATACATCTCATGTATTAAAAATGAAATAAACATACAAAAAGGCTAATGTATGCAACAGGGTTTCAAGAGTAAGTTTACGTATTCTATAATTCACATCTGTATCTATAAACATAAATGATTCGCTTATTGGCACATACAGCACCTAAAGATCGTGGGAAGATATCCAAATTGCTACTATATATGCGTTAGGTATTATTTTGTTTGGCAGCTGAGGTAGTATATAGATTATATCTAACTATCCCTTTTTGTGTATTTGTAAATTATGCAAACAGGATAAGATGGCTAATTTTAAGGACGACTTCTACTGAATATAAATGATCCCGATACTATTACTATTAATATTATTATATACACAGAACTTAAGAAAGTCTTTGTTAACAATATGGTAAACTCGGAACTGTACTTTGAAATACAAGTAGGAATGTTATCATTTATATATTCTATAAGTTTGACTTGTATAGCAAGTAGACTCACTGCATATCCATTCATCAATTCATACGTATCCTGAAAGTGGTGGAGTCAATGGACGTACTGTATCTGCTCATTGACAAAATAATTGTAGGTATAATTAATTGAAAAATAAATGCTTGTACTTAAATTCAACTGATTAGAAGATATTGCGCCCATGCAAGTAACTCGTCCATTGTACAAATATATATATTTTATTCACCATGTTTTGATGTTATTACTGCTTTTGAGTTTTGTTTCCATATTTTGTATAGGTAATAATGCTTATATAGTGAATTAGAGTATATATTTATTTATGTATTCAATGTATGGCTAGAAAGTTATTTTAAAAAGAAAATTACGAAGATAACAGTTCGCGCCCTTGAGATGGATGCTCCATTAAACGGCGTCGAATAAATCATCCAACATAGGTACATACATACATACATACATACATACAAAGTAAATATAGAGAATTACTTGGCATAAAAATTAATAAAGTGCCTTTATACTCTTATACAGCTGATAATTTTATGAGACTTTGTAATGATTTGTAATATTTATTTTTTATTTATTTATTTATACATTTAAACGGCTCTGAGGCCAATTTCAAAAATACATTTTAAACATATTAAAAAAAAAAACATACAACTATTATATAAGTGAAAACAACTCAAAAACAGAAGTGACAAATGACAGACACACAAGCACCACCATAACAACACAAAATCATACTCAAAGCAATCAGTTAGTACTGCAGCAAGACACTCTTCAAACATGATTTAAACTGACATAAAGTTGTGTTATATATATCAGCTGCCCGAGAGTATTCATTACCAACTCTCTGAATACGATTCAGCGATGAGTTCTGATTATATGTCGTCAGGGATTCATTTACATAAAATGGTGCTGCCTGTCGTGTGGCCCTTAATGGAGCATGAAAGTTTATTTGACTAAAGATATCTGGACAGTCCATCTGACCATGTATAATTTTATATAGAAGCATCAAATCAGACAACTTTCTTCTATCAGATAGTCCTAATAAATTTAGAGAATTTAACAAATAACTATAATCAATATTTTCCCTAGGTAAACCCATTCTGTAGTTAATGTACCGCAGAAACCTACGCTCAATCTTGTCTAGATTATTTACATGAACCTTGAAGCATGGGTTCCACACAGGGGAGTCAAATTCCAAGATACTACGAACCAATGAAGTATATAAAATTTTAAATGTATACAAACTTGAAAAAGGCTTACAGATTCTCAGCACAAAACCCAACATTCTCAATGATCTTTTGCAAATACTGTCCACATGATTAACAAAACTTAGTCGCTGGTCAAAAATTATACCAAGATCACGTATTTCATTGACTGATCCCAGCACAGAACCATTTATTTTATATTTATAAAAAAGGGGATGTTTAATTCTGTAGAAACGCATAACTTGGCATTTCTTTGTATTCAATGTTAGTTTATTCCCGTAGCACCAGTTGCAAAAATCATCTAAATTTTTCTGCAGCGTCTCACAGTCCACCATACAATTTATAGCCTTGAAAATTTTCATGTCATCAGCATACATTAGAACTCTCACATTAGTGAATATGTTCACAGCGTCATTAATAAAGAGAATGAATAACATCGGGCCGAGGTGGGAACCTTGCGGAACGCCACTTAAAACTTCAAATGTGCGAGAGAGAGTATTATTTATTTTCACTGACAACCTACGATTCCTCAAATAGTCCACAAACCATGAAAAAAGGGGTCCACCAAAACCAATTGACCGCAATTTATTTGCAAGCAAATTGTGGTCCACCCTATCGAAAGCCTTGCTAAAGTCCGTATAGATGGAATCAACCTGACCTCGACTAGCCAGCACATTAGATATAAAATTTTCATACTCCAGCAGGTTAGACAGAGTAGACCTTGAAGACATAAATCCATGCTGACAATCAGATATGATATTGCCAATGCATGGTGATATCTTACTCAAGACAATTTTCTCAAACAATTTTGGTATTGCAGACTGCATGCAAATTGGTCTATAGTCAGTGACCTCCTGTCTATTGCCCGACTTGAAAATTGGGATAAGGTAGCTGTGCTTCCAACAATCTGGATACACACCAGATACAATTGATTTATTAAACAATACAAACAATGGGTAAGATAAACTATGAATACATCTTATGAGAAATATAGGAGGCACCCCATCAGGTCCAGAACTAGTTTTAGGCTTTAACTCTCTTATACATTTAACTATATCTCTAATTTCAATATTAACAGAAAATAGCTGAAGATCAATTTGAGACTCGTGTGCTCCATTCTGATTAGAAGTTAAGGAGTCATTATATACACTTTTAAAAAAATCAGCAAACAGGTCCGCCACTCCATCAGGGGTGTCACCAGTTCTACTAGCATATCGCACAGTCCCCGGAATACCAGAATCCGCCGATCTCAAAGAATTGGAGTATTTGAACAAGTTTTTTGTATTTATACTAATTGAATTCTCAATACCATTCATATATCTTGTATAACATTCATTAGCTATTTTTTTACATTCCTTTCTCAATTCCGAAAAAAGTCTATAGTCACTATAATCACCTGTAAGCTTGTACACTCTATGAGCATCCTTCTTTTCTGATATTTTGCTCTTTAATTCACCATTAAACCATTCAGGATACTTAGAAGGACTATATGTAACAGAAGGAATGCACTCCGTAATGAGATTATGCACCACTTTATAAAACCCATCCAACCCCTCAGACAATGGCAAATTTTGCAAAAAATCCCAGTCAGTAGAAAATAATCTACTATTTATATTACCGTAATCAGCCTTATGATAATTCAAAAAAGTATTAGTATGATTAATACAAAATGGTAAGTGTGAGTCTCCTAAAATTATGTTCAGTGGAGGATGGTGAACATCTATAGGAAGGACACACTCACACGATTCACTCACTACAACATTTGGGTCACTAGAAAACACTAGGTCTAATGTCTTATCATTGCTATTTGTAACATTATTAAGTTGGTACAGATTTAAAAAATTGAAATTATCAGCGACAGCCTTCTCAATCTCGGTAAACAGTCTTCCATCTCTTTTGGTAGGATTTTCAGAATGCACATCATTCCATAACAAGTTGGGTAGATTGTAGTCTCCTGCCACCAATAAAGTTTCCTCAGGGAACTCGGTTCTTACAATCTCAATGTCTTCAAAGTGATGCTCATATAAGTGCAATGGTGATGTCGGGGGAATATAAACACAGGCCATGATAAATTTACGTCCTCCAGTAGTTATCATAACAAAGATTTGTTCAACATCTTTGTATTTTGATTCTAGTTGACTGGATACCAGCTCCTTTTTCACTGCAACCAGGACACCACCGCCCCTCAACTTGTTGCTAGTTTCTCCAGATCTATCAATACGATAAATGTTATAAGATGATAAACCCAACTCGGACGTATAAATATTAGGATGAAGCCATGTTTCGGTTAGGAAAATTACGTCATATGATATGGTGGCCACATTTAAAACAAATTCTTGAAGCTTTGAACTCATTCCCCTAACATTTTGATACATACATTTGATAGTGTTCCTGTCTAGTTTTTTTCAATTCTATGGAACTTCTTTTCAGCAATCACAGGCTTACTCGACACATATTTGATATATAAATTAGTTTCACCCTTTTGTTTTCTCTCTGACAATTCATTCCTTACTCTATTCAATTCCTTCCTCTGAGATAATGATTGATCCACATAAACCCGTATTTTTTTATCAGGTATTTCACGTCTCCTACCGATTATTTTTAACACTTGCTCTCTCGTATGCAAAAAAACTTTAATCGGTCTGTGTCTACCTTCAACTCTCCTGCCAAGCCTAGAGCAACGAAAGCTACTCTCATCTTTTAGATTTGAGTCAATGTCACCTAGCATAGAGGCAACAATAACTCTATCATATTGTGGGCAATTTTTGTCATACGTATATAATCCATATTGAAGTTGACTTTTAGCCTCGAATTTTATAAGCATTGTCGAGGACTCTATTTAAGAAGCCATTCTATTGTGTATATTCGAACTAAGTTATAATCAAATAATGTTTACATGATTGGGGGTACATTTTTGTTAACATAATTATGTATACTTAAATTCAACAAAAGAGACATCTAACATAGAAAGTGCAACTTTCGATCGACTATTTACTTCTTTGATTAGTTTTTTTTACAGCATAAACAAACACTTGCTGAAAAGATATAAAAAATATGTTTAACCTAAGATATGAGAAAGGAAAATAATTAGTATCTATCGACATTGTATACATCTAAGACGGGTTATCATTCGTTAAAAGACAAAGTTGTGGAAAACTTTAGAAAACAATTAAGGCAAAATATAAATAAAGTAAACTGAAACTTTCTCGACTATCTTTTACAGCTTATCTATTCATTCTTCCACACCACCAAGCATTTCCCATTTAACAAGAGATTGTTTGAAGAAATTGCCAGTTTTATGGATGAAACTCGTAGCTTAACCGTATTATTCAGTCCATCAAAGTCACAAATACTAATGATGTTATATCCACTGCAATTTATTATCCACTTTGATGCAGAAAACGGATTTTGTTCTCTTTTCAATACTTTTTCAAACAAGTCGGCACCTTTCTGAAGCTAACACCATACTTTCGACCAATTTGTGACTATCAAAAAGTTAGAAGTATTATTAATATTAGTGGCATTTACAATGTGAAAATTTTGCGACATGATTTAAGGACCGAGAACGTTAGTGTTATTGACGAGCACTTTGAGAAATCCGTGTTGAAACCGGTCGCAAAATTATGATTAATAGTGATAATTTTGTGTGCCTGATGACCTGTTCAGAGCAGCACAGGACAGGGAGGTTTTCGCCGGAGTGATCGCCAACGTCGGGGGGACCTGACATGGCACAGAAAGAAGAAGAAGAAGTGATAATTTAAACAAAGTAAGAAAGTTCGGTCTTTTAAATCAAGTTATAAATTTTTGAACAATCATCCAATTGCAAAAAAAATGCTTTAAGTGTTTCAACACATTTTGCGATTGTCTATGGCTTTAATGATTCCGCGATTCCAATTCCGATGCTTTAAAATTCAAGCTATTATTATACAATTTCGAAAACGTTTAGGTCAAAGATATTTAAAGTTTATTAAAAAAAAATCAGTTAACTGAAGATTTGTCACCTAATTGATGGCTTTCCTAAGAAAATTTGAAAGATTGCAATGATCGTGAATTGATTCCATTTTGTCATCACAAGAAAAACTGTTATGGTATTTACTTTGAACCAAATCTAAATGCTAGAATAATAATAATAAAAAGATAATTTATTTGGCGCTGTTTAATGGTCCGTGACCATCTCAAGAGCGCCGTTTATTATTCATAAGTAAAGTTCTACACATAGTCTCGTGTTTTATTAATTTTCATGTAGGTATCTAAATTTATTTTATTGCACGAATCGGACAGAGAAACAAAATAAGATCATGATATTAGGAAATATTCTTTTTATTTAAAGAAGTTATCTTCAAAAAATCTGATCTCATCATAAGAGGTGTCATTCATTCTGTGTGCTTTTATTTATTTTTTAAGTGTCTGGGGAAACAGTTTTGTCCGCAAAAATAAAACGAATAAACGACATAGATAGATAAACAGAATTATACGTATAATATAGAATCGTAAATTTTATCTTAAAATATTGTAAATATATTTCGAAACGAAACTCTAAGGATACAAATTTAATAGTAAACTTAAGAATAAAGGTGAAATAAACTGACACAAATGTAAATACCTTTACAAACATCCTATCCAATTTATCCATTAAGGAAAGCTTTCCAGATAGATACAGACACCTACCAACATTTTCCAATATGCTAATAACAAAACACTCCGGAGTAGCTTTTAACAATTTATATTGTAGAAAATACAAACAGAAGAAGCTGATTTGAAGAGACAATATTGTGAAATATAAGCGGGTTTATTGTGTATATATTTTTATTTAATTTTTTTCATTCTTTTTCTCAAAACAAAAAAAAAACAACGAGTCTGGTTACTTTAAGCAGTAAGTTGATATTTTACTTCAACGAGTCAAAAAATGAGAGATGTTATTTACGAATTTCTTAACAAGATGTTTTTTAAGTGCGTTTGTGATCTATGAACCTATTTGAGTTTTTAAACATATAGGTATGAGAAAAACATGTTCTTGAAAGAGAATTTTGATAACGAGCAAAATGTTCCACATAAGTTATGCGTTCTCTGTTTTTGAGGTTTTATATAGATAAGGTGCATGAATATCTATGAAAATTCTTAAATGCAACGAAGTGAGAAATATGTGAAAGAACATGAAGGTGTATATATGTCACATGCCTCATTTCATCTTATTTTGAATCAATGGAAACTTTTTGAAGGTGTGTATATACCTAGTTGTCAGCATTTTACATATTCACATATTTCTGACACATTTTAATGTCACTCGAATGGCCGCTTTCTAAATTTGAATTATTGGGACAATGATATTTCTGTAACATTCATGGATGAGCGAGGGTGCAAACCCTTAATCTTCGGTTAGAATAATAACTTAATCCTCTTTTTCTACATCATTTAAATATTTGTAATTTATATCGCGCTCTGTTTCATATCATGTATGTACATAATTTACATCATATGCGTTTCAAACCGAATACAAATCTCATTTATTTATTAAGTTAAAAACAGAATGAATAAAAATATGAAACATAAATGCGTTGCGGTTTACGACAATATATATGTAAATAAAAATGTTATATCTTTATTTCTTGGTTATAAATTCAATACTTAAGAGATATAAATATATATACTTACTGCACAGCAATACCTTATTATATTAGGTATTTCCAATACACTTTCAATTGATTCAGGGCATATTTCATGCGAAAGGATAACATTCATAAATTACAACGCGGCGTCAAAAGTAATAACCTTAAAAATATTCTTCGCCATATTGGTGTATAAACAGTAGTAGCAATACCGACACGTCTACTAGTAAATATATCTCCGGGTAGCGATCTTTGGCACTAAAAGAGGCCGAACATTTTTCAATTTCATGAAAAATTTTCCGTTGATATCGTTTTACTTTGCTATCTTTCATGAGCTTATAAAGTTTATTTTTGAATTTTTCAAAATAAATTAACAGTATATTTTTTCAACAAAAAAGTAAACTACGAACATTTTAATTAAAATTTTGTTTGAAGAAATTTCATGTATTTGCTCATTGAAGACAATTAAGCACTAACCGCATTATTCTAAATAGGTAATTATTATGCCTATAAACATTCATTCACACCTGTGGTAGCCGTCAGACCAACCGTACGTAACAAACGTGCAATAGGCATAATATCTTATTCGTAATATTTCTTCTATGAATCAATGTAACAATTAAAACAACTACGGTATTTGTATCATAAAGATATGAGAATAACTATTCATTTGGCTTTATTAATTATTATTATTATATTTTTAAGATGCACATCGTGAATCAAAAATATTCTTAGTACTTTGATCTGTAAATTGCGGCCAATATATTTATTGAGAAGAAGAAACGTGATGTATGTAAGAGATCAGACCGTATTCCAGTATGCTCTCGTTCCATACATTCTATTTGATTGAAAATATTACACCACCAAGTGAATATGTTTCCAAAAAAGGATAATATACAATCTACCAATAAAGTCTGTTCACTCAACTGATGAAAATACTTATATTATATCAAAATTGAAAGAAGTTTATTTCAATTGTTCCGTGAATCTCCGGCAAAAAACGGGTCTTTCACTTTTTTCTGTAAGCTTATGAATGTCCTGTAAAAGGCAGGCAGTCGTTAAACATCTCGTATGAAATATTTACATCTACAATTCAATAATGAAGTATGCCACCCATCCTGAATTTGTTAACCTATTATCGGCATGGAGAGGATGAGTTGCATGTTCTTAACAATTTTATTTTTGTAGTATTAATATTAAGAAAATGTATTAATTAAACTATGTGATATGGGAATAAAATAAATTGTTAATGATCTCTTGTAGAAGGCCTAAGCCAAAACGATATAGAGATATAAAAGAGGCATCTGTAAACAGAAGAAACTGTTGACAATATGACTTAAAACTGCAATGAAAGTGGCCAAAGAGGTTTATAATAGTAATAATAAACTTTATTGTAAAAAAAAATTGGATACAAATAATAAGGTAACATGGTATAAACGAATAATTTTGCACAATGGGCGAGTTTATCGCTGGGACGCGATATCCTCCAACTAACCCAATAGAATAATAACAAATGAAAAAAATATATAAAAATAATAAGTCATTAAGAACATAAAAACTAAAATATATAATATAAATTCTTAAGTAGTTAAAAATATATTAATAATAGTAATAAACTATGAATAAAAAATACATACATATAAATAGATACTAAAATATATACCGTAAATATGTAATATAGTAAAACATACATGAAAAAAAAAGTTTATAGTATAGATCCATCAGGAATTTCAGATACTCCATGCCATGACCAGGAAAAATCACCGAATATATGAAAAAAAAAATACTTCTAACACGATGAAGAAGTAAATAAACGATTTATATAAAGTTGATATTTTCAACCGACGGTACTTGGTGGAAATTCATGTTGAATTAATTAAAATAAAACACTTATTTGTAGTATATCTACGGTGTCTTTTTATTGGACGCGAGCCGGCTTTCAAGAGCTTCCGCTCTCATCATCAGGCTGGCGAAAAGTGAAAAAAAACTTTTTCGCCAGCCTGATGATGAGAGCGGAAGCTCTTGAAAGCCGGCTCGCGTCCAATAAAAAGTCACCGTGGATATACTACAAATAAGTGTTTTATTTTAACGATTTATATGTTTTTTTAAATACATTTTCTATAAAAAAATCACAGTTTCGATGATTATACAAGGGGCATTAAGAATCTATGTGTTGGAGATAAAAGAATTCCCGAAGGGATACGTGTGTGTGGTTTATTTGGAAAAATAACATTTGAAACCGTCTGCGTATTCGTATTAGGCACGGAGTATAAAATATACCTCATATACCTACGTGGTGAACTGGTAAGTACATTCAACTAATAATCTACCTTAACGTGGGAATTACGACTTAAAAGAAAGGTAATAATATATTGAGGTACTACTAAATTCGGTATAGGTAATGTTGGTATCTATTGATATTTTTATTTAAGTTTGGCGTGCCCCTCATGTTGCAAAACGAAGCTTTATTTTTGAAACGTTTAGTATCTGGTAAGATTGTTGAAAAACTCAACATAAACGATAATTTTTAGATACAAAACAATGTTTTACTAAAATATTTACAAATTTAATATTTTTTTATAATGTCATTGTAATAATACAAAAATCATTTTATTAAAAAAAGAAGCATTGAATTGATTACCAAAGTATTGATAATTTAAAACAATAAAAAAATACTTAAACATTTTAAAAAAGAATAGACACAAACAAAAAACCAAATTAAATCAAGTAAGGAATGATCATTGACAAAAAAAAATATTACAAAACACATATTATTAATTGTGTCGGTGCACACGTAGTAGAATTCCATAGTTATGTAAATTGAGACAAGTGTTTCTTTCTACTATAGGTTATTGATTCCCAGAGAGACGTCTTTCGACTTATCAGGTCATTATCAAAAATTGATTAGAGAATCAATAATCTATCAAAGAATCAATAATCTATAATCAAAAGAAACATTTGTTTCAAATTATATAATACACATATTATTTAAATTAACAATAAATAAGTAAATATTAAACAATATTTCTAAACACAATTAGAAAAATCAATTTATCGAACAAAAATAATAAAAATCATACCTTGTTAAAATAATTGAATAATTAGAATAGTAAAATGATAAGGGACTTAAACTTAGTATAATAAACATAGAGTAAATAATTGATGGGAAAAAAATTAATGAATACCAAGAAAGAAATTGGAACGAATACTAAGTCAATAATATTTGTAATAAAAAGTATAAAGCATATTTATATAATTAATGATTTTTAGCCACATTGTCATTAATCACACAGAATTCAACTTAAAAAAATATATTGTCATCTGTACTGAATATTAATTAAAAGAAAAACAAGGGTTCTTTCAGTAAACTCTCGTACATACGAGTACTGCTCTCCAAATTATTCAATAATAAGAAGAAAAAATCGTCAACCCATCTTTTCTGCGGTCGACCCACTCCCCTTTTTTGATCCCACGGTCTCCAGTTCACGATTCTAGGTATCCATCTTTCAGTTCCCTGTCTAGCCACATGACCCGCCCACTGCCATTTCAATTTTGTGACACGGTCCACCACATCGGCAACTTTTGTTCGGCGTCTGATTTCCACAATTGGTACTCTGTCTCTAAGACTTATGCCTAGCATTTGCCTTTCCATAAATCTTTGTGCACATCTTAATTTGTGTATGGTATTGGCTGTCAGTGTCATTGTTTCAAGACCATATACATGTGTTACAGGGAGGATACATGTGTCATAGACCTTCCTTTTCAGGTTAATGGGAACTTCTTTGTTTTTGAGAATGTGACCTAATTTACCAAAGGCGGCCCAACCCAATCCAATTCTTCTTGGTATCTCTGCTGTCTGGTTTGCTTTCCCCAGTTTGGTTGACGATATCGTCCATGTCGCGGGTAGGAGGTGGACAGCAGTCGCGCAGGAGAGAAAAAGATGGAGGAATATGGAAGAGGCCTACATCCAGCAGTGGAGAGATGGCTAGAGATGAAGAAGAAAAAATAGAAGTTATTTGATGCATAAGTTCTCCCAGCATATATATCCTGTGGAGTCCCCGGTAAAGAATAGGTCTCCTTCTCATTTCTGTTAGTTTTGAGTGTTCTATATGAATGGCTAATAATCGAAAAACATCATGTTACAAGACATTTAATATTTTCAGTTCAGCGATGAGGTATAGGTACCCACTATGATTGTCTTAACTAAAATTGCCACGGAGAAGACGATTGGCATGTTTATTTTAAGCAATTAATCCGCTAGCTACCCCACTCAAGGGAAATTTCAAGGTGAAATTTAGGGAAAGATGGTTTTTTTCTAACACTTGCTTATAGTTGTGAGAGAATCTAGACCACAAACAGAACAAATAATCTCATATTAGAGTAAATACAACCTGAAAAAATGTTGTAAACACGTCTGTGATTCGACTATCCTATATCAATATCGACAAAGACACATAGTAAAATTTAATACATACGCGTTTAATACAGGATATGTGGGTGAGAATAACATATGGGCCAGATAGGTGAGTGTGGTGAGTGTTAGGTTTCCATTGTTCCGATAAGAATACCATATTGTATCGAGAATGTTTATTATCCTCCACGACCTCTAGGCCATTGATAAACAATAAACTATCAGCACGTGACATCCTTTTTGTCCTACAGAATTATTGTAATATTAATAATCTGAAGCAAATATGAGCTCTGGAACATGTTTCATACGTGCCTCGTAGTATTTTATCATTATCATAATTTATTGTTATTTTGTCTTCTGCAGAATTTAACATTACTATAATCCCTACATACTAAAATATATACTTAATAAATTTATTGACAAATATTCCCCTCAAATATGGATTGACATTTTGTATATTTCTTATATTTTTTTGCATACATTTAATTTTTTTGACTTTTATTTATATATGTATTTATGAAAACAAACAAACACCAACAGGCACATCAAATACATGTAGGTAACAAAAACAACAGTAACAAATCAAGAATCAAAGATGCGCCCTATTACAGGCGTTTAAGTATTTTTTTAATTTTTGATAATAAAAGCTCGCTCATCGACGCCTGCTGCCTTCACGACACCTGCACCGGCGAAACCTGTCATTACTCCTCAACGCCCCAGCTGATGTCAGGTTGAATCCTGTGCGAAATGTTGGGCAGAAGCTCTTTCTCAAGACCAACTACTAAGTCTTTTTCTAGACTACTGTACGAGAGAACCCAAAAAATATAGTATAGGATAAGCAATGACATTTTATAATTTTTATGAACTTTCTATAAAAATAAATATACCTCATCGCTGAATTCAATCTGTTTAATGCCTTTTTTCGATCATCTTCTACAGGATACTCGAAAACTTGCGGAAAAGAGTGGAAGTCATGGTGCTCCATAGCTGAAGCCGATAAATTATAAAATTAAACGTAAAAAAAAACATTTCCTCGAATTCAAATTTATTTTCGGCTATATGAAAAGAAAAATTATATTTTTTCTCTTCGAACTTACACCATTTAGGATTCTTCGAATCTTTATATTTTGTTGTGAAAACTTGATTACTTTCGAAAAAATATTTGTATAATAATTTATATTAAGGTCTTCTATAAAATTATATCACTCATCCTTTCAGTTTTTTTTTATTTTTCATTAATGTAATTAAGTAAATTACTTTACTGAATTAAATAAATTCTTGCGTGGGTACAGCAAAATATAATATTTCGAGAAATTAGTTAAAAGATGAAATATTCAAATAGGTTGTCTGTAGCCTACAATATCTTGACTTAATGACTTGACCTTCAGCAGAGATAAGCTTAAAATCTTGTAAAGAAATGAAAATTTTTGATGAAAATGAAATCTTCATCTTATTTGCCTACTTACGAAACACTAGTCAAAATATTTGCGAGTAAACACTCTTAAGTGATACCGAGAAATTTGTACCAGTACCCACCTTATTCTAAACTTACTATAAACTTGACTTTTTTCAAAGAATAATAAAAAATTGAGAAACAAATTTAAAGCAGTTAGTTAGACTAAAAAAAATACTTTTAATAAATAAGAATCTTTCTTTCTTAAAGGCTTAAATTTGTACTGAAAAATAATCCATATTTATAACTGTTTTGGAGTTTTTTTGATCAAACCTTAATCTTTTTGAGTAAAGTTAAATTTATTTCTTTAAGTGCCCTTTTGGGTTTCTCCAACGTTGGCGATCACCTCGACGAAGCTGTTCCTGTCTTGTGCCAGTTGCAACTGCTCCTCCACACTTTGGATGCCGGTCCAATCCCTTATGTCTCACAGCAAGGAAATCTGTCTCGTATCGGGAATTTATTCCTTATTGAACTGTAACCTTTTTGATAAATTTTAAGCTATAAATATGCTTATAAAATGACAGTGACTGAGAATAACTTGAGTCAGATAGAAAGTCTTGTCAACTCTAATTTCTAGTTGTGAGGGAGATGTCACTTACAGAGACATGCGTAATTTTTTTTTATTACTGTACATTTGAAATGATAATTTTTTTAAGCTAATTTTTTTTTAATTCATTTTAACTAATGAAAGAATATTATAAATTTCTTGCTTATTATTGTATCAAAAAATATTGGAGAAGGTAATGTTTTTATTTGTGCAATAATGATAATATGTACTTGATACCTGTATATGGACTGATATATTATAAAACAGTGTCATTGACATTAATTTTTTGTAATTATGATTTAAGTATCATATATATTATATTTATTATGATGTTATGTTAAAATAAATAAAAAAATAACACAATGACCCTGATCAGATGATTAGATGACCTTTGAAAATAGAAAAGAATAATATATACCTATATGTATTCCAAGCTTTTCACAAACATTAAGTCTAAGTAGTGGGTACATATAAATACTAAAATATTTCATTTTATGTAGCCAATTTGCCGTAAAAAGTGTTGTATAAAAATGACCAGTAGTAGAAGAATCATAAAGAATTTGTAAACGACACCATAACGCGACCCATGAAAAGCCAAAAACCTACAAAATAGAACTTTCTCTGTTTAACAATCAGGGAAAAGTCATAGGTGAGGGATGTCAAACGCATTTTCGACAAAATGATGCCTTTACACCAAATTATATCGGATGGAAAATGCCAAATTTCGGTCCCAAATTTTCTTGTTTTTCTTTCTTAATTTTCAACAATTTCTTATCACAATTTTCGTGAATAAAATTTGTATTCATTTCATTTCAACAATGAGGCATGATACCCATTCTGAACCCATCTTTCATTGGCACCTAGAAAACATCTTGCATGTTTATTACATCCACTGGCTATCCGTTTTGGAGGATTTACTATGATACTATAGTAGTAGTTGTATGTAATCTAAAAATTAAATATTTTTTTGTGAGAGATTGTTTAGTTGTAACAGGTAAACACCAAATTCAACATGAAAAAAATATCGGTAAGGGTTCTGAAATAAGAAATAATTAATTTATCTGAATATTTTATTATTATTATTAAAATTATCGGTATTTTATCTACATAAATCCTTCATTTATAGAGGAAGCAAATATATTCAATTTTCCTAATGCCTTTGAAGTCGATAGAACAACTCAGCACATTTACTATTGCATGTCATTACGATATAAATATATTCCAAATTATCTTAATGTGCTTAGGATAACATTATATCTCTAGCTTTTTGTTTTCATTATTTATTTTTTTATTTATCGGACATTGACCTTACCAGTACTTATAATCGCTGAAAAAATATAAAGCCAAAATCATGCATAACTTATTTGAGAAAGTGTATTTCACCTACCTATAATGTGCTATAATTCCATATTATGTTTATGATTATATTACAACGTAATGTTTTTTGAACATACTCATTAGGAATATAATAATAAATAGATCAACATGTATACTACGTATCACTAGGCTTTCCGCGCCTAATATCTTGATTGCTCCTACATTGAAGGAGACCCACCAACCACCCGGATAGCGCAGAAGTCTGGGGACTTCCATTTATCCGAAACATTCTTGATTGCTCCTATCTAAAATACTCGATCTTAAGTTGAAAACTTATGTTTAACTCAACGTGTATTGTGTAGATCTGTATCTTCGTTAACTTGACACGCCGAGTTGATCCGATAGAAAATAAGTCAAAATAGCGTCTGTCTCTCACACAACAAACAGCATTCAAGAACAGGTAAATTACTATATTCTTAGAATAATCATTCCCCAACAGCATACATGAATCTGTTTTAAAATTATGTGATTACCGCACAATATTATAGGCATTTACAATAATTGCTTTTCACTGTCTTTAAAACTCCTTTTGTTAATACGACTAGCAATGGGTCTCTTTATGACCATATATGACCTAGTCAATATAATTTTGTCTCTCCTTTTTAAATTGAATGTCCCAATTTATGAGTTATCCGGGCGTAAGGTGAGAGTCTAAAATGTAAAATGCCTCTCCTGTATCACCGGGCTTTCATTTTACCTTTAAGTTCTTTTCATGCTAACTGACATCTGATATCCTTTTATCTCTATCAAGTTATTAATACTGTCGTATTAGATTGTTAAACAAATCACTTTCGAGCGAATCTGTTGTATATGTTTTCTAACGAAATATATTCAACGCTACAGTCGTAGGTAATTCAATCATTTAAATCTATAATGGTGATGGATATAAAAATAATCATATATTAATATCATCACTAAACTAAATAAAATATAACAAAATGTTGATATAAAAAGGAAAAGAAATAGTTTCGTAATATATTTTCCTAGAAATAATAACATAGAATCTAGAAAAATACAATTTCCTAACAATTTACGTTGAAGCAGGCGCACAATTTAAAGCAGTAAAATTCGTTCTTTAGTTGACATATCGTATTTTATAGTTTTTTGTTGCTTGTAACTAGAAAAAGAAGCCTTTTTCTAGAGCAAAAACTAAGGCATATGATAAGCTGCTTTGTTGTTTATGCGAAATAAGAAAATTTCCTCCGTGTACCTATCACAAACAGAGAACAATAGGGTGGGCGCTTAAGTGTAATAAAATTTCTTGTAGAAAAATTACCAAGCATTATAAGGGTTTCAGTATATTCTTACTTACATCTTAAAGGTCCGAGAGGGACGAATAGATATTATTACTGTTGTCACTTGTATTTCTCTTTTTTATAAATTTAACACAGTAGGAATTGTAAACAGTGATAAAGTAGAATTAGAGCATTGTGAAGTAAGGATATAAATATTTTGTAACTATACAAAGATAATCATATTATATAAATGTATTACATTTATTCTTCTCAACATTTTATGTTTTATCTGTTCATGGAAAAAGCCCGCTCCCTTAAACACCTGAACGTAAAATTAAGATATGAATAGTAAAAAACCTTTTCTGTAAGAATAAGTAATTAGGTTATGGTTATTATCTACATATTTTTCTTATTAAAACAATTCTCTACTATATATTATTATATATAAAGATAGATTTGTTTAAAAAACACACAATCGATCCGTACACCAAAGATGATTTATGGCATTGAACACGTTATTGTACTGTACATAAATCCCCCATTATTATTGGAAAATTTATATTGCGCCGTTTTCATGATTCAAATCATCCCAAGGGCGCATTAACACTATTATTTCACACAATTATTTATTCTTTACTACTTTTATAATACAAATTTGGTTAAATATTATTGTCACAATTTTTTATAAGATTTAGTTTGTATATTTCTTTTTTTACAATTTATCATTTAAACTTTAGCACAGTTAACACTAAAAACAACATAATTAAATAAACTACACTGTATTTTAGTCGGAATGAAAACAAAATAAAAATTTAATTGATGTTTAACTATTACTTTGTTAAACATCAATTAAATTTAAAAGAAAGAGAAGTTGTGGGTTCAGGCAGCTGCAAGAGCGCCATCTACCCAAACCCATGTATTTTTAAGGCAAATTAATTAAAAATTTAACTATGCTAGTTTCTTCAAATTCTTCCATTTGAGTTAAATGTTGAAGCTGCTAAGGTCTGCTTTTTCAAGTTTCACCCATTCAAACCCTGGGCTCACTGCATTAAATGATGTGAAGGTATCCAATACTTGTAGATAGAGTCCAATTAATAGAAAGACAAATTAAAACAAAAATGTTATAATAAAGTTTTATATATCGAATGACGGTTCTTGGTGGAAGTTCATATTAAAAAAAAAAATGAAACTCGATATATAGTTATTCCAAAATTGACTTTTTTTTTGCGAGCCGGCTTTCAAGAGCTTCCGCTCTCATCGTCAGGCAAAAGTAAAGTGAAGCTTCATTATAAGTAAGGTACGTGACAAATAGAAAACAATAGATTAAAATAATAGCACTAAGAGATGAGTTATTGTCATGTATCGTCAACCACTTAAAAAAAATTGTTATGTGTACTTCGTTGTTGATTAATTATGAAAATGATGTATGCGTGTATAATAAGGTGTTCAAAAAAGAATTGAGTCGTTTAATATTCAATGCTCCTACCGAGTCCACAAGGCAGGCGATGTTTAATATAAATAATTCAGTTAAATTAAATCAAAAATTTGATGAGTATGTGCTGAGAACCGAAACACATGTTTTAATAGTTTTATACGTACAGCTTTTGTCGAACAAATAATAATTTAATACAAAAAAGCATGTGTATGACATGCCGTTATTTTGGATGAAATAAAATGTTAATAAATATTTATTAATTTCGTGCATAATAAACTTTCGATTACATATTTTAATATTCAATAATAATTCTCTACTGAAATATTAAATTCATAATGAATAATTCTTTAATGCATTGTTTCAATGTGATTCGACAGAATACATTTAATCACACATAAATACGAATAATATGAAGTTTATCTGTCTATATCGATATTGAATACAATACTTTAACGAAATACTTTTGTATTATTTACTCCAACAATGAAAATATCATTTATACCTATAATGAACAATGTATGTAGGTACTAGACATGATTATAATCATAGATTTTCATTTACGAGCTTAGTATTAACTTGATTTTGGAAACATGATTATGAAACAAAAAGCAATATGCAAATTGTTTGTCAGACGTATTTGAATGGAATTTCTAAACTTTATATAAGCTGAGGTCTGTACGATTATTCATTTTACAAAACTATACATACAATAATTTATCAAACTTTGTACCATTTGGTATATTTATATTTCAATTAACTGTGAAAAATGATTTTTCTAATTAATATGATAATAACATGTGTTTAGATAGTGTACTACTTTATCATCACGGCAATTCTCACAAGTGGAGTAGCCAGCTACCTATTCAAACTGTTTTTAACCTAATTAACTTTTTTCAGTTCTAGGTAGAGCTTTTTGGAAATAATAACATGACTAATGGCTGCATTTATTTTATTTCAAATATTTGTGGAAATTAATTCTGATTTTTTTAAGATTATATGTTTAAACTAATCATTTATGACGTCTTGACATCTCCTATCATCAAGTAGGGTAGCCAGCGGTCGAACTGCACGTAATAAACATGCGTGCAATCCTCTTCGTGGTATGCTTCATCGCTGAACTGAAGAGCATAATATCTTATTTATGATGTTTTACAAATATGTCCCTTTTTCCGGACACTCAAAAGCTAACAAAAATTAGTTGGGGACATATCCTATACCGGTCACTTCACGATGAATATTCAAATAGTCGTAAAATAAATCATGATTCTCTTATTTAAAAGTATTGAAAATAATTATTGGTAATCATTTTTACAGTACATAATATAAATACGTATACAATTTATTTATATAGCTCATACACTTTTTATGATTTCATATATTTACCTGCATATCACACATATTTAAAAAAAAAATGCCTGTTTCATTTCATAGCTAACACCTTGTTTATAAAAAAAGTTCAAAGTCGTAAAGTTACGTTGTATAAAATAAGTATAACGCTGTAAACTTTTTGTTGAGTTGTAAATATAGAGTTTATTAACATTATAAAACTTTAGCCAGTAGCGAAACAAGATCTTAATTTGGGGAGAATGATTTTCGAATACCACATACTAAGTTCATTAAAAAAATTGTTTGTTTTATTAAAAAAATTAGTCCAGACAAACTTTCATTATTGATTTGAATTGAGATCAATGAACAAATTCTGTTGCGATTGAAAGCTCTTTGTTAGTAGTGACTAGAGGTTTTGAAAGCAGCAATGGACAAACATTTCTGAAGAAAGTACCTTGGCGTAATGGAGCCCTGATCTAACTCAGAGTTTAGTTAATTGGGAATGGGTAATGGGCTTTAACAAAGGAGATAGATCAGTATGAAAAATAAAGTGTTATTGTTGAATACATGTTAACAATTTTAAAATATGTTTATTCACAGTATTGATTATTTTTTAATTCTATATTTACAAATATAATAAAATTTTATTCCTGCTGTCCCAGCTTGGTTGTGGTGCCTTTGTGCGTAGGTACTATTGTTAAGTATATAATTTTCAAATAGGATATTTAAAAACAAAATTCATGAGAAAAAAAATCGATTGGAATGAAAATATTTAAATTGCGTTTCGAAATGTCACATGCTCACGAATTCAACTTTCTGTCGCTCACAAAAATAAACTTAGATACGAGCTTAAATCCATATTGACATGGTTCATATTAATTCGATAGGTATATTCAATACTTAGTATATTTTTTTTCTATTTCTTATTAAATAAAACCACATATCTTGAATATTTTTTACTAGGCATGGCACGGAGAATATAACCTGTATATCTATCAAATGCAATAAATAAACTCAATACCCCGCTTAGAGAACATTGATGGTGTAAAAGAGCAGGATATTAGGCGGTGACCAGTATTGCCTTTATCTTATAGGTACCGCACCTGACATTAGAGCACCACTGACGTACGCTAAAAAAATTGATGGGGTATATGTAGGCTTACGCACGTTTCCATGTCATGTTTGCAATATTTTTATGACATATATACATATCAACCTCATACCTTCCTATTGTGTAAAAATCACAGTATAAAATGAATCTAGAGGTACTTGTAACATATTATCTAGATCCAGCAATATATTCTAGGAAAAAAATGCAAAGTAATCTATATTGTAAAAAAATATTGGTACAAATAGCGGATTATTTGTTTCGCACAATATTTGACAATAAACCATTATTCAAAATGGCAATTATACAAAACTAATTTTAATGAAGTACATATGTAATTATGTACATCAAACAATTGAAATGATGATGATGATTCTGGGTGATTTTGTTTTGACGCCGTTTAACAGTCCCTAGACCGTCTCAAGGGCGACGGTGAAGAGTGCAGTTTTCAATTTGCTTATGAAGCCGGTGACAGTCTGAATTTCTTTCAATGGTACCGATAGGCATGTAAATATAAATTTTACACGTGGTAAATTCAAATGAAGCTTGTAAGCACATTTCTGTTAATATTTTTTCTACTAATACATATATCATATTCGTTCCTTGAAGTCTCAAGTAAAGAATAAGTAAAGTTTAATTTATTGACCGACGGTTCTTGGTGGAAGTTCATATTAATAAATTATTAAAGAATATGTATCGCACTTCTAAGTGTGTCCTTTAAAAAACAGATATCCGTAAAATATTACGAATAAGACATTTGACAACATCAATTCAGAGACAAGATTCGCCACGCCTTCAAGATGGATCATCTCTTTCATAGCCATGAAGAGGAAGACTTGCATGCTATGTACATGTATGTAGTAAAGCTTAGTGGGTATTCTTGTGAGAGATACAGTAATGATATAGGTAGGAATAGTAAATTTGGGATATTGGTAATAAAATATCTTGAAACTTTTTGACTTAAACTTTTATATCATAAATTATGAAAACATGCACAGAAAGACACAATAATTATTTATTCGCAGACATATGTAGTTTCAAGTATGTAATAAGAAGTTTCTATAATACAAAAACCGGTTATGTTATTTTTCGGTTGCGTTATGCGGAAATTTCTTGCGTGCCAAACTTTCTATGTTCCCTAAATCATTAACAGTACGTACCATGTTGTAGTAACAAACTAAAAGACAGGCGTGATATGATAAATAGATGTAATTTTTAGACATAGACCAACTAGTTAAAGAAACCGACTTGTCGTCCACATCTATAGTTGGCGATTTGTCGGTAAAAAATACCGACTAATCAGCACTTAACGAACTACAGAAAAACAGAAAATATTATAAATAAATTGTTAAGATTTTTTTCATATACAGTTAGGTAAGTCAAATAACTTTTAAAGATTACTGGAAAAAGTGAGATTCAAAAATATTGTAAAAAATTTCAATCACGAACACGTGACTAGAAGTATGACTAATGGAGCAAAAAGAACGAGCCCGAACCTTGCTGAAAGTAAAGACCGGCATTGCCGACTAATCTGTCATTTAATCGTCGACTGGTTGGCTTGTCGGCCGAATCGATAAACTAGAAATTTTCACAACACGTACTATTTAAGTACTTCTAATACTAACTAGAAACGTTTCCCATCCCTGACATAGGAACTAGTAGACACTTGACAGTTATTTCTAATTCTAGTATAGATATAATACAGATATATACATATAGAAACGATGTTAAAGGTTATAATTTTGATTTTCAGTCACCGTGTAAATCTGAATTTAAAATTGGTCGTTAATAACACTCTGTGACCCGCATGGTTAAACTAGTTGTATGGTATCAAAATCAAACAAATCCAAAAATAACAATTTTGAACTCTGCACGTATGCAGAAACATTCTTAATGTTGAATTCTATAAAATTGAGTTTTCCAAAAGAGTAAAATCATATTATAAAACTTGTGGAAAATTATTTAAAAAAAAATAAAGAATCGCAAAGATTATAAACATCGGTTATTCATAGCTTAGTTAAATATATGCTAAATTATTGATGTCGTTCATAATCATCATCACTCATTTATTACATTTTTTTTATTGAGAATGAAATTACCGGCCCTCCGTACATTGAATTGTATAACTTATATTTTTTTGATACTTTGTTTTGATATGTAATATTGTAACCAATGTACAGTGAAGAATATAATAAATAAAATTATGATAAAAATATGAAATTAAATAACCAAATATATTAATTAACAAAATATGAAAGTATACATAAAATCACGAAGTGTTATTAGTACGGTAGTATTATTATTTTGAATTATAACTACAGCAATGTACTGATAACAATTTGTGTTATTATTATGAAACTATTGATTTGACAATCTGGGGCACAAATCACGGTTTGTATAATTTTATATTATTATAGGATAACTACAACGTCATGCGGAAAACCGTCATTATTTTCAAGTGTTGCTTTTACTACGCCAACACATTTTTAGTATCCATCTTTTGCTGAGCATCCTTGCACGATGTATAAATCCATTTACGTCACATCCCTATTGAGATAGGTAAAAAGGATCAATAAAAAGCTCCAAGTCGTCCTGTCCTTGCACATCTACTACTTTTGAATGATATAACGGAGAAGCTTTAGTAGGTTTCTATTTTTTTTTCTTTTAGTTCTTACCTGCTTTTCAGGGTAGAAAAGGATAGAAAATATATTTTTTTATTCGGAACGATTGCATGTCAATCATTTGCTTATACTCTGTTTGATAACAAATTGAAGAGGTGTGAAAGAACATTAGGAAAAAGGTTTGATTGACTAAAAGGATTACTGCAGAATGGTAGTAGACTGGGTCGATTGAATGGATCTGAAATATGGTTAAGTGAAAAACCAAAGGACAAGTTTATGTTCAACAATAGACGTAATGTATCTCAAGAAATAATACTGCATTCATAAATTTGTTCTATGGTCTCTTGGAATGTAATAAAATCCCCAATATGGTATGAAAATTTACGAGTATCCTATAAAAATCACAGAGAGTGTCAATGACACAGTAACAATAATTTCTGAAACACCCATGTATATCTAAGGGTGGGGTCAACTCCAAAATATTATGTTCTATAAAACATATTACATAAATACAGTTATTCGAGTACAATATACCTACACAGCATCTTGAAATAAATAATCAATTCTGACACTTCTCCGAGGATAGAAACTTATTTTTATTGCTCATTGTGGAGGTCCTATACTCTTTTCGATAGCCGTAATGTTTTTCCATCAAATTTTGAGAGCCTTTGTCTCCTTCTGCAATCATCGCTACTTCCTTCTATCTTTAAATATATTTCTCCAATTTTTTAATGTCCTATGACCTAATGACTGTTGCTCCACTTTGCCACCGAATTTTGACGAGTTTGTTCTGTCGAAACAGCGTCTACCGTGAGGTTAGTGAATAATATTTTCTAATATGAATAATATTGAGTTACTCGGTAGATAATCAATATAATTCAACCGTGCAACATACCCTTTTTGTCGCTGTTTCGAAATTTGTTTACTATGTTTTACGTTACTGACATCAGTATTTAAAAACTAATTCATTCTCTGCTTGTGGGAGATGACAATTAATTTTTCATGTATACAAAACCTCTTCAACATCATTGAAACAGTTTTATGTGTTGATTTATACGAATGATTCGGCGCAAAAGCTACGCTTGCGAATAATAACTACAGATATAAGTAACTACAAAATACCTACAATTCTATCAATTATTTGAGTAGAAGCACGAATATTGAATTAAATTATATTTGAACAATTTATGTTTCGTGTCTATATATAATAAATCATTTCAAACAGAAACCGATTGTTAATATTAATTGGCGGATTGGGATCATTAGTAATGTAGGTAAAATACGTAGTTTTGTGATAAATAATAATATAATACGACTAGATACATAGGTACCTACTTAAACAGTATTATAAAGTTAATACCTACCGCCTTTATACATACATATATTAACCAACATTTATTTGGTTTGTTCTTAAGTCTGGTATATTGTGGCTTATGCTCTGCGATCTATGAGATTTATATAATAATTGTGTGTATTACCCTACTTTGCTTATCTAGTATTGTCCAGTTAAAACTCTAACCTCAGCCATCTTATGATGTCTAAGATTTTGAATGGATCCAGATCACTTCTACCCAGTGTTAAGTTTGTGTACTGATTCTTGTGGATTCCTTGTTTTGATTAAATCAGCAGGTATAATTATTAAGATAAGAATACATATTGTAAATTATTGTGTATTTGGATATGAAATCTATTTCAATTCAAACTCTTTACCATATCGGAATTTCTTACAAGAGAGGTAGCCAGAAAACCAACCGAACGTAGCTAACATTCTTTGAAAATGTTGAATTCGAGATGTTTTACTAATATCTTCATATTCAAAAATGTGTAAAGATGTTTTTTTTTCATCAATGAATAAGAATTATAAATATATATTTTGTTAATTGGTATTATAACAAAAAAATATCACTTGATAAAAATCAATCTGTATACAGAATACAAACTTTTGGGTGACTTCAACTGAGATTTGGAGAATTTAAATGCCTGCAGAAACAACTGGATGTAAGATGTATAATGTTTGGAAACCTTGAAGGTCCTCTGTTGGATATTAAAGGCCTACAAAGTTTGTTCAAGGTCTATAAGAATTTGTGGTCAAAGGTTTTCAAGTAACAAATTTTGTTTTGATAGACTTCGTTTGGAGTGGCCAGAAGTACTGAAAGCGAAGCAATGGAAATGGTTCTTTGAAAGAGTTACCTGGGCGCAAATAATCCCCGACTCAAATAATTATGACAAGGGTAAGAAGATGTACCTATAGTAAGGTACCTAGAAATGTTTGATAATTCTTCACGTCATCAATAAATTTAAAGTCTCATATTACGATAATTATTGAACAAATCTAATAGGTATATAATTATCTGGCATTATAATTATAATACTTACTTACTGCTAGCCTTCTTCTCTCCACTGCTGAATATAGGCCTCTTCAAAACTTTTCCACACTTTTCGATCTCGAGCAACTCGACACCACTGTTTCCCCAACACTTGGACAATATCGTCGACCCATCTTTTTTGGGGTCTTCCAACACTTCTTTTGTCCTCCCACGGCCTCCATTCAAGGATTCTGGAAGTCCACCTGCCATCCTCTCGCCTTGCCACATGACCAGCCCATTGCCATTTCAGCTTGGAGACTTTATCTACAATGTCGACTACTTTTGTCTTTTGTCGGATCGTTTCGTTCCTTATTTTGTCTCTCAAGCTAATGCCTAGCATTTGTCTCTCCATGGCACGCTGTACACACCTCAGTTTCCGTTTATTTGCAAGTGTTAGCGTCATAGACTTTAGCCCATATGTAATCACCGGCAGGACACACGAATCATATAGCTTTCTCTTAAGACTTATGGGGACTTCATTATTTTTAAATATATATTTCAGTTTAGAGAATAATAATATAATAATCTATTAATTGTGTCAGTGCACACGTAGTAGAATTCCATAATAATGCAATTTGAAACAAGTGTTCCTTTCTACTATTGTTTGTTAATTCGCAGAGAGACGTCTTTCGACTTATAAGGTACTTATAAGGATTGATAATGACCTTATAAGTCGAAAGACGTCTCTCTGCGAATTAACAAACAATAGTAGAAAGGAACACTTGTTTCAAATTGCATTAATATAATAATCTGTAATATAATAATCTATAATAATCTGTAATAATAATATAATAATAGAGAATAATTATATAATAATCTGGCTTAATCCATACTCAATATGTATTATTTTGATATTACACACGTTGATAAGTTGTGTATTATAAGGTATTCTGTTTGTTGTTATTGTCTTATGAAAACATTTTAAACGCTTGCATAATACGTAGTATTATGATAACACTAGTACTTACACGATGATATAAGATATTATAATTATATTGTTTTGTGGTTGGATAATTAATAATCCCAATACACACGGTAAACTTTTTGATACCTACCTGTACATCTACAACGAACAAGAATAATTCACGAGTAAGCGATTATTCAGTTTAACAATACACACTTGTTTAAGGTATTACCTCAATTCGTGGAAAATGCGTAATCTGTGTTTCAGGATAGTAATTAAGTTAATAAAATAATAATTTGAAATATATTCTTCATTTTTACTCATGAATACCACGATTGTGTGAAATAATAACTCACTTAAAAAAATTTTTTGGTGAAGTTTCCATGTTTTAATAAATCAATTAAAGTTGGCTGGATAGTTTGATAGCTTAAAAATTTATACATCTACTAGATGACCCGGCAAAGGTTGTTTTGCCATATACAAATATACCTACATTATGCCATATAGGTACATTTGCCATGTACTAATATCGCTATTAAAAAATAGGGGTTGGTGATAGAAGGGTGAAAATTAAGGGCTGTATGTACTTTTTATTGCCTCACCATAAAAAAAAATTTGTTCTAAAACTAAAAAATAAAATCTTATAAGAGTATGAAAAATAGATGTTGGCCAATTCTCAAGACAACCGATAAGCATACAAAATTTCATCATAATCGGTCAAGCCGTTTCGGAGGAGTATGATAACAAACACCGTGACACGAAAATTTTATATATTAGATTACGTTTTTAAAATTACGAATCTAGCATAAAATACTACATCCCTGCTTCTCAAAACTGTTTTTAGTCGACTAGCTTTTCAGACCTGCCCAATGGCCTATTTGTGTGAACAATTTTGTTTTGAATGTGCGTATAAATAGAAATTTACGTCTCATGAAATATCCGTGTGTGAGGTGAGTCTCTCTTCAATACTTCACAAAACGATTACAAGTTGAACTTCGCACCCGTCTTCAGGTTAATGCACACTTTAATAATAATTCATTTCCAACTATTCCAAGTACTCCTTCAGGTAAGACCACAGATAAATTTAAATATGGAACCATAAAATAGTAGATTGGAGACCAATAACGAAGAAGAGTGTGGAGGGACATACAACAAGATGGATTGATGATGTAAAGAGAATAACGGATTCTACATACATTGAAGACATCGGTGGAAGATAAAAACAATTGGCTCGCGAGCTTACAGGCAATGAATAGACACGGGCTGAAGAAGAGAGGAATCTCAGATGATTCATATCAAAAATACCAATTTTATATATACAGAGTGGTTTATGAAAATCATAAGTTAGAAAAACACATAGTATTTTATAAGCACGTGTCTGTGAGATTGTAACTTAGATAGGTAAGTAGACATTAAAACAAACATTTTTTCGTAATATCTTTTCATCTTAAGATTAATCTTTTCTTACGACATCTTTGACAAGATGACACATGACAACTTTTTCACCTTGTTTATGAATTTTGTTTGTTTACATTTCATATTTTATATGACGTATCGTATTATTATATTTTCAGGATATGACCTATTTTATATAAATTGTGATATTATATTTCAAATAGGTACAAAATATGTGTCTCATTCAGAAGAAAATTGCAATATGTTATTATGGTCCACTGTATAAATATTTTATAATTCTATATTATATCATAAAAATTCACATTGAATAAAACGGAAATGATTTTCTTCTTCAACATAATTTATTATTTTATTTATTTATTGATTTTCACATCATAATAAGTATTATTACGAGAGAATAATAAGACATCAGAGACTCGAGGCTACAACATGACGTGAAATTAATTGTCAATATTCACACAGATCTAGCTAGTCCCAAATTAGGATATGAATCTTGTATTATGGGTACTTACACGACGATACACATAATATTATGCAATGTACTAAACACATATACATGTACCTGTAACACCCAGACCCAGGACAGTTCGAAAAAGGTCATTCTTCATTTTGCCTTAGTCGGGAATTGAACCCAGCACCTCGTGTCTCTAAGACAAGAGCGTTACCTCCGCGGCACACCGGCCGTCAGGTAATAACAGACTATATATAAATTATTATACACAACCTCATTCTAGCTGCCAATGACCCACAGAATTCCATACAAAACCTAGAACCCTGACTCGTTTACAAAAGTGAGGCAAAAAATCTATGAATTTTTGACAGGACGGTTGGCGAAAGCGTATGGTGTTTCCTACATTTTATGGAATACTAGCTGACCCAGCGAACTTCATACCGCCGAAGAATCAATGAATGATAAATAATTTTAATCTCTTTACAAACTCCCGTAATTGTCCAAGTGTGTCATCGTATAGTGCAGAGGTTCTCAAACTTTTTTTTTTTTCCATAGACCACTTTCAAAATTTTGCTGGTTCCGATGGACCCCCTGCATTTCTACCCCCCCCCCAATGTAACGGGTATTTGTACCGACTATTGTTCATGTCAATACCGGATACTTTAAAAATATAACGTGTTTAAATTTCTATCCCCCTCCCATCGTCGAATTTTCAAAATGTTATAGGAATTTAAAATATTTAAAAAAAACTCCTCGGTTTTCTTAAAGAAGAATATTTACTCGAATCATTAAGTATCTGGTACTTTTACCGAATATCCGATATTTTAACTATGGATTCGTGGATCTCCGCTTACGACTCGTGAACCATCACCATTTTTTAGTCACGCCAACGTAGACCCCCATCGAGTCTCCGTGGACCCCTGGGGGTCCACCTGGACCACCTTGGGAATCACTGGTATAGTGTAAAAAAATAAAATTCATTTATGTTGAACAATTATACTATGTAAACTCAGATTTTTTTATTATTTATTATATTACCACACTTTGGTAGTACGACTGTCAATCTGCAAATTTCACTACACATGAAAACATTCTTATTTTCATCTTTAATAGCACAATTGGTTTAATGATTATTTTCCATCTGCATTATAAAATACAATTTGAAATATAATCTATGCACGTCCACATTTATGTGACATCTATTGACACATAAATATTAGTAGAATAATTATTGTAAACAAACATTAGTACATATTTCGTTCATATTGATTATAGTAATTCGATTCTAAATATAGCAGAACATAAGGATTATTTTTGCACAATCCAACAGGCGACATAGGAGCGCCAGCAGCGCCATAATTCTCCATATTGTTTTTATTTTCGAAATTAAAAATGTATGGCGTAAATAATTTTCTTCATATTTTTTCTTCCCGTGAATTTGTTAGATATTTTAATAGCCTATCGGCAATTCCCGGAGGAGAAGAATCCAACAAATCAGAGATCATTCAAATCGGTACACAGCCATTCTTGAGTTATAATGGTGTAACACACACGTGTTCCTTTTATATATTAGATATCTCACATTTTTATGAAAATATATCATTTTTACATTTAAATAAACGTAATTGGACATTTTTTGAAGTTCTTGTCGACTTTTTTAGCGATTTATCACACTTCTTTTCGCCAACCGTTCTGTCAAAAGTGCCGAAAAATGGTGCCTCACTTTATTGCAATGAAAAAACATACGAGTGCTCCATCTAGGCATTATAAATAAAAATCTATGCAATGACCATTGTTATCATTGTTGCAATATTATACTGTTGATATAAATACCTTTGCACATTCCATGGGTACAATTACGTATATTTGAGTTTTTTTATCTTACGAGATTTAAAATGTCTAATACTACAGTCTACAAAAACCAGCCAGGGGCCTTTCATATAAACATTTCATAAAAAATATGTTGAAAAAAATCAGTTCATTCAATATAATATAATGTCTATATGCAAAGACGGCCATATTTAAATTATACTTTTTGTGGGCTGTCTGCTTTCTGCATAACTACGTTCAGTTATACTAGCCGAACAATGTTTTTGTTATTTTTGATTGTTATTCATTATTATTTATAGATTGAATTATATTTTATTTGTATTTTTTAATTCACGACTGTAGCTAACTTCATTGCTCTATTATGTAAAGGCTTGCGCTATTTATCGTATAATAAATAAATTGTTTTTGGCGCATTCTATGGCTAACAAAGAGACCGATATATTTGATGTTTGATAGGTACTACGTAAAACTAGATAAATGTGGATGTTTTAGTGTATTTTTTGGCATAATACGTTGAATAATGTATCAATTTTTCAGTATGTTTTTCGGTCCATTATTGCAAAGAAGATGAAACGATTGTTCAGACAAAGCGATTTTTGAGTATCATTTTGGGTATCCAGTAATAACAGAGCCGATAAATGTTACTATTTAAGGCCTTTTGGGATTGCGGATTGTCTTATGGAACAGCCTATCTGCTGTACTGAGAAACATTAACGATAACCACCTTTAATAGCAAAGTAAAGACTGCACTTTTTACAGGTGTCTTTGAGACGGTATAAGTTAATACTGTGAAACAGCGCCAAAAACTAAATTATCTAAATTTTGGGTTAATTGGAAGAGATAAATGTCGCCTTTGCGATAAACTAGCCCGCTGTATATCGATTGTATCTCACTCGAATGTATATAATATTGTTTAAAATCAAGTCATCTATCATAATAAGCTCTTTTCTCAAACTATATGTGGCCAGGCACAAATGGAAATTCCCAGACTTCTGCTCTATCAGGGTGGTCGGTGAGTCCTTCAACATATAGATGATTAGTAAGCCGTAATTAATTGTGCAATTTTTGAGAATACAATTGTAAACATCTACATAACTTGAGCATTGAGATGGTTACCAAAAGTAACCATAAACATTGTTCTGATTCCATCATAGTAGGTAATTATTGTTTGAATGTTATTAAAGACATTATTTAGAACTACTCTAATTGTAGGTAGGTACTTATATACCTATGTTGTGAATTTAATATAATAAAACATTCATTAAACACGTATAGGATAATTTACAATAAATTTTCAATAATTCAACATCATTCATTCACTTTTAAATGTTCTTCTTGGAATAACAGAGTTGAAAAAAAAATCGATACACACAACAATCAACTCTTTCCCATAATATTTATTTCAAACTCGTAAATTTGTTGTATTTAATTTGAATGCATTTCTCTATAAAATTGTATGTGCCGTAATTAATGTACAGTAAAAAGTGAATAAGTAAATATATACGATAATTCACTACGATAGCTAATCTAATTTCTTTACATTATGTAAATGAAGTAAGTTATTTATATTAGCTAAATTAATTATAATCATATTTTCATTGGGAAATAATTTCAAATATTTGTTAAGGATGTTTGTAATTTCCTGAATTCTCATTAAAATTGGGATAATTTGATCTATGCCAAATCGACGGAATATTGAATTTTAACAAATTTACTCCTAAAGCAAATATTAATATACTCTTCACATCTTAACGTCCAATCACTGTCTTAATCAATTTTAGTGATAACTTTCCGAAACTCTATGAATAACTTGATTATAAGCTAGTTATAACGTTACTAGTAATAGTAAATAAGTAATGATGTTAGGTCTATATTTGTATATTAATTACATATATAGCTTATAATTTGGTTCTCTTTCGAATAAACAGCACATTTGATAACAAAAATACCTGTGGATAACATTTCTCATCATGGCATATCCCACATGTGGGGTAGCCTATAAACTTTTGACCTTTCATTCTATATTTATACCATCATGGCATATCCCATAAGTGGTGTAGCCAGTATATCGTAGATAAGATATTCAGTACCATCGTTCTTTCAGGTTAATCTTGTATGTTCCGTGTCCTTTTTTCTTTTTGCGTTTTGACCTCTCTGCTAAGGCCGCTTTTGAAGGAATATTGTACAGAGAAGTCGGAAAGTAAGGAAGAGTATGAAATGTTTACAGTTCACCTAAAAAAGAAATTATCCTTTAATAAATATCGTTAAAGCCTTCAACAACTATTAACATAAGCTCTTTTCTGATAAATGGTAAAAAAGTGGGGAAAAACATACTTAAAAACCTGGCAACACTGTGATGCTAATATTCTGTAGTGATTTTACGTAAAATGTATGCGATTTACATGTCAATCCAGTTTTTATTTAAAGTAGTTGGAATATTACAGAATAAAGCCTTACATAATTAAAACATCTATAGAGGACATATAAACATACAGGCAAATATATTGAAAAATAAACTTTTTTATTAATGTGAAGATTAGCAAGTAATATTAGTGGGTTGTTCCTAGCTTCATTAACTATTTAAGTAATTACCGACTCTAAGTACATTTATACACTCTTTACTAATTCAATAACTTGACTTGAATAACATAGAAGTCTACCATCAGTAAATATCTAATACTACCTACATATTGGTGAAAATGGATTGTCATATACATATTTACATAGCTTTTTTGTGTTGAAGAAAGCAGGTGTTCAAAAATAACATATTATATAGATATTTCACATCTTGAATTCAACGATGAATGAATGTTTTAACTTTTTGTTGGCATGGAGAAAATAGTTTTCATGTTTATTTACCGAGTTAAGATGTAAATTGTGTTAATTTTTTCGAACACCTGCCTTTTACAGGACACTCGAAAACTTACGAAAAAGAGCCAATTCTTTTCCAAGTGCTCCACGGAAAAGATAAATACAATGTTTAATGGTCTAGGCCCTAGGGTCCTCGAAATAGGTAACATTGCCAACATAAGTACTTTTAAATTATGAAAATATATACCAAGTGTTACATACTGAATTCTTCTAAAATAAATGAAAACATAGAAGTGGTCGGTATACTAATAGTAGAGTCTCGGACTTTCCCTCGCGAGATTCCAGATTCGAATACTTTCACTGCCTTTCTACTATATCTTCACAACGTAAGTATATTGCATTCTGTTAGAGTATTTGTGACATTATTGAGTATAAGTAGGTATGACAACCACACATTCCTTTTTTGAGAATGTGGTTATCCCTTATTTGACATTTAACACTCGTTGGTTCACCCATTCTAAATATCTTATTTAATGATTACATGGAGAGGGTGATCTGAGTTTTCATGCACAATTTGACTAGTTTCACCATTTGCATGAAATGTGATACTTGTTCATTTTTTTAAGGAATAAAATTACCTACCAATTAATTAATTATGCCAAATTGACATCAGGTAATAACTTATTCGTTCAATACAAAAAAAAACGAACCTACCTTGGTATAACCGTTACGGAAGCGGAAATGTTCGTGATTCATTTCATAAATGATTTTAAATCAATCAAGTCTTTTCTCGATAATTCATTTATCAGATTCGATTATCAGACTAATTATTAAATAATTATTAAACTTCGCAATTACTTATTCCCAAAATATCTGCGGTAATGTTCGGTAACAACGAGCAGTATGTAGCTGCTAATTAGTACGATATCAGATAATATTATTATGAACGTGGTAGGTATAATAAATTATGTAGGTATTTTAATAAATTTGCGTATAATAACAAAGTTTGTTGATTCAACTTTATCCGTCTGATAAATTAATCAAGGCTTTTAATTAGCCTACATATATGTACAGTCGGAAAAGACAACACTTGTTTCAATTTACCTTATGTTGGAATTCTACTAGTGTGCACCGACACAATTAATAATAATGTGTTGGTACTAGTTGAGAAGATAAAAGAAGGGCTGTTGACAGAAAATGTGTCACATCGTAGAAAATTTCTTAAGGACTTTTTTGCCATGTTATGGGGTGTTCACATTTGGCGAATATCGCCAGGCGAAAAAACAAAATTCGCCGGACACCCATTGATCGTCACACCTGTTCACACAGTCCACCGATAAAGAAACGATCTGTCAGATGCGCTTTGATTTTGACATTGTTTTCAAAATGGCGGACGTTGAGATGGAGATCGCGAACTGTTTATTTTTAGTCGAAAATGTTATAGTAGAGGTTATAAAGCGCCTTTTAATTACGGAAACAAACACCACAAACCTACAATAAAGATAACAGCTGTCACGAAGCGGGAAACATTATAAAATGTATAGGTTATAAAGTTTTTAGCATATATACGGACGCCACGCACATCTATGTACGCATGCGCGAATCGTTCAACCAGAGAAAAAGTTGGAGGGTGGTCAACTCGAGACGATATCGTTTCTACTGGTTTTTATCGTTTCAGACTAACTGTCATTTTGTTCACACGGTTCAAATGGCTGGCGATATTTTGGTACCCTGGCGATATTCGCCAAAGCTAGAACACCACATTAAGGATAGATGCGTTCGCTTTTTATAGTTAAATTCTTACTTTGTCTGCTCGATGCATTCACATAAGTAATAAGAGTATTTCGACTACAATGTATAATTCTTAAAATACATACGCACAATCCCATTTCAATATTTTTCTCAATAATACAGGGTAGAAACAAGCTGAAGCACCTGACGAAAAATTGGTCTCCCACTCTTTTTCGTATGTTTTCGAGTGTCCTGTAAAATGCAGGTATTCGTTAAACATCACATTCATTAAAACATTTGACATCTTCAGTTCAACGTTGACAAACTTTTTTGGCACCAAGAGGATAATTTGCATGTTTATTACATGCACTCTGTGCGCTTGCTACCCCACTTGTGGAAAAAGTCGTGATGGTGTGTATAATGTTTTGTTGATTTTGGTGCCACTATTTATTTACACACAAAAATTTTCTTGTTATTTAAAACCTTCAAATTCTCCTTCGCTAATTTAACACAAAGGAATAAAATTAATAATGACATTAAATCATTGCTGTAAATAATACAAGGAAAATGCTAATCATTCTATTGAATTCAGTTATGGAATTACAAAATTCCACTATGCCTTTTCCAATGTTAAGTTCGTTATTTATTATAATATATTCTCAGTAATTGAATATTAGGTACGGCACATATTTTATAATATATTCTCAGTAATTAAATATTAGGTACGGCACATTGTTAGCAATAGCAGTGTGTCGAACATGGCAAAAATGCTAGTCCACAATACCATTCTGGTACCGACACTTATGTATGCAAGCGAAACTTGGACATGGTTGAAAAAGGATGAGAGTGGAATAAATGCTGTGGAGATGCGTTCACTGAGAAGAATGGTTGGTAAAACGTTGCGAGATAGAGTGAAGAATAAGGATATCAGGAGAATGAGCGGATGTGAGAGGAGTGTTGTGGACAGAATGCGTGTAAACAAGTTGAGATGGTTTGGACATGTTGAGCGAATGCAAGATGAAAGGATGACGAAGAGGATGTATTTATCTGAAAGAAGGGGTGTGGGGAAGCGTGGACGTCCAAGAACCACGTTGACCAAATTCTTAAGGGCGGACGCCTGCATGTATGAGAAACTGGATGAATGTAGAGGAAGCGAAAGAAGTATGTAAGGATAGATCTATATGGCGTTCCGTTCTCTCTGCCTACCCCTCCTGGGACATGGCGTGAGGGTATAGTATAGTATAGTATAGTATATTTTATATTTAAAATCACTTCCATGCGTGTGTTTAGTTTTTATTTTATATAAAAAGTGTTTAAAACAAATAAGGATTTGTGTTATAACCACGTTTTTATAAACCTCAGTTTTCCTCTTCATAATATATCATCAATATTTGTAAGATTTAGATTTACCACAAACTTTGCATAATAAACCCAACCCATGAATATAAGTACAAATGAAATAGTCTGTCAAATGTTAAAAAAATATTATTCTGTATCACTTTATCAAGCTACTCAACGGTATCATATTTAAACCAATAATACTGATTTTTTTCAATATGCATGTCCCCAATGCGTATGGACGTTCTCGGCATCACGATTTTTTACCAGCCTCAAAGCAGAACAAATATATTGGCAAAGTCGCCAGTAGGAAAGGCTATTCATATGTTTATTGGTCTAACTGGAGACATTGAAATCTTTAACGTGACATATGTATGCGGAATTCATAAGGAAAATTGAAGATATATTGAAGATGTGTCGTCGTCAGGGAAATGTTAAAGGCTATATTCTGGAATCGCATTGGCCTTCAGCTGTAATGATCCTTGTAAGAATCTTCTTATTGTCAGTAATAATAATAATAGCTTAAAGTGATCATGTCTTGCTGGATCATTTCGGTAACCTTTAACTATACTACTATTACTTTTAAATCATCACGGCATGTCCTGCAAGATGAGAAGCCAGCAGGCTAGCTGCATGTCATAAATATTCAAGATGTTTTCTCCGTGCCAACAAAAAATTCAAACGTTCGGGATGAATGGAAAACATCATCACCGAATTTAAGATTTATTTTTTCGAACACCCGCATTTTACAGGACACTCGAAAATTTATGGAAAAGAGTGGCAGACTGATTATTTGCTGGATGCTCCAAGGTTGAATATCTTGAACTTATTTGTGCTGCTACTACTACTAGTAGCACAAATAAGTTAAATAGTTTTCCTATCATGTAGACGTAAACCAATAAAAAATGTATTTCGTGACAACTTGCTATATTTGTACGTGTTATAAATAGTCTATCTATTATTAATTATTTAGAGCTTTATGAAAATATAATAAAGAATGATGAGAAAAATGAAAATTCAATACAATAATTTCAATTCTCGTGATTTATACAGGTCTTTTAAAAACATCTAGATACGTTCGTGTGAATCTTAATAATTTTAATTAAATATAACTTCAATTACTAAATCTAAAATAGAACTTTAATTAAATTATTACAAAAATAATATCAATGTTTCCAGTAGTGCTAACTTTTCCTAAAAGTAATTGTGTTATCTGAAGGAAAATTATTAAAAAGAAATACTTGATATTATTTCAAGTATAAATGGTCTACAGATGTTGTAAAAGATATTGTAATAAAGACGGTGTCTACATTTTACATATTTTCGCCTCCTGGTTTCACTTATAGGCTTTTTAGACGATGGGATAAAATAATTATACTGAAAAAAAATTCCCAGCAATTCGGCGAAACATAAAATGACATCTTAGGCAGCAAGCCTTTGCCCCAAAGAAGTAGGCGGCTGCCCCCATTATCTAAATATTAAATGATGTATTAAAAACGATTACTGTAGAAAAAATATGGGATATGCGAATCTTGTGATGTAATTTGAGATAGGAATATTTTTTTAAAATTGACTTGAATGACTATGTATATAACTACTTAATTTTTAAATACGCTATCGCGATTTCTGTCAACCTTCAACATTGACGAGCTGTTAAGACTTGAAATATTACATTTAATGTATGATGCGAATGCACGTGTATTAATGTACCTAATGGTAAATATTCATTGTTGTGTTCAAGTTCTCCGAAAAATTTCCGAAATTTTTCCCATGGTATGAATTGCGTCTTTTGTAAAATATATTTTAATATAATTTATATTGAAATTTACTTACCGCAAACAGAGTTATTCCCATTTTCTTCTTGTTTGAAGCCTTTCAGAATTCGACAACTGTATTGAGATTCTGAAGTCACTTTGTTCCCGTCAGCCGGATGACTTGTCAGATCACTGAAAAGAGAATGCTTATTTAATCGCTCAACAAATAATAAAGAGAATTGCGGAACGTTGACTAAAAGCCTTCTTAAAAAATCAATACTTTGAATACAAATGAAGAATATTGTTAATTGTTCATGATGTATCGATGAATTAAGTATTATTTACAATTTAATCACAATGTTGTTTAAGAGCCAAAAACTTTTTCTGAGACATTGTTGGATTACTGAAGATACTTCATATCAAAGTATATTGTCTAGGAACTTCATTTATTTAAAAGATAAATCTAGTTCTGGATTTGGAAATTGAATGGGAAAGGGATGTCTTCTTTTAGTTCGCAAAATAATTCCAGAAAAAATGGCATGCAGTCTTGTTTTTATTTATTTTATTTTCTACACAAAATATATTTCTTTATGCATAATGAGGAATCAAAACTATTTATTCTAAGAAAAAAGTATAATCTTAGAATTATTGAGTAATATTAATTAATATTTTTTTAAGACTAATCTGCTCATCGTCCATTTTTACTCAAAGCATCAAAAGTATTTTTTCTTAAAGGGCCCCTTTAGCAAAAACGATAAAACATTCAATTTTCATCAAGTTTGGCACACAAACTCTCAAAACTTGTTTACCCTAGGAACATTCTGATTTGATAAAATATGAAAACAAATATTAATTACCAATATCAAACTTCAACTTTTAAAAAAAAACTTGATTTTAGCTTCATAGTATTCGTTTATAAAAAAGCATATTTATAAAAATCGAATTCGGGGGTGTGTTTGGTACATAAACGCACGAGAATCCTACAAATTTTCATATAATTGTTTTAATATTGAGAAAATTTAGATAGTTATAACAATTATAAGAAGCCAAACAGAGACAATTATGTAAGAAGAAATTTTTGTGAGAAGACATTTTGTGCTTGAGTTTTAGAATTACATCCTCCCCTCATACCAGCATTTCATTGCTGTTTGGGGAATACGAAATGTTTATTGTTAACTTTAATAAAATATCAATATAAATGTATCGAAATATAAGTTGTGTAATATTAAATTAAATAAAATAGAACAAAAAAATTCTACTTTTTTTTGTTTTTTTCATGGATATTGACCGACTTGAAAAATATTTTTTTTGATAAAATTTCACATATTTTGAAACCAAAAATCACCACATGAACTCAATTTTTTGTATACTAAAAAAAGTTTGCTAAAATCTGTAGTATTTATATGTTTGATAGGATGAATAAAAAATATATTTTTTTTACAAATAATTTGTATTTTGATATAACAAAGAGTACCTAAATATATCTCATCAGTCTGCGATTTATTTATTTTTTAGTAAAAAACTAATATTGGTAATAAATATTTAATTTTTTATTTTATGAAATCAATATGTTTGCAAGGTTCGACAAGTTTTGGCAATTTTTCTATCAAATTTGTTGAAAATTGATAATTTTACCGTTTTTGCTAAACGGGGCCCTTAACGTAACACCCAAAGCGCTCCAAGGATATTCCCCTATCTACTCGAAAATTTCGAACAACTTATATTATTAAGATTACTGATTTCCCTGTCTCTTTCAATGATAATCATAAGAAAGAAAAAAATGAAACAAAATAAAAATAAATTCCACTGGCGTCTTTAATAATTTGCTAGGTGACTTTTGAAAGCTTCCGCTAACATCATCAAGTACCTAAATTCTGAATTTTTATGTAAAGTTTTTTCATTTAATAATAATATAATATATTATATCTAGGTACAGCATCATCCAATCACTATTATTATATTTAAAAGATACCAGTAGATAATTAATCTTGTTTGACGTACGGTTTATTATTATAGAATTCACGTATTTCATTTAGAGTAAGTACATCAAATATTATTATGTTTTACTTTCCCTCTCTCAATACTTCAATAAGGTAAAATCAGTAAGCTGTTTTCTACAGTATAATATTATATATTACATCAATATTATTTGCAGAGACATATAGGTACCAACTCGCTAGGGTGATACGGAATATTTCAAACTCCAAATTTGCAATGGGACAAACTTGCTTTAACGTAAATTCAACGTTAACACTTTACTTTTTCCTGTGATATGAAATAGTGCATATTATTTCTGTGCATTAAATATAATAAAGTCGAGATCGTTGAAATCAGTTAAACTTTGAAAAAATGTTTTTATTATTTTACTAAATTTTATTCGGAATACATATTAAAAATTGATCCCTTTTTTTAAAGCAATAGGTACCTAAGCTATACCTATGTAATTGTTTGTAATCAATGTAGGTCAGTAAAGAATGAATAAGGGAACAAATTCTTATTCTTAGTCTTGAAAAGCTCGTCAATGGTGCAAGTGCACTGAAATCGCGATAGCGTATTTTCAATTAATGTAACAAATAAACATAGCAATTCAAGTTTAAATATTTTTTGAAAATGTCTAGAAATTGTCACATAGTTAATGCCTCTAAAATAAGTGAAATTCTTATTCTTTATTAATATAATTTAATTTTAAGTTCAATTTTTTTTTAACAATTTTGTAACTTATTTTATAATTTATTATAACATGATTAATGTTACCCGTGAGGACGCACTACTGGCGAATGCCGGGGGTGTCCGGATGGCCGAACATTGGAGATACAAAATTTGATGGTGTTCCGGACACGGAAAGTAAGTAAGTAATGTTGTACTGTTTGTAAAACTCTCGTTTTTTTAGTCTTATTGTTTTGCGTCTTTTTTTTAAACAGATCATACCTTTGTATAAGTACCTGTATTTTATGTATACAAAGGTTTAACATGTAAAAGGCTTTGGTCGTAAATATCTGTAAATAAATAAATAAATATGACTAATGTAATCGTATCGGTGTGTTTGGCCATAAAACCGTTCAGACAAGATCTTAATATTGATTTTTTGTGTTTAGCTGTTATTTTATGATTTTTGAGCAAAACTTTGCAAAACTAATAAATAAAAGTTTTCGTTTAATAATCTAAAACTTTTTATCTATTACATCGATTCGATAAAATTGATTAATGAACTTTTTGAAGAAGAAATAAAATTTACAGGTGGCCCATTCAAAATTTAATAAACTCGAAGCTTCACGAACCACTCTAGAGTTTGTATAAATTAGATTGGTAGATACATTGGGAGCGAAGGCTGAATCCTATTGATATTCAAAACACACAAATATTATTATTATTATTATCATCCTTTGAAATAATTAATCAGTGCGAATAGGAAATAACATTAATTAGTTGTAATATACCCAGGTGGGTATATACCTAAAGTCTAATTAAATCATATTTTGTAATACATACATCTGTTTATGCATATGATTATTGATATTATAATTAAAAGTCTTTCACGCCACAAGCTTTAAGCTTACTGTGAAAGATATATAACGTTGTATTTGGATATAACGAAACCCAGATATATCTTCTTTTTAAAAAAAAAAAAGTATGTTTACTACGTGCCTCCCATGGAGTCCCCTGTAATGAACAAGTTTCCTACACTTTTACACTTTTGTGTCGTGTAAAAAAAACAGTTGGTCGTTAATTAATTTTTAAAATTCAGTGATGAGGCATGCCCATTATCCTGTATCCCTTGATTTTTTATAGGGTTGGAGAGGACCATCTGTAAGTTTGTTATATGCAGTCAGTCTGATGGCTACTAAAAAAGTCTGTCTCCTCCAGTTCAGTGTTAACATTGTGTAACAACATTTTTTTTATATCTGGGTTTTTGCTATAAACCCAAAAACAACCTCATTCAAATTTCACAGTAAGCTTCTAAAAGCTTGTGTCGTTAAAGGGGAGTTTGCCGGCACCTGTTATCGTACCACGGACCCCATGTTCATGAGGCCGAGACTCTACCTCCAGGCTACCGACAAACATTATTTGTTTTTGTTTCATTATAAGCGCTTTTACCATGGAGTTGACATCATCAGGTGGCTGTTAACATATTGTACACATCTCATAGTAAAACTAAAACAAAGCTTTTTTTTTGAATTTATACTTTTCTTCACCTATGTAATATCACGTGAATTGCTATTTTAAGACAATTTCATTGTACTTTATTTACACCTCGATTTTTATAAATCTATCTATAATAAACTTATAAGCTCTCCTCGGAATTCCGTTTAAGAAAAAATATTCAGAATGAGAGGCTTTACTGATCTCTAAATCTTACAGAAAGGATTACTACTACTGATATTATGGCATATCCCAAAAGAGGGGTAATGACACGATACGTCATCGTTCGCCCACATTGCTACATCCAAGGACGAGCTCACAAATTAACACGATTTCGTCCACTAGGACGATCGCATCATATCATTACATACATAGTTATTTAAAAGAGAAATTATCAAATGTTATATAAGAAATGAATTTACATGAATGGTACATAAGAAAATATATAATTTGGCTCGTAACCCCCAGCTTCGCTACATACATTTTGCAATGTACATAAGCGAAACACATAGAAAATTAATTATATTATAGAGAAAGTATATAAAGATATTTGCAAGTAAAACAGATTAATATTGGCTCAAGTTCGTGTCTAGGTATGATTCTACTTGGTTTGTGCAAGAGGAATGCATTGTGTGTGGGTGACAGGTACATACTTCAATTATACATATTATACTTACGTAAAGTTCAGAGAATTCTTTATCCTTTGGTTTCATCATTTTCTTATGGTCATCATATCATTTTAGAATACTTAGGTAATTCATGCAATAATGTTTCTTCTGTTAGCATACTTTATATTGCAAAGATTCTACTTATATCTTTTCTTGAGTAGAATTATAGATTGACATTCATTTCCATTTTAGATTCTTGTACTCACGTCCCTTATAGATACTCATACAAAAGTTCGTTACATACAGTTTCACTCAGGATTCGAACCCAAGGGTATCATAATATATAATGGAATATTTATATGCTCAGCTTATTCCGGAATTGAGCCTGGAATAACTCCTTTTCCGGGTACATTAATACATATCCAATAGTAGTTACAAGTTTGGTACAATATCAATATCCAGCAATATCCACTTTTGGTATCTGTTTGTACGGAAGGTACATTTTATTAATAAAGGGAAGGTGATTATGTAAAAGCAATAAAATTCGTAAATGGAGATAAACAAGACAGTATGTATTGAATAAAACAGGGTTGATACATAACAATGGTTCATAGATATCTAACTCAATTATTAGAACATTACACAGACAACATATATAGTGGATTATACATAAAATTATGAGAGCAATGGTTATACCATATTCAATACGGACATTTAAACAAAGTGGCATGTACTTAGATACTCAAATATTCAATACATAAAGTGGCATTTACAATGGTTCTCTGATCATAATTAAACTTATAGCTTGTCGGGTACTTACAGATTAAATTACACGTTATTTACGCTTGGTTCCTATGTAACGGCGAATCAGATATATACGTTGACACACGCGCAGATGAACATCCTATGTTGTTCTGTTACATACCGTCTATATAGACAGGGGGGTGGAACATACAAAGCTGTCTACTTGATGCCGACGGACGATGACGGTTTCGTTCAGAATGGAATCCCTCAAGAACAAATACACGTTCTACTGCTATCACCATAAGGATATGCATATAAGATTCACTCGCATTATCTCGTACTGTTCTGAAGAAGTCAATGAGGTTATATATTTATTAATTCCCTCACTACTACACTGACACACGTTGTAGGAAGTCTTTACTCAATTGATATTATTTACTTGGATGCTGGGTAAGCGTACAATATAAACAATAGTATATTTAATATTTCTTCGTTTTGTATTATTATTAATGTCGACATAATTACATGTACGTTTGGTATGCATTCCCGACGTGGTTATTGTACAATTTCGACATTATACCTCACTCCAATACACGAGTTATTAAGAATAGTTTGTTTACCTTTACTAAAACACATAATTAATCTATATCAACAATATTACGTTACACTTTTGGTGGGAAACAAAGTTCGATCGGTGAGAGTTCTTTTATTCATTACTTATCATTATAACGTTAGTTGCAAACTATTTTCACTTTACCAAGATCCGAAATATAATATCTATAACATTCATTCTGGTATTTAAGAAACTCCATTATTTTGAGACGCGAACATTTATTAACTAGAAATTTACATATGGCGGGAACACGTTACTTGGTTATATGAACTCCATATTAACCTCACTATTTTGGTCATACACTACTCAAATTACTATATTATTTTGTACATAATATTTAGACAATCTCTGCTATAACTAGTTATATTATATTTATTATTATTACGAATGAAATACTGTCTTATTGAGTTCGCGGTTATCCACGGAGACAAGCTCCGTGGAGGTGTTGATTTCTCCAATGCGACAGGCGAACTGCACTTGCTTGCAAGCGACGCGCGGAGGAACAGGCACGTTTAACGGTTATTCTTCAAGGGAATGAGAATCATACGATGTGGTGCCGTGTGCAGATCGAAGCATCAGCCCGTCACGTGTTCTTTGTAACGTACAATTATTATTATTATTACGGAAGACTCACAGACAACAATTGACTGTAGGAACATTAGTCAGTATGAACTTCTCCGCAGCGATTATTTAATGCGTAGCATTCTCCCTTTCGGCCCCTCTTGAAAATTTGAAGAGAAGCGACAAATTTTCAAGTTCCTCAATTATACAAAAAAAAAGTTGAGAACCACTACAAAAATTGTTGAGAACCACTGGTTACATGAAAAGATTGAATACCACTGGTCACATAAAAAAGTTGAGTACCACTGGTTACATAAAAGTTGAGAACCATTGGATACATAAGCAACTACATAGGTACCCAATTACAGACAAACAATTCAAAAAATGGTAGCTTATATACTATTACAATGTTTCTTACATCCTATAGCCCGTTCAATTATTATTAAACACTCGCGGTAAATTGCCCATAGTCAAAATTGATGCGAACTGTTTTCATATTTTGACTTACACTTCTTAATAATAACACAAAATTCACATTGGTTGTTTTAGTACGGGGCTCCTAACAAAAGTTTGAGAGCTACAATCATAACAATATAATAGTACATAGAGGTGTGCATATATATATATATAGACATGTGCATATGTGCATGTATATGAAAAACACAGGTTATGAAAACAACAACTTTAAACATTTTACAATACAACCTTATAAGAAACTCAGGATCTGTATTACGTTACAATATACGGTTCGTTTTACATGGTGATAAAATTCTTTCTTTCAATTTATCAACATACGTACGTTTCATTGATGGATTCATTTACTACGATCGACGACAAGTTAATATTTTAAACATGACGAACATATAAAACATAAGTTACATACTTAAGAAGTTGGTTTACATCATTCTCGATTCCAGTTACATGTATCCGGCAAGGGAAAAGTAACATAAAGGAATTTAAATAAATATAAACAATTTTGTATAGATGGAATTAGAGATACCACATTTTCGCTTCATTTAACCCATTAAGCTTAATAGCACTCATATACAAGTGATTTCATGCACCATGTACCATACAGAGATATTGGCAAAGCACAGAAAGAAATCATACATAATAAGGACATATACATATTAGAAAAACAATTTACACGCAGACATGACATAATGGTAAATCACGACGACTGCAATCACATTTACAGTAACCGATATTCATTATTGGCGTCAAATCCTTCTACGCATATTACATAGACACAGTTCTCACACAGAGACAGATTTCTCACATAGAGATAATCTCAGAGGGAGCTACCCTCACACAGGCTTAATACATGACAAATACATTGAACAACTTTCGATCTTTGCTACACAATATACAAGTTACAAGTTCAATAAATTCTTTACATACATCATTATTCAAATTCAACATTTACTTCTTCATTCAGGGCTCACCTTTCATAAACAGATTCATACATCATCTTTATTCACTAACATACAATTAATCAAAATTATCCCATTGAATATCTGCAGCCAACATTCCACTACAGGTTTTATTCTGTGTCCTTCAAAAGCCATACCCGTTCAATGTCAAAATGTTCTATCACATTTTCCAATGTATTCAAGCAACATAAACAAACTTTTCACAAAGTCACAAAAATTATTTAATTCAACAAGGGATATACTACATCCAAACATTTCCAATTACAATTCATAAGAGATTACTACGTGTCCTACGCGGAATTAAACGTCATATAAACTCAAACTTCAAAATAATAGGCATGAACGATTAGCAATCACATTGTCTACATTCATCAAAAAGAGCATTACGATTTATCTTTCACACATCCAGACAACATCGTCTCTATATTGATTACACAAAAAGGTCACAAAAAAAAGTATTTAAACACATCTCTCCTACCACGGCTTTATATATTACATAAACATAACTCATTTTTTTTATCAAAGAGCGTTCGTTAGTTTACCTTAACGGAATAATTCACTAATCGGACTCAATTCTCAAATAAACAAGGCATAGGTTACTTCAATATTTCACGATGATAATAAGCCGCAAAAGTCACATCATTACATTTCAAGAAAATTAATTACTTCACAAAAGATAACAAATTCCGAACACAAAGGGTTAATATTCAACAGCAAAAATTCTACATCGTTACATGGTTACTTCTTTAATTTCCAAAAAAAATTTACAAAACATCATTCTACTATTTACGATAATGTCAAAATTTTCAACGATGGTCATCAAAGGGTTAACTGTTTCTTTACTAAATTCAAAAGTTCAGTTACAGTTCACATATACTTGACATAAAAAAAATTCAATTATTATTCACAAAGGGTTAACAAATTCGGTCATGTTTCACTAAGGGTTAAGTGTATTTATTTTTCAAATTCCGTGAACGGTCGTGAAGGTTTAACATTATTCATTTCGATTTATTTTTAACTTTAATTTTCTTAAAACAAAAATATTTATTTAATATTATTCATCATTATTATTTCGTCACATCACTACGTACGCACACATATATTCTTATCAAAACTCTACTACGCATAATTTTATACAACAACGCTCCTTTAATATTATTTCTCCAAGAGTTCAATAAAAATATTTATTCCAAATGCAACATTTTACTGTTTCAAAAAATTTTAATTCAATTTAATATTTAACATCGATTTTTACTCTCATCGTTTGAAAATGAATCTACTATTAAAATAACATTACAACAAAATTCTGTTTACCGGCAAAGTTCTTTGTACACTTTGGTTTATTATACCTATAACACTATGGGTACATATTATTTCGTTTCATTCCAATAATATTATTTTCAACTATACATTTTACTAGTAAAGCGGAGTTCCCGTTTTCGCGCGTGAATATTTCTATTACAATGTTGAGGTAGGTTGTATGATGTCTCTTTCTCTCTTGCGACGTATAGGTACATACTATACGCTGCATAGTTATGTATACCACCTTTCGCACACCGCTCGTTTCTCGCGACGCACAACTACGGTATAATATTATTATTGCGGTCTCTACTGATAACAGTCTTTTCTTAGCGCGCGATGTATTTTAGATACACACTATATTTTAATATTCATTATGTTATGTTGGTCGGTTTGCGATGTTTTGCTTACCGCTTAATACGAAACATTACGATGGAATATTCTCTACAATACAATTCTTTCTCATGCGGCATCGATTTTTTACTTTACATTATAACAATACTCGCGACAAACGTTTGCGCTATACACCAATACATTTATTTTTTAAATACGGACATTTAAATTATTTACTTTACGATTCCTGTTTCATTTTTAAAATTGTTTTCATATACATACACACATTAAAATTATTACATTTTCAATTAATATCAATACACATAATTACACAATAAAGATAAGAACTCTGAACTTCACGATTAGGCATATTCACCACACAATACATTTAATATTTTAGGGTCTATGATTATCCAAATCATAATATCCCGAAACGATGCCCACAAATGACACGATACGTCATCGTTCGCCCACATTGCTACATCCAAGGACGAGCTCACAAATTAACACGATTTCGTCCACTAGGACGATCGCATCATATCATTACATACATAGTTATTTAAAAGAGAAATTATCAAATGTTATATAAGAAATGAATTTACATGAATGGTACATAAGAAAATATATAATTTGGCTCGTAACCCCCAGCTTCGCTACATACATTTTGCAATGTACATAAGCGAAACACATAGAAAATTAATTATATTATAGAGAAAGTATATAAAGATATTTGCAAGTAAAACAGATTAATATTGGCTCAAGTTCGTGTCTAGGTATGATTCTACTTGGTTTGTGCAAGAGGAATGCATTGTGTGTGGGTGACAGGTACATACTTCAATTATACATATTATACTTACGTAAAGTTCAGAGAATTCTTTATCCTTTGGTTTCATCATTTTCTTATGGTCATCATATCATTTTAGAATACTTAGGTAATTCATGCAATAATGTTTCTTCTGTTAGCATACTTTATATTGCAAAGATTCTACTTATATCTTTTCTTGAGTAGAATTATAGATTGACATTCATTTCCATTTTAGATTCTTGTACTCACGTCCCTTATAGATACTCATACAAAAGTTCGTTACATACAGTTTCACTCAGGATTCGAACCCAAGGGTATCATAATATATAATGGAATATTTATATGCTCAGCTTATTCCGGAATTGAGCCTGGAATAACTCCTTTTCCGGGTACATTAATACATATCCAATAGTAGTTACAAGTTTGGTACAATATCAATATCCAGCAATATCCACTTTTGGTATCTGTTTGTACGGAAGGTACATTTTATTAATAAAGGGAAGGTGATTATGTAAAAGCAATAAAATTCGTAAATGGAGATAAACAAGACAGTATGTATTGAATAAAACAGGGTTGATACATAACAATGGTTCATAGATATCTAACTCAATTATTAGAACATTACACAGACAACATATATAGTGGATTATACATAAAATTATGAGAGCAATGGTTATACCATATTCAATACGGACATTTAAACAAAGTGGCATGTACTTAGATACTCAAATATTCAATACATAAAGTGGCATTTACAATGGTTCTCTGATCATAATTAAACTTATAGCTTGTCGGGTACTTACAGATTAAATTACACGTTATTTACGCTTGGTTCCTATGTAACGGCGAATCAGATATATACGTTGACACACGCGCAGATGAACATCCTATGTTGTTCTGTTACATACCGTCTATATAGACAGGGGGGTGGAACATACAAAGCTGTCTACTTGATGCCGACGGACGATGACGGTTTCGTTCAGAATGGAATCCCTCAAGAACAAATACACGTTCTACTGCTATCACCATAAGGATATGCATATAAGATTCACTCGCATTATCTCGTACTGTTCTGAAGAAGTCAATGAGGTTATATATTTATTAATTCCCTCACTACTACACTGACACACGTTGTAGGAAGTCTTTACTCAATTGATATTATTTACTTGGATGCTGGGTAAGCGTACAATATAAACAATAGTATATTTAATATTTCTTCGTTTTGTATTATTATTAATGTCGACATAATTACATGTACGTTTGGTATGCATTCCCGACGTGGTTATTGTACAATTTCGACATTATACCTCACTCCAATACACGAGTTATTAAGAATAGTTTGTTTACCTTTACTAAAACACATAATTAATCTATATCAACAATATTACGTTACACTTTTGGTGGGAAACAAAGTTCGATCGGTGAGAGTTCTTTTATTCATTACTTATCATTATAACGTTAGTTGCAAACTATTTTCACTTTACCAAGATCCGAAATATAATATCTATAACATTCATTCTGGTATTTAAGAAACTCCATTATTTTGAGACGCGAACATTTATTAACTAGAAATTTACATATGGCGGGAACACGTTACTTGGTTATATGAACTCCATATTAACCTCACTATTTTGGTCATACACTACTCAAATTACTATATTATTTTGTACATAATATTTAGACAATCTCTGCTATAACTAGTTATATTATATTTATTATTATTACGAATGAAATACTGTCTTATTGAGTTCGCGGTTATCCACGGAGACAAGCTCCGTGGAGGTGTTGATTTCTCCAATGCGACAGGCGAACTGCACTTGCTTGCAAGCGACGCGCGGAGGAACAGGCACGTTTAACGGTTATTCTTCAAGGGAATGAGAATCATACGATGTGGTGCCGTGTGCAGATCGAAGCATCAGCCCGTCACGTGTTCTTTGTAACGTACAATTATTATTATTATTACGGAAGACTCACAGACAACAATTGACTGTAGGAACATTAGTCAGTATGAACTTCTCCGCAGCGATTATTTAATGCGTAGCAGTAACCAACAGATCAGCTGTCTTCCAACATACAAACAAGCTGTCTTTCATGTGCCATCAAAAAAATACGTTCAGGAAGGGTGGCAAATCTCATCGCTGAACTAAAGATTGAGGATAAGTTTACCTTTTTATTTCGGAATTGGAACAAAAGGAAATATCAATTGCTTTTTTATGCGATTTTCATTAAAAAAGCAATATTTATTTCCTTTCAAGGCTGGAAATACATTTCATAATTTACGTGAGGCATAGAGATGTTAATATTAGGCTTTGTCGTTGTAAATTATTTTCCTCACGTACCTAGATGCTAATTAAACATATTATTACATAGGTACAAATACATACACAAGAAATACGAGTAATATTAGGTATAAAACAAGCTTGTTTGATTTGTTTGAAATAATTTAATTCATTTTCTTAACTGCTTAAAACATAGAAATTATTAAAACAAAAGCATGTACACGTGACTTTATTTTGAAAAACGAATGAATAATCAATATTAATAAAGTCTTATTAACCAAAGTTAGTTAATTAACATGGTTTTCGATTAGCTACGTGTATATGAAAACTTAGACAATTTTATTTTGTGAAAACACAAATAGGTATATTCATGTTATGAGATAAGTACCAATGTACATAATTAAATTTAATGTTTCAAGGGTAGGTATTTGCGTATTTTCTTTGTTTATAACAATGAATCAAAAAACGTTTATTGAATTTACTCGTACACTTATAATTCGATTGGGATAGTTTTATTATGAGCAGAAATATATTTTTTGCAGTCCTAAAAAGTTAGAGTGGATGGACAAAAGATGTGTTTTATTTATAATTAATTTAAGATTCTGTAATATGCTTCCGTGTATATAGGTAGGTATATATCAAAATAACTTTACATTCAGAGGCTGCTTCACGAGTATTTTTAGGAAATAATTTTATATTATGTTTAATGTGTGAATTGTCTATGTACATATGTTATGATTTCAAAAGGTTAATTTCGGAGTTCGATGACTATTTCAGCACGGTCATTTTCCAGTTTATTCTAGGCTCATAAAATTGCGTATAAATAATTCGGTAGAGTACTCACTTGTTATTGTTCTGTCCAAATCCATTTACTTATGTAAAGCTGTATACTTATACAGGCTGTTCATAAATTCATAAAAATCCGTATAGGAGTAAATTTTAAATAATTAGTTTTGGTTACATATTTGAAATTAATTTTTGGTTGCCAGTCAATATCTTTGACTTTTGAAGACTTTGAATAAATTCTACACATTGTATTGCAAAATATAATTTTATTTTATTTGCCTGTGAGAAAATTTAATATCCCAAAATCTCCAAATGAAACGATTATTTTTAAGTAAGTTCATAATATTTTTGTGAAAAAAGGGAATATAACTACATACCTACATACCTACATAACTATATACCTACATAACTACATACATAGATCTGAAGAATGTCATTAAAAGAAAAAATATATTTTATTCCTTTTTACAAAAAAAGATCACTGTATCGCCATCGTATATGAGCAATTTGTGCTAAAAATAAATACTAAAGTACCTACTTCATTTTATTCCTATCGACTTTGTCATCCATCCTTATTACAAAATTACATGAAGCGTAATTTGTTTCCTTAATATTACGTAAATATAGACACTGCTGCGGCATCATAATAATAAATCTTTACGAAGTAAGTCGATCAATTCACAATATAGAACAAGTGATCCGTAGAAAGGTCTCCGGAGCGATTTGAAAACTTATCAGATTTTTTCAGAATATTACGGAATGATCGATTTATCTTCTAAAAGAATAAAGACGAAATTTAAAATATGTACGTATTAATTTGAAGACATGTAACATTTATTTTATTCATTCTTTGCTGTACATTACTAACAAAAAATTACATAATATATTTATATACATGATAGGGCTTGATTAACAGAAAAAATATTAGAAAAGTAAATCTTAAGCGTGGACACTCAATTTTGTATATGAGGGTCAAAATAACCAAAGAATAGATTGAAAATAAGGGTTCACAGACTTATTATTTTATTTATACATTGTTATTTGTGTTTAAACTAATACTCATGTCAAAATTACTATAAAAGAAATATAAATAAGCTACCATGGTTTGAGCTTAAAAGGATCCGTGGAATTCTCGAAGAAAAGGTTTCCTACTCTTAGTAAGTAAGTAAGTTTTTGTGTGTCCTGTAAAAGGCAGATATTCAGAAATTTCACATCTTCAATTCAGCGATGAGGTATGCCTCTCATCCTTGCTGTCGTTACTTTTATTGGCACAAAAAGGGTGACTATACATGTTTGTATCATAATGTTATTCCGCTGGTTATAGGAACTTGTTGGAAATGCCGTGATGGTATGGTTTGGGCATGTGGAAAATGTACGAGAACAACATGACGAAGAAAGTATGCATAGAAGAAAAAAAAAATTTTTTTTTAAGTATAAATATTGGCGATGCATAAAAATGGATATTCAAAGAGGTGATTTTTCGAGCATCAAATGATTCGTTCATGCAACAAGATTCTTAAGAATAAAAATAATAAATTTCGTCAATACATTAAGCAGTAAAACATGAATAATGAACTTTAATTATCATGTCGTAGAAGCAAAAAAAAACACTAAACGAAAAACTAATCAGCAAGAGTTACCACACGGCGGTACATAACATTATTTATATACTATGTGCATGTGACACAGGCAATGAATCACTTATTACTCTACCCCTATCCTTCAAGTGATTGCACTATGTGTGTCTAGATACATCTAACACGTATGTTACATGAATAACCTACATTATAAGCGATACATATTAATTAACATAAATACTCTCCCTAACATATCAATATTATAGCTGATATTTTCCATATTCAAACAATTTCTAGATACAAGGTAAGTAGGTATAATAGCTTAATATCCGATGTTAAAGTGATTATCTTATCGAGACAAGTCTCTTGAGTATTTAGTAATACTCACATCCTGTATCAGATACAGTCAATAATTGTTAATCTGCCGTCTATGGCTGTATAAACTCCTTAAAATCGGGGAAAATAGCTATTCGCGCATACTATTGCACACATAATATTAGGTAATAACATATCGCGCCAACCGTCTTAATCTACTTTCCTATATCTAATGTAGAAACATTCATTCACGACCGTACATATTTTTCTAATGTAGCAACAATCATTATTTTACAATCTATTATAGATCGGTTAGGATTCTGAAATATTTGTTTTTTTATCATGTGACGTATCCGGTAAAGAATCTCTCACTCTTCTCTGTAAGTTTTCGAGTGTAACGTAAAAGGCAAGTGTTCGATGAGATTTGGCGTGCCACTCATTGTGAACGTCTTGTTTTTTTATCTATACGAAGAAGGCAATTTGCATGTGTTATTACAAGCAATTAGTCCGTTAGCTACCCCACTTGTAGGTTATGTCGTGATGGTGTAATATAAATTTGTTTATCCAAGACGCAAAATATTTTTTTTTAATTTCTACATAGAATCTTTGTCCCCAAATATAATAATATATTTAGTTGCTAATAAGTTATCTAACATAGTTACCTACATATTAACAAACATAAAATATTAATTAATAATACAAATACGTGTTGTATCATGTAGAAACATTCATTCACTACCATACCTACATACGATTTACTAATTTAGCAACAATCATAATCAATAATAAATTTCCATAAATACCTGGTGTAGCAACATAAATTCACGACTACCAAATGTACGATACTATCGAACGTGGCAACAAACATTCACTACTAAAAACAAATACATGATATCTATGTATGTATTATTCAATATACATAGTAATACACTCACACTCATACAGTAATCCAACATAGCAACATTCGCGAATATACTTCCATATAAATAGTTACAGTGTATATCCGATGCTGGAACATTTATTTACATACATTATTAAGGAATTGTTTCAGCCTACTGGAAAATAGTATCATTAGCGCTCCAGTACATACTTACATGGTTCGTATGGTATTTTTAGTATCGTATAAAATCTTGATATTATTATGTATGTGTAGGGTTGTTCTATTGGATTCGGTTCTTTTTTCGCGTAATATTCGTAATAATATGGGTTTCAGATATATATGATAATATTAAAATCTTGCAATAAGAAGGTTTTTTTTATATTTTTCTTACATTTACTAAGAAGCTTTTTTTTATATTTTTCTTACGTTTACTACCAACTAATTTTCTTGCTACATAGAGAATTGTTGAATTATAAAATAAGATTTTTATTACGTACTATCTCTTTGGTACGTGTATTTTGTTCGTTTTCAAAAGTTTTGTCGTAATAAAATATAAGATACAGAACAGTCTGTTTTTTGTTGTATTATATTTTTGCAAAAGTCTAATCAAATATATGGCAGGAAATGTGTGAGTAATTAATTTATTTTTAATTTTTAACAGTATATCGGTTACAAACAATTTATATTCATAAAACGCAATCAACAGAGGGCACTTTTATTGCAAAGAGGTGATATCTTCCATCTCTAACTCAAAATGTGAAAAATTACACATGAAGTTTAACCTATTCTACGTTTTACGGAACACTCAAAAAATTCCAGAAACAAGTTGTATGTTTAACCTATTCTAAGGATTTCAAGAAGAATAAATCCACTGACAAATCAAATTCAGGAAGTTTAAAAGTAGGTACCACAAGACTATTTTAAATATCAACACAATAAAAACAAACACATCTGGTAAAAGAAACAACAATTAATCATGGACTTATTGTTAATGAGAATAAGGTCAAAAGTTTAATCAACAACTGTTACAAGTGAATAAAGTTCGCTTTATAATCGATTCTCCAAAACTGAACGGTTCAACTTTACTTTGAAGAAATTAATAATAATAATTATCGTATGTTAAATTAAGAAGTTCCACACACGTACTTATGCATATATGATCAAATGTCCACAAACGGTATCCCTTGTGAAATAGGCAGAGAGAATGGTACACTTATTCGATCTATCTATCCTAACACGCTTTTTTCGTTTCTAGCTTTTTTACTTTTTACGCCCCCTTCTTATTGTCTTTTTTTTTTTCATTTACTCCACATGTTCACATCGTCATTTTAATATTATAGTTTGTGATCTGATAAAATTATCTCTGAAACCTATAAGGTTGAGCATAAATTAATACGTATTCTAAATTGAACTACGATATTTTTCTATTCTCTTTTAAAATATGTGAAAAGGTGAGACTCAATTGGCGCGGAAACCCAATACTATATATTATAAAGGAAACTTGTTTTTACCCTGCGTTCTCGAGAGAAACGTTGAAGAAAATTCACATTCAAAATCATCATTGAAAACGTACTACTACTATTATTATTACACCACGACACATTCCACAAGTAAGATAGTCAGCAGACCAGCCGGAAGAAAAAAAACATGCAAACTGTTGTCTTTATGATTACCCCCGTATCTTTCCATCCATTCTGTTCAGTCCTGAGTGACCCTCTCCATTTACTCCTACGATATTTATATACTCTCATAATTTGTGATTAATAATTCGGTCACAACCTTTGCGGGTATAAGACTCAAGTCGTTTATGCAATTTGATTATATTAAAAGAAACTCTTAAAAATAAATTTACCAATTACGCACAATATTATTTAGACATCGATTACTCGTCCTTTAGTCTACACTAACCACTATTATATTATAATATGCAACCTTTTTGCATAACTAATCGTTTATGTTACAACTACTTGAATATGAGATATCTGAATATTGTGGTTTGCAATAATAGCTCATATTGCAAACCAGACTAAACAGAAACTTGGTAATTACCTACATATTCTCAGTTGTATTACCCAATCAAGAAACTTCACAACATCCTCCCTACTATTCCAGGAGGAATCGGAAGGCAAATGAAAGATAATATTTGCCATTAAATAAAATATTTAATCCTCCGTTACACGAAAAATAATCGTATTTGCAGCTCATCACTCAAATATGCATTACTGTTGATGGTGCTTAACTTATGGGGTTCGCAAAAAGTTGAGCAAAGAGTTGCATGCATGCAGTTAGTTTATTAGTTACCTCACTTGTTGGAAAAGTCTTGATGGTTTATGTAAATATTGTTGATAAAACCTCTTTTTCGGATATTTAGGGGTTTAAGGACTCCTATTTATCCGTTTAAGCTAATCACAACTAGTATTTTTGAAACTCGAGTACCTTACCTTACCAAAACACTTCCCTGAACCAGATAGGTCGAGGAGTTTCGACAGTCTTAACCAGAATTCTTTCCTTTCTTGCATAAATCATCAAAAAACATTCCCAAAGGCTATGTTCCGAACGTTGAGCCCCCGTCCCACATATGCATCATGAAGTGTAAGTCAAGGTTAATATAAAAAAAGTTTACTCCTTAGATGGCCATGTTCAGTGATTAACTGTACTGAAAAATAATCAAGGTACAAGTAACTCATTCTCAATCTTTTCAGTTCTCACACACATCCGGAGCAAATTTATTGACAAGTCTAGCTGTATGTTAATAGAAAGTTTCGCATTCACTCCCCTTTCAACGCTTCTGTTGGGTACACAGAGTAGAAACAAACCTCCTTCAGTGTCCATGGACAACGTTCACCAATTCCACCATTCTCACTGTCACGATTTAAGGTCCACAAATCGAGAGATGCTTTATGCAAACCTTAGAAGCAACCATTTTTGGGATCTCATTTTTCAGATCTCGATCGCGATCTCCCGTCTAAATGGCGCTGGAACAATTAAGTTCAATACTTTATCGGCTGCTAGTTCGACCAATGTTTAGAATATTTACTAATTTTTTTATTGTTTAACCGGAGTTGGGTGCAGATGACGAAACCAATCAGAAACGTCAATTGGAGAACCATGTCTACATAATGCAACATTGTGTAAAATCTAATCGGAAGAAGTGAGAAAGGTGTCCCAACGCTTACGGATTGCATAAAGCATCTCTCGATTGGTGGACCTTAAATCGTGACAGTGAGAATGATGGAATTGGTGAACGTTATCCATGGACACTGAAAACGTTCACTTAAGCCAGCCTAGAGCCAATTCGTAAGCGTTGGGACACCTTTCTCAAACCTCCATCATTTGGAACAACTTTGAGTCAATCGAGCTTCCTCATTTTAATGCATATTGCTAATAATATTTTGGCATTGTTAAATAACTTGTTAATTGTACAACGATTTAATCCGAATCATGAAGACCTAACGTGAGAAAAGCAAGAAACAGTATTTGATTACTTTATTTCTTACAAAAATTCGTAAGTTATATTTTTCGTTAAGCATGATACAGCAATTCGATATCCGAAAACCGTCGAAATTCCTGAAATATTCATATCGTATACATAAATTTACTAACAGAATAATAATAATAACTAGAACAAAAAATACGTTATTTATTTTACATGAAATCTGGAACATTCCATCATTTCCTAGCAGTGGAAACAAACATACAAATATTTTAATATAATATAGTTTCTATGTATTAAGTACCTACCTATATTTTATTATTTTATTGATGTCTACGATATCAACTTTTTTCTTTATACCGAGAAATAAACATTTTTCTCGTGTCATGTTTTTGTTATTATTAATGATCTCAAAATATAATCCCCAAACTTCTTCTCAAGAAGCCATCTTAACCGCATATAATGGAAATTGTTCCAAATCTCGAAGATAATAAATATACCTACACAAAAGAGAGCATTGTATAACGACATTTTTATTATCCCGACAACTTAATTTCTTACCGCATCGAATTCTGTAGGTATCATTTTAAAAATAATTATCTAATTATTGAAGATTGTTTGTGTTTATAATAGTTTATTCTGCGGAAATCCATTTTTATTTTAATTAAATAAAAAATTAAAATATAATTATAAAAAACACAGTTATGTTTCCACTGCTTGTAGGCATCTTCAGGAAAACTGAAATGTACATAGTGAAAATTAGTTAACTATATTCTTGGTGGTGAGAGAATAAATGGTCATAACTATTTGTCAGTGCATGATTTACTTTTTGTATTTTTTCTTCGATATTTGTTGTGTTTAATCTCCCCATCTTAACTCAGTTTCATGGTTCATCATCATCATCATCGCCCTCAACGCTCCTCTCGGGAGCACAGGGCAGAAACCAGCCTCCTCCATTCAGAGCGTCTCTGTGCCAATTGCGTCACCTCTTCCCACGACATTCCTTGCGCTCTGATATCGTTGTCATAGGAACGGTGTATTGTGAAAGAGGGACGCCCGGGCCTACGGAACCCCTGCGGACGGAAGAACAGTGCTCTTTTTGGCCAACTATCATTGGGCATTCTCAAAACATGTCCCAGCCAGGACCATCGTCTCTCTTGTATTACAGAGATTACAGGTCTCTGCTGGGTGCGCCGGCGCACAGCATCATTTGTAACATGTTCATACCATCTGACATCCAAAATCCTTCTAAGACACTTGTTTTCAAAGCTTAGTATCTTCCGCTCTTGAGCCTTGGTTAAGTGCCAAGACTCGCAGCCATATAGAAGGATTGGGATGATGCACGCATTGAACAAGCGACATTTTGTCCTGATGCTGAGTCCAGACGCCTTCCAAACTTTGTTCATGTTGTTGAAAGCCCCGCTAGCTGCTCCTATGCGGATTGGTAATTCCGACCGGAGATCACCTTCTGGCGTTATGGTTGCTCCCAGGTACCTGAATTTACTAACCTGAGATATTTGGGAATTGCCAACCATTAGTTGGGTGTGAGTACTCGTGCATGTACTATTACATAATGTACTCCGTTTTACCAGCGTTGATACGAAGGCCAAGGCGCAAAGAATTTTCATAAAGAGCATTAGCGTTGCACTGTAATCCGTCCACAGATGTATCAAAAAGGGCTAGATCATCCGCATATTCAAGATCGTGCAGCACTCCCACAGACGTCTCACTGTTTTCACGCTGTGATAAAGGCACACCGCCAGGGCCCAGAATAGATTTTCTGAGCAGGTTACCTGGTTTCATGGTTACCGCCGTGAAAACCTCTGCACCGCCTCCAGGGTGTACAATTTTGATTATATATTCGATTTTTGACAATATACTTTGACAATAAAAATATCTACTTGTTTATGTTTGAAATATAAAAAGAAGGTTTAAGTAAAGTTATATACCTAACGATTTCTCCAAAAGTAATCTTGTAGAAAATAATATTATTATTGACTTTTCAGTTGTTTAGTTAAAAAAAAGGATGACTTTAGTTAAAAAAAAAACTCAATAAAATAATCATGTGGAAGAATAAAACAGACGTTTCTGTTGAAATAATATTGCCCTTTCGGTATTGTAATAAGTCGATATTAAATTTTGATATTTAAGTATTAACTTTCAAAGATTGAGAACCGAGACCCTTGGGATTTATAGGGTGTCGTGTTTTTGCCGTCCTCTGTCGGGATTTTACGTCAGAGAATCGCATCGAAATACTTCCTACGTAGTACTAAGTGTATTTTAGCAAAATGGAAAATGGAGGAATAAACAATAATTTTTCATGTTAAAACTATTGAAAGTCTAACACAAGGGTGGCATCGGCGCGCTTACGATGACTTAGTGCCGAGTCATTCAGTAGATTGCATGACTGAAAAAATGAAAGGAAATTGGCGCCGATGAACGGCGAGGTGATTTATAAAACGTTCTTAAATAATTTATTAACAGTGGTGAAAGTCTCATAGAAACATTTAACATCGCGAATTGGGCCATAATTTCTGCAAACACAAATGTTTTTTTTGTATATATTTATTTATTCGTCTACAAATATATATTAAACGTAAAAAATAATTCATGTCTCTAACATTCTCCAAATTTCTAACTATGACATGTGTGTATGAGTGTTTTTTTTATAATGTTAATGAATATACCTACTTTTGTTTGAATCGTATTAACTTGTTTTTACTTTTTTTAAATTAATTGGAAGTATGTTATTATACAAATTATTTTCTTAATCTAATATGCATTGTTATGACTTGTAGTTTTGAAAAAATATTGTTCTTGTAAAAGACATCTTTAAATCTCTGAATACTAAAATTAGTTTTTTTCTTTATTATGATAAAGACGTCCTCTACACTGAGAAAAATACTAACGAAATTTCACAACGAATCATTGGTACGTACTATCAGATTAGGACCAGAGATCGTACAAACGATTCATTAGTACGAATCTATAATATTATCTATCTATCTATCTATACCATCACGGCATATCCCACAAGTGGGGTAGCCAGCTGACCAGCTGCATATAAAACATGCAAGCCGTCTTCTCTGTGCCAATATAAAATTAAGACATTCAGGATGGGTGGCAAACCTCATCGCCGAATTTAAGATGTAAAATGTCTTATTTTTTCGAACACCTGCCTTTTACAGGACACTCGAAAACTTATGGAGAAGAGTGGGAGACCAATTCTTTACCGGGTGCTCCACGGGATATAATATTAACTCTTCGCAAACAAATTGTTGGTAAATTTACCAATGATTTGTTTGCGAAGAGTTAATATTATAGATTTATACCAATGAATCGTTTGTACGATCTCTGGTCCTAATCTGATAGTACCCTAACAATGATTCGTTTTGAGTATTTTTCTCAGTGTATCTTTTAGAGACGGGATGTAGATATTAAGTAAATAAAATCAGATAGTTCATATAAGATAGAGTAAAATATATTTGATATTATATTATAATTAACAACACAGTTAACTTTTCACTTAGATTTATTCAAATCTCGAGCGCTTTAGTCAATGTTGATATATTGACATTTTCAAGAGAACGCGCTCAATTCAAGAGAACGAAAGCGCTCGAGATTTGAATAAATCTAAGTGAAAAGTTAACTGTGTTGTTAATTATAATATAATAACATCATAATGAATTTTCACTCTGTGAGTATGCAAACCTTGGAGTTATTCAATTTAAATTTAAAGTAGGTGCGTTAACGTTGTGAAAATTAACGTTAGTTTAAAATTTTAAAAACTCATATTATTATGTTATTTTTGAAATATAAAAGAGCTTGCTTTGAAAGCACCTATGATTACAACATGTTTAGTATGAAACAATGTGAAATAATATATTATCAAAATTTGCCAACGTCACGTTTGCCTTACTCGATTATTCACATAACCAAAAGCTTCAAATATAAATATATGTATACCAACCACAAATGGCGTAAGATATTTGTAGTCACCCACTATATTTATGTAGATCTTATGTATACGTTATACAAAAATCACACTTACAAGAGATTTATCTAGTACTCTTAGACCTTTCTGTTCAGCCTGCAAGTGAATAAATCAAAAGATATTCAATATTCCCAAAATTGTTTGATGTTTTTAATAAACCGTGTTTTATTACTTGTTGAGTGCATGCAATCTATTCCCTTTAAAAGCGCATCACTTGTGAGCTAGGTAGAGAGAAGAGGACGCTTACTTATAAGATAGGTGTAGATAATATTTCCTAGGCACATTGAAGAAAAACTCACCTCCACCCGGATATCTCATGAGTCGTTAACTCCTATTTATCCGCACATTTAAACCAAAGTTGACCTGACGGGCGGGCCATTGGTAAGGGCTGAAGAGCCAACTGGCCAAAACAGCCATCTTGGGAATCTTTTGTACTCTCTATTCAATCTGCCTTTTAGGAGGTTAGAAAGATTTTTAAGAAAATATATAAATAAAAAAACATAACAAAAAAAAAACAAATTAAGAGAAAGATAACATAAACATCATTTTTACTCAAGTAATCATTGAATAAAAATATGTCAGTCGAATACCCTGTACTCCCAAGAAAAACGCTGAAGAGCGAGAAAGAAAAAACATGTTTTTGTATCAGTGTAATCTATATAAGAGAATGCATAAAACATGTACGTGAATATAAACTAAAAAATCGTGTTAGCAATTTTATACTTGTGTATGCCTAATTATATATTTTTGAACTCCTTTTGTCATTTCGTGCAAAAATGTAACATATTGAGTAAATACTTTACACACATTCCACTTTCTTTATTTTTATTAATTGTATACCTATATACCCCGGGCGTCCCTCTTTCACAATACACCGTTCCTATGACAACGATATCAGAGCGCAAGGAATGTCGTGGAAAGAGGTGACGCAATTGGCACAGAGACGCTCTGAATGGAGGAGGCTGGTTTCTGCCCTGTGCTCCCGAGAGGAGCGTTGATGATGATGTATACCTACATATCTAGTTCAAATTATCCGGCAAAATAAACTGAAAGAATCATGATTATAATAAACCCTACAACAAATATTGAATAAGAGATTTTTTTGTTTGTTTTACTTACTAAATATATTTGATGTTGTCGGTCGATAATTCTTAGTGGATCAGAGTTAAATTATCAGGCTAGCATAAACGTACATATTTTATGAGGAGAGCAGAAGCTCTTGAAAACCGTTTCATGACCAATAAAGTCACCCTGGAAGTAGGTAATATAATTATATATTTTTTTTTATTTCAAATAAAATGTTAGTTTACTTTACTCACCTTTTCTCGTTAGGATTTTAATGAATGTTTAAAATATTTTTCATTAATTTTTTATCAGCCAAATGCATGTTTATCATTTTGTAAACAATGTAACATCAAATATTTTTTTGAAATGCTACATGATTGTCACGTATTTTTTGATAGTTAAATAAGTTCAAGCTACGTAGCAATTTCAATTAGGTCGAAATATATCAAAAGTGGGTAAAATCCCGTAAGGGATTCAGAGAATAGAATAATATAGTTACATTCACAGTAAATTCTAGAAAAATTATAGATTACCTAAACTGCAGTAAAAATAGGTCTCGTGAAAAGTTAATTCAAAATTCGTATTCGATATTAATGCATCTCTTAAATACAAAGATCATACATGCCTTTCTTTTCGAATGACTTATTTTGCCATTACATTCGTGCAATTTACTGTCATTCATGACAATATAAATATTATAGTACCAGATTCTTTCTGTCTACTGCTTTGGGCATTTTGAAAAAGTTCTTGGAAATATTATATTTTTTAAGGCTTATTGTAACCCTAATACTTTCACGTTGAAGAAACATTATGTTACTGTTGTGAATTAGGAGTAAGTTTTATTAATTTACCTGTAATTTTTGCTGTCCAAGTGTTTCAGCATCCTGCATACAACTTTACCGCTGGATAATGATGAATTTTCTTGAACAAAGTCACTTGCTGCGTGAAGATGTTCAGGAAAAGTCGCCAAAATAACAGCAACTGAAAAAGGGAGAAAATAAATATTAGAATACTGTAAAACACTGCATTATAATATGCAAAAATATTCTGCACATAAAATAGAATTACATAATTGTTTTAAAGGTAAAAATTGTTGTAGAATGATTCAACTTTGTAAAAGGCGAAAGCCGTGTTTATTACCTGAATAAATAAATAATCAAGATACATATCTCCCCCGAACGAGGTGACTAGCTGTTAAAGTAACTGTGTATAATAATAGGGTTCCGACGGCCCGGGCGTCCCTCTTTCACAATACAACGTCCCTACAACAGCGATATCAGAGCGCTGGGAATGTTGTGGATGGTGGTGACGCAAATGGCGCAGAGTCGCTCTGAATGGAGGAGGCTGGTCTCTGCCCTGAGCGTTGAGAACGATGAATTGAATTGAATTGGATGTAATAAAATGCAAGTTGTCCTGTGCTAGCCAATACTACTACTACTACTACTACTATATCATCACGGCATATCCCACAAGTGGGGTAGCCAGCAGACCAGCTGCATATAAAAACATGCAAGCTGTCCTCTGTTTGTCTCTTTCCTAGACAATAAAGTGCACGAATTGATAGTAGGTACTGAAGAAATAATTCATATAAAATATTATGAGAGGAAAAAATGGTTTGATGAGTTTTATACAATGGATAAATAAATTTATTTTAAAGTATTATGTATACATTATTGAGTCGACAATAATAAAGGAATAGACAAACGAATATAAAGGTAAAATGCACGGCTCTCAATCATCATTACATCTACCGCTTCTTTTATATTTCCATTAGTACAGCTAGATTTTCATTTAAGCTTATACTCGTACCTGCATATAACAATAATGCATTTTTGAAGTAACCTCTTTGTAGATATTATTAGAAACGTATTGACAATCATGAACGCTCATTCGTGTTGACGTAGAATGAGATAATATTACAGAGACTACTGTTGATATATTTGAATGTGTATTCTGTACAAAGGTGGAATCAATTTATTTTTATTCTGTTTTTGCCAACATATATATGAGTTCAAGAGAATTTGTTTTTCGAAATAAAGAAAAACTGAAAGCAAAAAGGTTTCAGCTGTACCCATCTAAGATCATATGTCTAATCGGTTTCGTGTTCTTTGATCCCATTCCTCGTGTGTTTCATAATATAAAGTGATTTTGATTTGCAAATAAATCAATAAGACCTTTGGAGGTTTCTTTAAAGAATTGTAATTTTGTGCGATCCCAAACTTTAATAAGAAATTCTTTTACCGAATACTTTTTTCGATTGCTTTCTTTTTTATTTAAACTAAGTAGGCGCCTTATATAGGGTTCGACGAAAAAAATATGTTCCATTTTAAACTACTTCCAATAGAAGAAGATTTGATTTAAAGTATTACATTGAAGCTACGTTATAACTTTGATTTCTTTATTATCATTCAATTTATTATAGACGTGTCACACGTAAAAAATCAATGATAATACCACACGAAACATTAAGCAAACATGTTATTCAAAACGATAAGATCTGACAAAGTGCAATTTTTATTCTATTTTAAATTTGAAATATATAAAAAAAATCTTTGACAAGCTTTATTTAATGACAACAAACTGCTTTGATATTTTATTTAATTTATGAAAATTAAACACAAATGATCAAAGTGTTACTATTTCAATAATAAAAATGACCAGACCAAATGACTAGTTTCGACTTACAAAGCCATTGTAAAACTTTTTTGAAAATGTCACTCTATCATTCAAAATAGTAAAACTTAAATCATTTGTGTGTCTATATATAAATTAATATGAATTTGTACGAAATAAACGTCAACTCAATGAAAACACTGTATTAGGTACTATCGTTCATAACAAAAAAATCAAATAACAATAAAAAATTAGCATTAAATTATCACTAGATTCAGAGGCAGGATGATAGTTACTTTTTTCACCGACATCCTAGAAATGGTAGTGTGACTGCTAAACGGCACCAAGAAAAACGTCATCAATCACTTATATATATTATCACCCATAGAAAGAATTTCATGGAATGTACGAATAACGGAAAATATCTTGAACTAATAAAATCCATGTACAAATAAATAAGAAGCACTGTTTTTTTTTATAGCATGAAATAAATTTTATAATAGTGTTTCTTTATTGATGTTTTAAATGAGAGTGAAAATAATATGTAGGACCCTGTAAGTATTTTCTTCCTTGATATATTTTATCTATTGGAATTCCAAAAGTTTTATCGCTTGTAAAATTCTTTTTTGGTTTCTACGTCACTTTCTCTCCCTCTCCGCTTGGTCTTAAATTTAAATTGTTAGCGTTTATTGTAATATTTATGTAACTTTGGTACAGTCTTATCAAATAACTTACTTCATCAAGATTAATAGAAACCATCATGGAAAGGAAACGAAAAAACCGGTAACCTTTGTAACCCCAATAATCCTTATTCCGTAAAGTTAAGTTTGTAATGAAATTTATATTTAGTTCCTCTATGCCTACTACCTAGAATCTACAGATATTTCAGCTAAACTATAATAAATCCATACGTAAACCTTGTCTCAATTAAGTTATTTTTGAATAAAACTCCTATCTATGGTTTTGTTTCTCAAATGGCCCTCTGCTTCCGATATTAACGATAAAAGGTGAAAAATAAAAAGATGACAAAACCAGGTGGATAATTGTTCAATTTTCTTCTGTTTAAGTCAATATGAAAACTTCTTAAGGCAAACCAAAAATTAGTACCTACGTTTAATATCCAAAGCATTGAGATTATTTTTAATCAAAATTTAAATCTACATTAAATATTTGTATCTCAATTTGTATGCACAAGTATAATTTTTTTTCTCCTCTAATAACCAGCACTGTGTTCATATTATCAATTGGAAAATAAGAATAACTTATTCGAGATATTTTACGGTTATCTACCTTTTATAGGACACTCGAAAACTTACACAAAAGAGTGGGAAATATATATTCTTTACTAGATACTTCACAGAATGATAAAATACAAAATAAAACAAGATAATATTGCCAATCATTGTAGATAATATATAACCAATCAGGAAATAAAGTGTTATAATATATCATTATCATACCTCTGTCTAACATAAGCTCTTTTTTCCAAGTTTGGGGGGTTGGGGAAGGTTTTGTGTAAGAAAAACAAATTTGGTATTTTTATGGGCAGTGTCGATAACAATGTATCTCTTTTATCATTGTCACCCTTCTCTGTTATTTTCCACCATTCTCTTTCTATCTTTACTACTTCTACGTCTTGTCCTGTCTTTCTTCTTTTATTAGCCGATCTAATATCGCGCTATTTATTATTATCTTCTTTTACAACTACTCATGGTCATGCTTTGTAGTTCTAACAATGCTGGCCATTCAAAAACAAGCTGTTGCTAGATTTAATATTTTCGAGTACATGTACATCTGTCACCAGATGGCGTTACTAAATATTTTGTAGTAGAATTGGTCAAGGTGTTGCGAAATGTGTAGAATAACAAGAATGATAAATATAAAATTTAACCATTTGCTATATATTTTACAATTAACTGAGTGTTTTTTTTTCTTTCAGAAAAGTGCATTTAAAATTAACAATTGTTATTATTAGTGGACAAAATTAAAGTGTCGCTTACGTGCCAAAGCACCTCAAGGACACTGTAGAATCATTTCTAGGATATTACATCCACGACATAATATAAATAAATAAATAAATAAATAGATTACATATGATGTAGGTCCATTAATAATGAGTGTTTAGAAATTCAAGTTCAATAAATCCTATTGAAACCCTGTTTAATGAAATAAACTTCTGAAATCCTTTGTAGTGATGGTAATATTTTTGCCTTCAAATATTAATTTCAATATTTGGTTAAAAAACAGAACATAAATTTTGTCTATACAGTGTATTAATATCACGTTATAATCATGCAAGTTGTCCTATCTTATTAGTGAGACCTATTATTTGCCGGCAATTCAACGGAATAAAGATTAAATATATTTGATATTAACAAAAACACTGATGAAAGTACTCGAGTAATAAATCGATAGTGAAAAACATTAACTAATGTTAGTTCTCTTGAAAATGTCAAGCTGACTTGACGAAAGTAGGTACTCGAGAAATATGTAAATCAATAGTGAAAAGTAAACAGTGTTTTTGTATATATCAAATATGTTTAAAATGTCTTTACACAATGCGAACACACAAACCATAGATCATTGGAATAAAATTTAATGAACGAGTATAACATGTCTGAATGTTAGTGTTATTTGTTTATTAAGTCAACACATATCTACTTTCCTGATAAAAACACACAATAAATAGATATTTTGTATAATAATGTACTTATTGTTTTTTTTTTATTTTAAAAACACGCTTCAACATACTAGACGCTGTTTATTAGGTTCAGTATCTTAGGTTTAAGTTTTGAATTAAGATCGTAATATTTACTTATATAACTAATTTCATTTGTTATCTCTATTTGAAATGACAAATTTGGAAATGATATCTCTACTACTAACCATAAAAATATTAACCGTACAATAACTATAACCTTACACGCTATTTCTAAAAATAATATTCCCTTGATGACGTAGCAAGACTGATAAAGAATCAAGGGAGTAGGCATCACGGGGCAGGGAGGGGCAGCTGTAGTTCAAAAATAGAAACAAAGTTTGCAAACCTAGTCATAAAATAAACATTATTATAGTTAGGCAGTTTTTCCTAGAAGTCAGATATAAAAATTGAACATTCATGCTGAATAAAACGAGATCACAAATTTTAATACCCAACTTCTTATCTTCGTTCCCGGTCTTCCAAAAAGTGGAGTAAGTCCCGAGAAAAGGGAAAAGTGGAAGATCCCAAACTGTCTGCATCTAACGTTTCCAATCAAGTCATTCTTATGCTAACCTTTTTAGGATTCGGGTATTGATTCATTGCTTACATTCCAAAAGACTAAACACTAACAATACAAAATACGAATAATTGATACCAATAGAAGTAAAGACTGCCCTCGCCCCTTTGAAATAACCTTGGGTACAGCCTTGGAAAGAATCACATTACAACATTCATAATAGCTTTTTGATTTCACCCACAGCAATCTACGAGGAAAAATCTTGAATAAAAAGGTTGAATAATGTTCATATAAACAAAACATTAAATGACAGTTTGTGGGACGTGATAGCCATTATAAAAGTATTTTTCCATATAAAATCATCATATAAATAATATTAAAATCTGTTTGTAATATTATACGTTTGTATGTTAATATTATCTCCCCTGTAGGAATCTAGACGATGACATTTTGTGAGATAAATTTACTCTTTATACGACTTCTCATCCTTCCAGCACATACCGGGGTGACGTTTTTCCGTAATTTTTCTATATTTCATTTCACTTCTATGACTTTTTTTAATATTCCAATGAATTGCTTCCTTATATGTATATCGTGTCCATTATCTGATTATATTATAAATTCACAAGCCTTTAAAGTGAAAACAAGAGCACTGACTATTTAAAATAAATAAAATTATTTCATGCAAAATTCAAACAAAATGTCAATAAATTTGCACACCGTTCTTATGATTTTTGAATGAAGAAATCTCTTGGGCTAGTAGACAAATTAAACTCAACGATAATTTTGATACTATCACTCACTTTTTGAGCTCTGTTTTCTCAAAATGACATCTACCAACTTGCTGGATGAGATTAATAGAGCAAATAAGTCGCAGGACCAGTCATTTGGAACCGAGTCCCCGAGGACCTCCGTAAAAGCCAATCAATAACAACGTCGGCCAGCGTGGCGCGGAGGTAACGCTCTTGCCTTTGAGTCACGAGGTCCCGGGTTCGATTCCCGGCCAAGGCAAAATGAAGAATGACCTTTTTCAAATTACCCTGGGTCTGGGTGTTACATGTTTATGTGTTATGTGCATTGTATATATGTGTATCGTCGCGTTAGTACCCATAATACAAGATTCATTCTTAGTTTGGGACTAGCTCGATCTGTGTGAATTGTCTATGCATGTTTTGTTATGTTATGTTTGGGAGCAAGTTGAAGACATCGCCTTTTCAATATAGTTTCCCGCGCTCTTGAAATGGATTCTCCATTAAACGGCCCCGAATATATCATCCAACATACATACACACATATGTACTATCACAATTAATATTCCTTGGGTGAAGCTGGACTTAAACGTTAGTAATGTAATATAATAGAAATGTTCTAATGGTTTTAATATTAAACACAAAGAAAAATTGATGATCACTTTCAGGTCTTTTCTATAAGTATTATTATTGTTATTTTATCCTATTTCAAACAACCAAAGGAAGAGAAAGAGAAACCATAAACAGATATATTATTACACCTAAAACTGGATTGCTCGTTTAAGAAGCGTTGATATGTCGTTTAACGAGCATGTTGGACTGGACAACAAAGAAAAGTATATTCATAATAAAAATATTTCGTTTGAAAGTATGTATGTTTGGTCATTATCCTTTGTTATTCTCAATCACATCTAATAAAATTTTAATATAATAAAATTAATTATAGGTCTATCTATACTATCAGGGAACTAACTGTTTGTAATTAACGTTTATTTTACCCTCTCCTTCTTCTTCTTCTTCGCCCTCGCCTTTATCTTATTTATGTAAGGTCGGCTCTTCTAGTCTTCATCCTTCAAATCCTCTGATCCCCTACATCCTCCGAACGCAGCTCTGCCTCCCTCGGGTCTCTAGCTATTGTGGAGATGCAGGTAATCACTGCTCAGCCTGGTCTTCTATGTCCATTGTCCTTTTTATCATATTATCCTGTGGTAGTCTCAAACTCAGTAGGGTACCTTTTTTTCTAGAGATATCACAAAAAAAATATGATTTATCTCTGTTTTTTTAGAAATATCGCAGTATTTGTGTCATTAAGTTACCATTTTTTATACGCAGGTAGATCATTTCATTCGTAATATTTTGTATAAGCATTGTAACAACTTTACATTTCATTGTTCTGTGAAACCGAGTTTATTGTTTTTAATATGAAGCGATCTTTTTTTATGAAACATAAAATAACTTGAATACAGCATTAAGATTTTATTAATATAACACTGTACAACTGATACGACTGTATTTTCTACGTGTGTGTTGATGCGATTTTTAAATAGTTATTTTCATCATGAGTTGAGTTAACAACTGGCACTTTTCTCTTTGTTTAAACAGTTTCATATTATCAATAGTATTATCTTTTGACTAACAAATGTTAGTTTAAATATATTGCAACTAATAAAAGAGTCCAATTTCGTTTGTTTGCGTCATATGTAGGTATAACCACAGAGTACATGTGTACTTTTAATAATAATGTCGTAATTTTGATATTCTATGATATAATTATCTATTATGGCTTATCTTCATTGAGTAGTAAAAGTAAAAAAGATAAATAACGTTATATTATTATCAGTGTTTCAAGAGATTATTTATAAAGTTCATTATTAAATAAAATTTATAATGAACCTTTCTAACTTGAATTTAAAAGAATATTTTTAAAGTAAACCGGAATCTTAAATACAATAAATGTTTAGAATATTAAAATAAATTGTTTGTTTACCTGGATTTGGGAACGACGTGCAGAAGACAAAACCAATGATATCTCGATTGGAAAACCACGTTTACACAGTATAATATTATACATAATATAATCGGAAGAAGTGGGGAAGGTTTCCCAACGCTTATCATTGTCACATAAAACTTAATTCGTAAGTATTGGGATGCCTTCCCCACTTCTTCCCATTAGATTTGGCACAATATTGCATTGGGCAAACATTTTTTTAACACAATATTTTGTCAAACATATTTTGAACTACTCCAGATTAATCATTCCAATTGATCACACTCACCATAGTCAACCTATTTGAATAGGTATTCACTAGGTAGGTATGTTGTATATGATACACATACATATGTGAACTTCCTTAAGGAGTGCACAACACAGAGTTTTGACGCTTATGAATCGATTTAGGCTTGGTTAAGTGTACTCTAACCTAGGTAACATTCCCAATTCCTCTGTGTCATGCCTATCACATGACTTGAAATTTTTGAAAGGTGTATATATGTTACAACTCAATATTTTTCCATGGTAGAATACAATATTTTGTATCAGCTGTGATGTTTATTTTGTTACCTGAAAATTAACGATTTTTTTCCTAAAAATGTGTTGAACTAATAAGTGTTGGTAGCCTCATGGTAGAATACTAAGTTTTCGATCAAAACAACCAAAGTTCGATTCTTTCTGCAGTCGATCAATTCCATCTTTACGTCACACGATTTTATTTCGATCCCAAATCCATCTTTATTTTTTTTGAGTAAAATAAAATTTGATAACAGATATATCTAATAAACTAAAAATTTAATAAAAGTTGTCTCCACATTTTTAATCTTATTCATCATCAAGAAATTTCTCTCTAAAGTAAGATGAACAATCAGATAATATTTAGTACATTGAGTTTCTGATAGAATTTCCCAAATATTTAAACCTTTTAATTCTTCATAATTATTTTTTTGTAAATAGAAATAAAAAATTATATATATAAATAAATATTTAATATTTTGATCTGATTACTTGCTTCATTACTATTTTGGAATGAGAAAATTTTGATCTTTTGTAAATATTCTCTGAATCTACATAACAGGGCAAACATCAAAGTTATCAATATTTTATTTTTGAAATCAAACTTCATCTTAAAACTATGTACCTAGCAACATAAGAGAAAACTATAGCAATACAAGAAGATGGAAAACTTTGATGAGAAAAGACGAATGTTCTTAGAATTCCAATGGAACTTATCGCTTAATATCGCAATCATTATTAATTCCCATCTTGTAATACACCATTAAGACAAGTAGTAGTTATATCCTTTGTGATGAAATTTTACTTTCATTAAGGACGTTGTTTTATGAAGACTACTTTCTTATAAATACTGCTGTAACATCTTTCTCGACTTGGCAATAAAAAGTAAAAGTAAGTAAAATATATTATTGTTCATATTATGTTTGGTCTAATTAATTCAATTATATCACTTCACAACAAAAAATTGCTAAAATAATAAACGTCCGAAATATAAAAATATAATTTGTATATTTTAAATTAGTACCAACGTGGATTGTTTACTATGCTTTCTATTTTTTTTTGATGATCGTAAATGTGCAGTTGTAAAAATATCATCAAGACATTTATTATAAACTAAATGCTCCTACCCGGCGTCACCAGGGTGATTAAAAAAAATCGTTATGGCAACACGTGACAGCGGAACTGTCATACAAACGTCACTTTCATACAAAAATACAATCCAAATTTCCGACTTTTCCTTTGAACTAATCAATTTTTTTTCATGCAAACGGTCTCCTGATAATGAAGAACTCAACATAAAATAAATCAGCCAATTCGGTTTGGCCGTTCTCAAGTTATGGGGAACACACATGGTCAACTCATTTTTATTTATATAGATATGTTAGTCAGCAGATAAGCTTCATGTGATACATTCAAGAAGAAACTCAGAATGAGTGGCATATTTCATCAAGAATATCTACAAAATTTCATTTATGAAACTATTAGCACTCACACACAAGGGAAACAAGCCGATAAAAAATGTGATTTTTTTTTTAAATATATATCTGGGTTTTGTTATAAACCCAAATAGAACCTTATACACCATTCACAGTAAGCTAAAAGCTTGTGTCGTGAAAGGAAAGTTTGCCGGCACCTGGGATCGAACCGACGAACTCGCTTAAATACAATTTTACTATTATTAATTATACTATATTTTATTATTGAACCTGGTATTTTGAACCCGCGTTCTGAGCCTAATCCTTTGATATCCTGTATATCTGGATAGGTGAATCTTTCCCGGCATTAGACTGTAAAGTTTTTGTGTGACCATGACTGATCATATAGAGACTTATCTGGTTGTATAATGCTGAGAAGTGTGGATGGCAATTCTGCCACCGCGTAAATAAAAATTATACTATTATTAATTATACTACCTCCTAACCCCATATCTCAAATGAGGTTAGCAAAGAGGACGAAATACCATATTGATCTTTTTTCACTGACGTTAGCTATCCTTTAATACAATATTTCTCGAGAAATCTCATAACGACTGCGCCAGCAAAGTAGGTACAAGTGATATCCATCTTGATATTAAGTATTTCTACAGCAAACCTTGCAATATAATAATAACAATAATTATATTCAAATGAAGACCCCGTCTAATTGTATAAATTTAGCATTTCATTACACCGGAGAATAATAATATAATACAATACCTATAAGAAGATACTCTGTACTCTATAAAACAACAACAATAAATAAATACTAACAAATTAATTATTTTAATTCTTCGTCCTCTCTAGATGTTATTATTTATCTACTTTGTCACGAATATATTATTTTAAAACAAGAAAAGGAAAAGAGCTTAAAACGTTTATTATTGCAATATTAAATTCTGCCTTGGTGAAATTAATGACTACCTAACTTAATATCGGGCAGCTTCAGTGTTGGAAATTATATATAATGCAAATATCTGAATGATCGTAGAACGCATTGACCCTAGAATTTAAAGCAAAAATATTCGATACATACAAACATACTTTACATACGCCGCTTTCCTCGCAGGGAAGATAGAAAGGATCGAGCACCATTTCCTTTTATTCTTGCATACATATTTATCTTCCATCACTGTCATACAATTCTTAATGCATGCTCTCCTGTTCCATGGGCTCAACACGTGACCCTCCTGTAGGGTTTGATTCAAATGATCTTACCATTTCATCCTTGGACGTCCGCGTCTACGAGTACCATTCCTCTCAGCCAAATATATCTTCTTGGTCATTCTGTCCTCATTCATTCTTTCCACGTGCCCAAACCATCGTAAGTTATTTACATTCATCCTAGTAACCACACCAACTTTCATTCCACATTCCTTTCGTATATCACTGTTACGCACACGATCTCTCAGACTTTTACCACACATCCTTCTCAACGATCTCATTTCTACTGCATTTATGCCACTTTCATCCTTCTTTAATCATGTCCACGTCTCACTTGCATACATGAGTGTTGGCACTAAGATAGCAGAGTGCACCAACCTTTTAGCTGTGGTAGATATGTTTCTATTTGCAATTATTGGTCGGATTGCACCATTTATCTTATTACCAGCAACTTTTCTCCTTTCAATATCGCTTTCATACTTCCCATCTCTCGTGAACAAACTACCCAAGTACACACATTCGTCAACTTGCTCTAACACTTCGTTGTCAATCATTACTTGGCATACTGTTCTCTCACTTCCTCTTTCAAACACCATAATTTTTGTCTTTTTTGCATTCATTCTTAATCCATTCATCGCACAATTTTCATACATTTTTTTCATGCATTCAGTTATGTATATGCTCTAAGACGCTTCTTCTAAAAGTAGGTATGAAAGCTGTAAACAAACCTCTTACATAAAGAGCGATTCGCATCAATTAAGTGAAAATATTACAAGATTTTAACTTACACTGCTGATATCTTGAAGTTCAATATAGATATTTGATATTCTAATAAATTTTATTCCAGCAATGCCCTCGTACTTGATTCAAAAATCTATTACTTGAGTAAATAAATTTGTAACGTAATATAATATCTAGGTAATATTTGGACTGAAATACTTTCACAGGGGAAATTTTGTTAAACCTTTCACGTAGTCAATACTGAATACATAGATGTTTGTATCAATATCCTCTGCAGGTAACTATAAGCAGTGAGTTGGTAAAGCTTCTTTATGCTTTCAAATATCTATTTTCTAGTACATAATAATATCTAGGTTGTTTCCTAAACTACAAAGGTACTGGAGACACAAAGAATATTCACTATTATTTTACTCTGACCTGATACTCTTGCAAAATGTATATTCCCCATAGAAATATTCGGTTTCTTTTAATAAATGTTTGTCTATATAACATTATTCTCAATACGATCCTTGATGATCATATATTATAAAATGAGAATAAATTTCCCTCTATATGAACTCTCACTTCTCGAACACACGTGTTTTACCTGAAAATAATTACATATACTGTCAATACATGACTCTAAATTTGTATGAAAAATAGGTATGCATAAGTTTTTTTTTCTATTCGCCCAAACCAGATAATTCGTTTATCATCACCTCAATATATGTAATGTCATGGACAATATTTTATTTAATATTTTTTTTAAATAAATAAAAAAAATAAATAAAAAAAAATACACATAAAAATATCCCAACTATGTACTATGGATAAAATCTAGACCATTTCGCATAATATTATCAAAAAAAAATTCCTTACGTTTATATAATTATGAAAACACTGTCAAAAAACTGAATGGTAACAATCAACTACCAATGCGATTTTTATACATTAATTTTCTTATAGCCTCTCGTGGAATCCTCAAGAAAAAATAGTATTCCTACTCTTTTCTTTTAGTTAAAGAGTATCCTGTTAAAGTTAATATTCGTACAACATCCCTAAGTTAACATCCTCAATCCACCAATAAGGTACGCCATCAATCCAGAGGCCGTAGACAAACCGCACTTTGCGATCGACTAATGGCGAACTTTTCGACAATTTACCTGCAATGAACCATGAACCGTGTAATATGCGTTATTGTTGCGGTTATTGTCGAAGATTCGCTTAAAGTCGATCTCCAAGTACGGTTTGTTTAGGGGGTTAACGTTTTATTGGCATGCAGTTAGTCTATTAGCTGCTCCACTTGCCGTGATGATATCTTAGACAAATATTTATATCAGTGAAATTATTTTACAATTTCCTGTTCTAAAGGCGGGTTCAAAGCTGATTTTGATATGTTGTGAATATTTCAGCAGGGACAAAAGACATTAGTACGGGGTAGATGGACAAGTTTCTGGCAGAACTGCACAGTATAAGATAAATTTAAAATCGTTAATGGAATAATGTAAAAGGGTGCCTTGATAGATTCACTGAAGCGACAGGATTCTTTGGTCTGGCTAAATATTGCAATATCATTTGAATGAAAAAACTCCGATTTAACAAATGTTTCAATATAACGAACTTTTTGGCTAAACTAAAACTGGACAGGAATTTTGAAAAGTGTAATTCAATAAAAAAAATCTGAAGGAAGAAAATGTGCTTCATTGTTGCAACTGACAAGAAAATGTAATTTTTTTCATAAAAAAAAATCATAGTTAATCTATGAAAGCGTAATTTTTGGCTTTTGTTATATTTTTCAGCTTTATCGCTCACTTACTTTCAATAGCCAAAAAAAGTTTTCGAAAACCACCCATCCTGGATGTCTGGATGGATTTTATATTGGCACGGAGAAGACAGCTTGCATGTTTTATATGCAGCTGGTCTGCTGGCTACCCCACTTGTGGGATATGCCGTGATGGTATAGTAGTAGTAGTAGTAGCTTTCGGAAAGATTTAGTCTGTATAGCAATACATCTCCAAGTTTTCTAAATTTGTTTTTTGCCATGGAATTCAGCATTTACTCCTCCAAAATCCCAATTGCCCGAGAGGGTCGTCATCCAAAGGTCTTTGCTTCTCAAATTCATTATAACGAATTAGCAACATAACTAAACGTGTCTTACAATCCCTTGGTGTTCGTTATATTAAGATTTGTCATATTATAGGTACATAAGTTAACTGGTGTATATTGGTTATGTGGTGGTAAATACAATTATCGAATATCTACTTATAACTTATCCACTAGCCATTTACTATTAACAAAGACTAACTTCTTTCACACAAATCCACTTAACTTCTTTTGAAGTCCACGTTTTTAATAGAAAATATAAACAACTATTTTCCCAAGTCATTACATTTTTTTTTGCAACAATCCTCTTTTTCACCATAGTACGATATTATTACTTCGGTTCATACTTACCAATCTAGATACTGATTCAATCGTTTGGAATATTTGTAATATTGCGATATCGATTCATAGAAAGATGCAGTGAAAAATAGGGCAACCCTTCAAGCGAAAAATAATACATATATTATTATTTCCAATACAAAAATACACTTGTTTCCTACAAGCAAACATTTTTCAAAAAGAAAATACAATATACTATACATAAATCACAATATAATTTTGTTTTAACCTCGTTGCGAAAACACATCCTTGGTGCGTTTTCTCAGTTACAGTTTCACGGTTAGAGTATTTCGAATACATGTGTGGTTATTGGATAAAAAACTAAACTTTACAGAAATTGCTAAAGAGATTTATTAGAAAATATTATCATGAAACAAAAACGAAATGTCCTGATTTTATATACAGTAACCCATCTACATTCAGCTCTTTTTTCGTGGATTTTTGTATAAGATTGCGAAATTGATTCTCACATTTTCATAATTATTTCGCAGTTTCATTATTTTCAAATTCTTTTTGCTACTACTACACCATCACGGCCAGCAAACCACCTGCATGTAATAAACATGCAGGCCTTCTTCTCCGTGCCAACAAAAAATAAGAGGTTCAGTATGGATGGCAAATCTCTTTGCCGAATTAAAGATCTAAAATGTCTTTTTTTTTCGAATACCTGCCTTTTACAGAACACTTCAAACTTCGACCAATTCTTCGCTGATGCTCCACGGCTCGAAAAAAGACTATCTATATCAAAATAAATTACTAGCGGTCCGCACCGGCTTCGCACGGGGGTATAGGTATTTAAAAATAATAATTTAGTTTTAGTAAGGATCCCTATTTTTTTTTTGAAAATATAATATAGCCTATATCACCCGGGGATAGTGTAGCTTCTCAACAGTGAAAGAATTTTTCTAATCGGATCAGTGTTTCGGAACCTATTCAATGCATATAATACACTCTTTATAATATTAGTATAGATATTTGTAATGAATTATAAAAAAAAACATTATGAATAGGTACCAGGCCTTGTTGCTGAATTTGAAGATGTTAAGACTCTATATTATATTAGTGCGTATGCGTTTTCGCATTGCGTGTATACTAAATTTTGCGAAATAATGTGATTTCGTGTCTCACAGTTTCGCAACGGGGATAATAATAATAATATGCTACCGACCTTTAACCCACTAAAACCTAAATATATTTTGGAATGTTCTATTTCTCTTGCAGGTTGAAAGATACTAGAGATAAAATGTATGGAGTAGCGAACTTTGTCCATAATAATATCATTTCCACTGTGTACCTGTGTAGGTGTACAATGTATGTACTATGTGTGATGTACTCGTTCTACTACTTGGCATTCTGGTTTCCTTATAAAATATGTATTCTATCATCCCTATGTCTGCCACAATTCTACTAGAACTGTTGTGTGACGGGAAAACATACATACATAGTACTTGACTAAAAAGTAGGTTGGGTAAACAGTAAGACAAACTGATCGTTAAAGACATAATTTTGAGCACCTTTCCATTATTTTACAGTATGTTCACAGTTTTTCTATCTTTATAGATTTTTGCATATTTTATTTATTTATTTATTTATTTATTTATTCATTCTTTACTGTACATTGATAAAAAAACAATTACATAAAAGGTATACATTCAAATTAAATACAATCAATATATATTTTAATGATAATCTGTTGATGATGCAAGTGTATACAGAGATATTAGTTTTGTTATGACTCAGAGAGAACGAATTGTGTGTTTATTATACCTGGTATTTGTAATTTCAAGATAAGCCGTTGAGCATTCCGTAAAGAATTGCTTTTCCGCTCTTTTTCGTTAGTTTTCGAGTGTCCAATGAAAGGCAGGTGTTAAAAAAATAAAGATATTTTACATCTTACATAAATGCCGTGATGAAATAGACAAGATTTGTTTATAATTTTGAAAGCTATTCGACATGGGGTAGATAAATTGATTACTTATCGTTTTTTTATATAAGGATAAATTTCGGTACGAAAAAACCCAAATACAATTAAACAGTCTGCACAAAATAATAAATTTTTCATACCTTTATGCTAATATGGTTTCCAAATAATGTTCTACTGTTAAAAAATTAATTAAAATTTTGTTAATTCTGAAGTAAATCATCCTTTAAACGCTTTTCTAATACCAATCAGTCAAAAAAAGAAATATCACCAGTTACCATATGTTACCATTATCTGAACCGTTTACCTTACATATAACGTGTGTGTGTTTTTTATTATTTCTTGGGCCTCGTTTTTATAGTTTTACGATTCCTCCCGAAGTGAATGGAGCTTGTATTCATTTATAATTCATAGATTCCCTTAGTCGCTGGCATTCCTAATAAAGAAAATCATTATTTTTCTATCTGTTGAGATGTCAGAATAGATTGAGATTTGTTTATCTCCCTACATTTTTTTTTATTATATTAACTTTCTAAAGTTTTGCAGTTATCAACCTGCAGGCAGTATATTTCTACTGTTCTAAAGCCGTGTAGAGATTTGAAATAAACAAAGAAAAAATATTGTCACATAGTTAACACGATCATAAATGTCGCTTACCAAAATGACCTGCAATCACAGAGATGATAAAGATGATTAGGGATTTGAAGCACTAAAGGAAAGCCTCTTTGAAGTAAGATCTGGCAGATGCGATAAGAATTAAGTCGGTATACCGACCACTCCATTAGAAAATACATATTAAATAATAAATCAAAAATAAATCCATTAGATTCCAGTGGTGTTTATAAAATAAATTGTAAAGAATGTGACTCAGCCTACATTGGTCAGTCCGGCAGAAGAATTCATACTCGAGTAACTGAGCACCTTAGAGCTAAAAAGAACTTTGGTATCAATTCAGAAATGGCGGACCATGCTAGAGATACGGGCCATGATTTTGACCTCAGCGGTGTGGAATTGCTGCAAAAATGTTCTAAAGGCAAAAAACTGGACATCTTGGAAACATTAGAAATTAATAATCATAAAAATTTAGTAAATATTCAACAACCACAAATAACCTCACCACTACTTCTGCTCCTGAACCCGCCCCTGAACTTTTCACCCCCACCCTCCACACACACACTGCCAATTGTGACCACTCCTTAAATGTTTAATATTGTTGTATGTCCTTTAATTTTAGATTTAGTATTGTGTTATTACTGATGATGACTACATTGTAGTCGAAAACGTTTTAATTAAAGCAATCTCATAGTGGAATTAAACAGTGTTTTGATTTAAATATTATCTTTTATATTATAAGATGCTAAAAGAGTGTTGTGGACGGAATGCGCGTAAATAAGTTACGATGATTTAAACATGCTAAACGAATGAATGAGGAAAGAATGACAAAGAGGATATGCTTGTCTAAAAGAAGGGGTGTGAGTAAGCGCGGGCGTTCGCAAACCACATGGATTGATCACGTGAATAAAAAAAAGAGTAAAAGAAATCGACGTTTTTGTAAGAAAAATTGTATGAATGTAATGTAATGTAAAGAAGTTTTCTCTGCCTACTCCACTTGGGACATGGCATGAAGGTATAGTATAGAATAGTTTACCTATACATTTATGAATAACAATGTAAATATCCGTATGACAAAATTCATGAAGTATGTAAATACTTACACCAATTTAATGTTCAAATTGGTAAACAAAACTTAACAGCTGTATGCAAATTATCGTGTATCTAAAAACATAACAAGAACGGGGTATTCAAATGAATGTTCAATAAACCTAACACATGTTTTACTAAACTGTACGTAAACTTTTCAATTTGTGTTAAATTCTAAACAAACTTTGTCTAAAGACACAACAACTACACTTCATACTCCTAAGTATATACAAACATAATTTATGTGTAGGTACTACACATATAAAGATACCTAATTTAATTTATTCAGAAGAAATGTGTATCTAGGAATATACATAACTTGTTGATAATTGGTTTGCAAGTTGTGTAAGGGAATAATTTCAGCGTTATATTCATAAATTATTACCTATATCAAAATGTTGCAACATAGATGTAAACTGTGTATCTCTCGGACCGACGAGCCAGAGTCTAAATAAATTGTCACCTACCATTCATTATAAAATGACGCCCTTTAACATAGTTCAGGCACATTGTAAGTAAAAGGGGAAAATACAATGTGCTGCAACTCAACAAAGAAGAAGAAGAAAGAAAGGGTATTGATAGAAGAAAAGCGACATGGTTTAGAGTCACCCAAGATATGGACACGTGTGGAAGAGTTTTTTGGCCTTGCACGAAACGGAAGCATTTTTCTTAAATGATAAACGACGTCGAGTTCGGGAGACCTTATATGGTGCAGGAAGAAGAATTTTATTTATTTATTCTTTACTGTTCATTGATTAAGTGCAAATTTACACAAAAATACATTCATACAATCAATATACAGAGGGCGACCTTATCGCGGAGGCACGATTTCTTCCAACTAACCCGAATTTCTGTCTAAATCTTATCTCCATCATCTCATTTTATGCGCATACTCTTGTGTATTAATATTATAAAAAAATAAGGAAAAGTATGTGTACGGAATAAGTGTATCAAATGATAATTCTTCGTACACAATATTTTATTTAATAATTACGCCATAAAAATCTTCAAAAGCCTATATCCAAAACTATGATTTTCTCGCTTCTTTTAATATGTTTATTACATGAAGTTAGTTTGCTGGCTGTTCGACTTGTTGGTAGTAGTAGTAATTTTAATGTGGACGTACAATCTAGAAATAGAAAATATTATCCTTATTTTTCATTAATTTGTTTCATATCATGTATTTTAATATCTTATAATTGATATCGCAATCTTGATTTCTCTTTTGATTGACTTAATTATTCCGAGTTCTTGTGAACGACCCACAACGATAAAAAAATAATGATAAAAATAATTCCAGCCATATTCAGAATCTGGGGCATAAGTCTCTCGACATTTTTTTTTAAGGGATGATCAAAAGGTGTCTGTACGGTTTATAGGTTTAGATCAAATAATCAATTTTAGAAAATAAAGTTACTAATTTAACTATATAACTGATAAAAACTGAATTTTTTTTATTCAATTAAAACAATGTAATACATATTCCAAAAATGTGTTAATCCAGTTAAATAAATAATTGATCACTTACAATGTATGCTTGATATTTTATGCCATTTTTAAGTGACCTTTTTGCAACATTCTATTCAGTTTTAAAATAAAAAGTTACACTTGTGTCTTCTAGGAAAAATAAATAACTTCGTGCTAATTTTACAACGAAAAAGGAGTTATTTTTTTTCTAAATTCGTTTGTATGGGTACTGAAATAAAAAAAAAATCTCAAAATAAAATACAAATATCAAATTTAGGTATAATAAAATAAATATTATATGATACAATGTTGTGTACCTATTTGCTGTAACAAGATTAGGTGGGTATATAATATATATTATGTATTAATTAATTCTAGGAAGAAATAATCTGTCTTGAGACGCGATGTTCTGTGTAGATACAAGATTTAGCAGTATTAACACTTAAGCTCATTAAGAACAATAACAATAATTAATCTCTAATACGATATTCACACGATTCAATAGAAGTTGAACGAATAATGATATTTACTTGCAGTCCTAATCGAAATCGTTGAACAAGAATATGTTCAGATGATAGCTGTAAAGTTTTCATATGTTTGAAGAGATAGTCAGTATGTGGCTTGATGATGGAGTCTCAGACAACGTTAATTTCTACTGCTACTGATTTACTCCACCTGCACGACACAAATATATTGCTTATTGTGAACATGTTTGGGAGTATATTTGGGTTAGTCGCAAACCCATCTTTTATTAATTATAAAATGGAAGATATTGAGTATTTCAACGTAGACCATTTTATTGTTATATGTTGCAATCATTACATTTTCAGTATTTTGCCAGTTTCACGAATAAGCAATGTCGGCTCTACTTTAATAAGAACTGAGAAAAAAATGAGAATGTTAATTCGGATAACGTATGCATTTACATGTGCAAAAATGAGATTTTTTTTTAATTGAACAATAGAAACAACAGAGGATTCAATTTGATTTTAATCGCAATATTCGTTGAATGTTGAACGGTGTTAGAAGATCTTAAGAATATTACGTATAAATATAATCATATAAAATATATTGCGCTTACAAAATAAGCTAAGCTGTTATTGCTTGCTTTACAAAGCAAAATAAACAATAATTACACTTTATATTATTATATTTTGATTTGTCAAGCGTATGCGCTTGAGCGTGAAAGTCTTCCCATGTATTTCCTATTCTTTGATACTTATGATCAGCGGTCTTGAAACTAAGACCACACGGCCTTTATTTTTTTATTTTTATTTATTCTTTACTGTACATTGATTATAAGCAAATTCACACTAAAATACATTTAAAACAAACACAATCATATAATCAATATACAGAGGGCGAGTTTATCGCAGAGGCGCGATTTCTTCCAACTAACCCAATTTCATGCAACTTTCACATAAAGAAAATCTTAAGGAAAGGAAAGAGGGGGTAAAAAAGGAGAAGAATAGGTACCTAGGAAAAGGGACTAGGATACAGAAGCCATATTTTGTGTGATAAAGTGGTCCTTGACCGCCCGCTTGAAAGCTTGAAGAGTGGGGAGCAACCTTATCCTGGAAGGCAAACTATTCCAACAGCGAGCACCATGAACAGAAAAAGAGTTTGTAAAAAAGTTTGAGCTATGAGCTGGTATCGCCAGAAGACGCTCGCTATTGGATCGTAAGGGTACTCAAACATTTCCTTGAGATAATATGGTGAAGACGTAGAGTATAAACAATTATAAACCAGTGATAAGACATGGAGATCTCGTCTTTGGCGCACGGTAAGCCATTTCAGTTCAGTAATTAATTATGCGGTCTGCAAAATAGTACTTTTATTAGACAATACTTAAATTACATGTTAATATAATGTTTCATAAATAATATAAATTTAAGATTCAATAAAAATCTTGACTGAAAGGAGGGGTGTGAGGAAGCGCGGTCGCCCAAGAACTACGTGGCTTCATCACGTAAATCTAATTCTCAAGAACGGCTGTGTGTTGAGTAAGAAAAATCGCCGTACATGTATGAGAGGTTGCATGAATATAGAGGAGGCGAAAGGAGTATTTAGGGACAAATCTATATGGCGTTCCGTTTTCTCTGCCTACCCCGCTTGGGATGTGGCCTGAGGGAATAGAATAGAATAGAATCAAAATCTCGAATATACTTTTGATTAATGTACCATTTTCTTTTAACTTATGCACACATTTTTTATTTTCACACCCGTTCACATAACGCGGTTTGCACTACCTACATTAATAACAGATGTCGTCTTTTGAAACAAAATTAGGTTTTAAAGGCGACATATCTGAATGTGAACACTAAACCCACAAATATCCAATTCACAAGTGTTGCCTTCGCATTGTTCTATGTGGCTCTAGACTACATAAGTCTGACGACCGCTACTACAGATTGTCTCATCTTTGTTATATTAATAACTGTAATCGAGATAAACTTTAACATATTATGTAAATATCATATTTTAAAATAATATATAATTATTATTTTACGTATAAATTCAAACAAAAATAATTTCTCTCATATGGGAAGGCAGAGAGAATCGAGAACTATAGTTCTTCATGCGTCCTCTACTATTCAATCTACTGATACATAAGTGTAATTATATTCATTGACTTTCGAATAGAAATAACTGTTTAATTTATTGTTTTCCATGTAAAATCACAAAGCTTAGTATTTTTTTTTTTATTTTTTATAGCGGAAAAATGCACACATTTTACCATTTTGAAAGTAATATTTTTTTGAAAGATAATAATAAATAAATAAATAAATAAATAAATAAAGCTTTATTGGCATCAATATATAATGTGTACATGTTTTTTGTTCCAATAAACTACCAAAAGGCGGGCTTATCGCATATGCGATTTCTTCCAGCCAACCCGAGAGTTGGCTGGAAGATATGTCAGGGTTTTAGTTAAAAACCCAAATACATCTTTTACAGTAAGCTTAAAGCTTGTGCAGTGAAAAGGGAGTTTGCCGGCACCTGGAATCGAATCGCGCACCTCTTGTGCATGAGACGGAGCTTTACCTCCAGGCAACCAACGAACCCTATTTATTTATTAATATATATTTTAAATACCCACCTTCGTTTCAATAAAAAAGTATCTAACGATTTTCTATTCAACTAGATAAATAATTTGAGGTACCTATATAAAAAAAAAACTGTTCTATACAAGTCAATCAGTAAGAAACAGTATCTAAAAGCAATATTGTTGATTACAGTAACACGTTGTGTACTATGTATGTAAGTGTACCTGATACAAAGTAGAGTTAGTGTTTCACTGTCAATAATTTAACATCCCATACGACATTATTATCTCTCACGTGCTACGTATGTACTTTCTAAATTTAGTTCTAGATTCCTCGACACTTCGATAATAATATGTACTACTACTAACACCGCACGTACATTGTACAGGTACCTACCTACTTACATACATTCAGTGGGTATCCAACTCCCATTTAACTCGTATATAGGAAGGACGGGTTAGCCATCGCATTTGCCAGTACTAATAACACTACTTGTAAAACCCACCATTGGTTGGAGATGTATTCTATGTACGAAAACCGAAACTTTGCAAAAAGTATTCCAAATAGCGTTGTAATTTCAGGTACTTTTATCAAATTACTTTCAAGTACTTAAGCAATTTGAAATAAGCGTTTTTTAACGCATAAATCTTTTGATACACGATAAGACAAACGAAAAAGATGGAATTTTAGTTAATAAGGTAGCCTATAAATGACCTGTCTAAAGCTAGAGTTAGACAGAATATGTTGCCATCATCTTTATGAATCAAGATGGATGTTTAAGTTCCATAAATATATCTGAAAAACGACAGAAAAAAATGTTTGAACGATGTCACACGATTATAATATGATAATATTATTTAGTAAGGGAAACTGTACAAAGAAAGCAGATGCATTGGTTTCAGGTAAGAAGTGTATGGGTACAAGGCAGAGTGCCTATTTTTAACCATTGAGAATAAAAAAATGGCTTATGAAGAAGATTGAAATACAATTTATAATTGATACTGAAAAAAGTAAATTAATGATTAAATTTTTCCTTATCTTTAGATCATTTTCTTTAATTGTATTTTTCTAATGATTGCTCGTTGCTTTATAATAATTGTAGGCTCGGATTTCAACGGCATTAAAAGAAAGACTTTATGACAATTTTCAAAATATTTATTAATTTAGCATGAAACCTTTTCGTAATTGGGACAGTGTCATAATATACTCGCATCTATACAAAATATTTGCATTTGTATATTATTGTTTTTAGAAACATATTGGCGCTAAATATCATATGATGCGCTGTACATTTTTTCTATTGTATTATTACACGGATTTGACAAAAATCAAATGCCGATGTCATTTCTCGATTTTGTAATTTTCACCTTTGGGATCGTACTGGCTTTTAATTGTAATGATACCAACAAGAAAATATTCCAAATAATAATAAAGTTATTCAGGTCTTTTTAAAAAATCTTTACAATATATAGCAAGGGCTTAAAAAAATACCAATAATTCCACTTGGTACAATTGTGGTTACAATGCGAGCAGCTATTGCAAAAGCCTCCCAAACGAAGGCAGTAAAACCGCAAGAGAGCAAGTCCCAGGTGTATAGATAAATCGTAACAAATTAGGATTTGGAATGCAAAGCACGTACATTTTGTACCAAAGAAAAACGATTTACTACTAGCCAACATCAACCTTAAACACTCCGAACATTAATACACTACTGAGTAATACGCTTGGCACTATCCTCTGGTTCTGTTACATAGGTATTATAATAAATCCTACTCATTTTCATTTTTCACAATCACGGAATAAATTATGAATAACTATTCCATCTGTTATGTCTGGCAATTTTTTTTCTCTGCAGTCATTTGTTTTTGGTCGATATTGGTTATAAAACTGTAGACGCCATTTGAAAATTTAAATATTTATACACATTATTTCTGTTTTATATTATTTCAATTTTGTTATTATAATCTTAGATTCATTATTCATTGATTTTGCTGCGTCCTTCTAAATTAATTATTTACTTGTTATGTTGAAAAGTGTAAATCTATATTATTGAGTAATTTCATATTGAACTTCCAAGATATAATAATTTTTTATTATTGTTGTTTGATTTAATTATACTTATATTAATTCACTTTTATCAAGTTTTATTTAATAATTTATTTCTATTATGTATATATTAATTTACCTATTCAAATTGTTTTTGGATTATTTTTTATTATTTTTTGTCTTAGTTACTCCTGTCTTGTTTTATATCTGTTTAAGGCTAACGCCGTTTATTGAAATAAAATAAAAATATAATATAACATTGTCTGTGTCGATCCTTCAATTCTGAGAATTGTGACCATCACACCTCGTTCATTGATCACCTATCTTAACTTTCAGTAAATCGCCGCCATATGCAGGGCCTCTGCAATGAAATCTGTGTGCCTTCTTAATTTGAATGTTGATACACTGTGAGTAAAAATTTACATAGACTTAAAATTTAATTTCCCTAATCATATTAAGTAGGCGCACCATGGAACGAATTTTTTTGTGAGGAATAGTTTAGTTTAACCACGGATAACTCTACACTCAGAAAAGCCATGGCTAGTGACATTTTGTAACTACATACAAAATATATGAATGCCATTGAACCAAGCAGTAGATAGTCAAGGTAATATTACATTTATATTGTAATATGTAACTATTGTGTGCAAGTTCTGTTCTACGAGTAGGTGTCTTGTCTATACATATTCTTGGACACCAGGTAATCCTGTGATTTATTATGGAAAACTGAGAACAGAATGCTGGTTTCACTTTGATCACAGCTGTTACAATCTAATCGTTTGTCATTTTACTAAATAAGATATGCTATGGCATAGGGAGAGGTTAGTCGATTGACGTTGAATCACTTTAAATGAAAGGTGTTTGCTACTACTATGTGCACTTAAAAGAAGCGTCGAAAAGTGAAAAAATAATAATAAAAAAAAAAATAATAAATGTATGTACATCATCACGGAAACAAGCTTAAAACTAAAATCGCTCTATTGTATATGAGTTAATGAATTTTGTATAAATATAAAAATGATACCGTTAATTTAATTATCCGCATTTTATAAAAAATGTACTAATTATCTTGCAAAATAATGACAAAGATATATAGTTTGGTATATATCTTTGTCGATCCAAAGTGACCCAAATCAATCATAAACAAATGAATATCAATAAAAAATAATGTAAAACAGAAGACAAAAATGAAATACCTAATACCTGCAGTCAAAGCTTCAGACGTACTCCTCATAGAGTAAGAGAGTATTGAAAAATGACGTTAATTCTTCGGCGACTTAAAATCCGACATAGATTTGTAAGAAGTTTTTGTCTTCGGTCAACTTATTTTTAAAAGCTTCACAAGTCATGATGTCTAGGTTCATTTTCTATCCACTGTATTTTCTTGACGAAAACAAGAATCTAAATAAAAGGAAGGGATGAAATTTTTATAGGCAGTTAAGTATCTGAATACATTAAAGAATCAGCAAGAAATAATAAGTATGCCATTATAATGTCTTCTAGAAATAATAAGTTTGCCAATATAATGCTATCTAGAAACGAAATGGATATCCGAAAATCCATCCGGTATTAGTTTTATCCGGCTTAGTTTTACTATCCAACGGAATTTCAAACAGAAAATCAGTATCCGAACACTCATAAGGTGCTCTTTGAAAAAAAAATACTCTGCAACAATGCAAATTAATTAATTAACAAAAGAGAATGAAACAATAACCTGTTTTTATATATTGTTCATTTAAATTACGCAACTCGACAATTTTCCACTAATTCAGTAATCAATTTACATCTTATATTTTTTCTTTCACGATTACTCATTTTATTCTATATTCCATGTCTACCATAACCACACAAAAACATTAAAAACATCAAGTGTTTCCTACTACTTCACCTGGATATTTTAAAAACTAAGCTCCGACATCATCCAGATTCTACGAATTTTTTTTTAACGGAGGGCCCAGGGTTTGCGTTTCTCCGGTGAAAATCTTCCCAAATATACAACCCTTAATGTTTCTTGGAAAATATACTCACAACAAGGCACTTCTTACTTTTACAGTAATCTTACGAACTATGTTGTTACAGTTACGTTTTGCTAAGGTTCTCAACACTAGGAAAAAAAACATTTCAGCTTATTATCTAAGTAGGAGAAAAAATCGAAAAAAAATGTTTAACCACTGCCACATAATTATGCAATTTGTGGAGTTGGAAAAGAAATCCATTTCTCTCCATCGCCCTCAACGCTCCTCTCGGGAGCACAGGGCAGAAACCAGTCTCCTCTATTTATAGCGTCTCTGCGTCAATCGCGTCACCTCTTCCCACGACATTCCCTGCGCTCTGATGTCGTTGTCATAGGAAGGGTGTATTGTGAAAGAGGGACGCCCGGACCGAACGGAACACTTGCAGACGGAAGAACAGTGCTCTTTAAGGAAAAGAAATAAGGAAAAGTAAAGAAATATATAAAAAAGTCCAATGTAAGAGTATATTGGGAAAAAAAATCAAACAATAGTTTGTCTGGTTTATAATAGAATCTCGTCAGAAATCTATTATCTGTAATCCAGTATTCGGCCAAACAAGTATTTGTTTCATTACCGATGTCTATCAGCGCATATCGTCTCAATTACGGTCATGTCGTAATTTACATTATCAAGAATAATAACATTTACGATCTCTCACAGAAAACCTGTAAAATGTTTATAACCTAACGGAGCAAAGAGTGCTCCTAGAATAATTCTGTAATAATATATATAGGATAAAGTTTTGTGTAGAATGTTTGTATACAACATTGCTTACACCTGGAAAACCAACTTACCCCAAATAAATTGGATTCTTGAGAATATTTACATACAAGTAAATAAGATTAGGTAGGTATACAAAGGAATACAAAATAGTACTTCCATATACGAGTATCTCCTAATGACACTGTAAGAAAGTAAGAAATATGTTCTTACCTACATATTTTTTGTTCTACTGTCTAACCACAAATTACTCGAATTCTCCACAAGTGGGGTACATAGTCAATGGACAAATTATATAACAATAAGAATGATTGTCATTTCCGTAGGTACCTACCCGAAAAAAATATTTTAAGACTGGGTGGTTTAATTTGTAGCTAAATTGAAAATGTGTAATGTCTTATATGTTATAGTTTACGAATATCTGGCTATTACTTAAAACTGAAATGCAAATTTTACATTACTATGTTTTATATCATACACATATATAACTTAATTACAGCAAGCGTACAATAGTTTCACGTTACCGCAGAGTAAGTGTCATTTTGTCATAACAAGCATTCTCGTCAATGACTTTATTCCATGTTCATAACATAAATCATATTATAATATTTATAGTTAACTACTACTACTACTACTACACCATCACGGTATATTCCACAAGTGGGGTAGCCAGCAGGACAGCTGTATGCAATAAATATGCAGACCGTCTTCTCTGTGCCAATAAAAAAATAACACATTCAGGACGAGTAGCAAACCTCATCGGTGAATTTGAAATGCAAAATGTCTTTATTCTTCGAACACCTGCCTTTTATGGGACACTCTGAAACTTACAGAAAAAAGTGGGAGACCAACTCTTTACCGGGTATTGTTAATAATTTCTATAACTTAATTATCAGAATGAAAGCAACAAAATAATATTAGACTGAGTACATACACATATTATGAGAGTATAAAACCAGAAAAATTACGCCATAAATAACTAAAATTCATTCATTCACATTGCGGTAGGTACGTATAAAGTTGCACAAATTATCGATGCCAACGCATGGATTACACTGTTGTTGAAAATACAGCTCAGTCGATATAAAAAAGAAAGGGATTTTGAATAAAACCTTTAAGACTCTTGAGACTTACAATACGCACATAGCATTTCGATCGCTCTTAAAAATAATGACACTCTTTTAGGCAACAAAGCACCAACTGATACAAAAGGAAAAAGTTGATGATATCGAAAAGAGTAGATGCGTTAAACTGAAAGCTCAAGTATAGGTAAAATCCTCGTTTTCAATACTCTTTGTATTAGAGATATTTCATAAAAAGATTTAATTTTAAAAAACCTCTTACAAAGCTTCTATATTTACAGATTATTTTCATTAGTATTGACATTTTTTATCAATAATGATTTATTTATATTCATTCTTTATTTTTTTGTCGCCTCTCGATGCTTCTGGTAGGAGTCTAGGGCAAAAAACAGTCACCTTTTTGCATGAATTTAAAATGCTCTGTTTTCAAAGAAAATTATTTTATAGGATTAGATGGGATCGACGCATTTAAAATAAATTGTCCAGATTATAACTTTACTAAATGTTATTTGTGGTCTTCATCTGTAATTGTTGTTTAAGTCAAAATTTATCATGATTTATATTATTCTCAGTAAATTTATTTTTGAATTTGTTCTTTTATTTTACTTATTTATTGAATGATAGATATGTTAATATGTTTCATAAAAATGTCCATATGTTTTACGTAATAATTTTGTTAATGGATATTAGCCTTTGATGTTGAAATAAATAAAATAAAAATTATTAACTCTCTATCTATCCATATCATCACAGCATATTCCTTAAATGGGGTAGCCAGCAAACTAACTGCATGTAATGAGGACGCAAAAAGTTGATACTCTAAAACTTACACAAAAGATTCTTATTACATTTTGAGCACTTAGTGGAGATTATATTATAATATTTTTATTTAATTTGTACCAAATGTGAATTTGCGATCGTATTCCACCCATATTTCGAAGGTTTTACTTTTAATAACATTTTATTTGTTCGCGTAGGTCTACATATTACTATGCTACATTTTTTTAAGGGTGAGTATGTGAATAAATACATGAAATAGTTTGTTGGTAATTGTTTCGGTACAGTAAACTTATTTGCCTCAAATTACGAAACGTAATAAAAATGTATGTGATGTATTATGTATATAATTATGTAGATAGGTCTGTACTGAAACGTAACAGTACCCAAGTCTCTATGAGAATGTACGATTCTCTAATAGGGTTGCCATATAAGAAAAAACGTTAACTTTTATGCAGGTACACAAAATCATGTGTACTCACAAAAATACGGAATAACTATTATTCCACTTATAATGTCTGACTAAATGATACATTACTCATATACAGAGATTAGTGTTGCTCCAATCTAATACATTTCTGGTTAAAATTATCGCGCACTATTTCTTACGAGGCTTTTGTTTTTGTTCTGCAGATGTCCCTCACTGCGCAACATTCGACCAATACCTACTCGGTTAAATTTAAAAATATGATACACTAGTTAGAGATACGTGCGATATCGTGGAAATGAGGTAAGAATAAAATCCCAGCTTTTTGTGATGTTCCGTAGATAATAGCGTATTGTATGGACCGTTCCTCGTCCGATCACACGGTGATTGGACACTGTCAGTTCTTCGATAGGTGACCATTATACTTGTACTAATATATAGTCAATTTTTTATGTTGTTTTATTTTTACAATGTTTTTTACTTTTGAATATTTTCACCTCACATTTTTATTTATTTATTTATTCTTAACTGTACATAGATTACAAACAATTTACACAAAAATACATACAAATCAAATATTTTGTATTCTTCAAAACAATTCTCTCGTTTGCGAATGACGTATATACTTTATTTTAAATAATAGTTAGCCCTTTTTTATCTATTAATGATTGAGGGTTGTACTAACCAGTATGAAATCCTTTAACACGGCACTACTAAATTTTTGTATTTTTTGTGAATATAAGTAAATATTTAGATACAACTGGTTGGTATATCTAAGTGTACATTATATATTTCAGTAAAGTTTTGGTAAATTCAAAGATAACTCTATTCCTATTCTAGATACGTCTATTAAAACCAGGTCTAAGTATGTATTTTTTTTCTAGTAAAGGCGGGTGAGAATAACGTATTATTATGGTTGATACTAAGGTAACCTTCATAGTAATATCGTGTATATTTACCCTAACATCAATTCTGTTGTGTCTACCATACTACGAGTATGTAGTTATATTGTTAAACATTGTGTGAAAAGATTATACAAGGAAAACAAGGAGGCTTTATAGTGTTGGGATGCTCAAACACCATAGAAAATACATCAAGAATGAAACGCAAAAAAATCATTAAAAAATATAAAAGTTTTTCTTCAGGTGGCATATCAATTCCGACCGTCATTATCAATTATCGTTCATGAGATGTCACTTGCTTGAAACACAATTTTTTTATCATTTTTCTTTGATTCATCTTCATGTAAATAAACAATTATTTATAAAGCGCCATTTACTCACTACACGACCACAAAGGTACCATACTGTGTGTCTAAAGGGTACCTTAGCATTTGTACTATTAACTTACCTTTCTTTTTCAATTTGTTTGAGTTGTATTATTAATCGATGAAATTTAAACTACACTCAATAGAAATGATTTTTTTTTCTATACACAGAAAAAAAATTGGATATCATTTACTTACTTATGTATCTCATTTTCTTCATTGCGACGTCATGTCACCAACAGGATACAAAACATTTTTGCATGTCAATGCATTCACTTCAAATCATATAAATAGTTGCATGAATAAACATACTGAGATACGCTTAATTGGTCAGCATTTAAAATGACATCCATCATTTAACGAATGCACATAAAAATAGTTCGCCTTAGTTATAGACGAGTATCTACTACTTTTTAAAAAGAGCAAATCGATGTATGAAAACTATCTTCTCGTCTACTTTGTGTACGTCCCTTCACTTAATCCTCCCAAAGCTCACACACAATCCTACCGCAGAACCTTTGGGCGAAGGATACGAAGTTAAGTTGAAGTTTCAATACACAAATAGTACCTACCTACCTTAACCTATTTTTATTTTCAGGCTTGCTTATTTTCCTACATCCAATATACCTTGGTAATTCGAAAGTAGACACAATCATAAACATATGTGTAAACTGCCCATGAGATAGGCTTACTAAGTTTGTAATCAGTCTTTTCGCAAAAATCCTAGGATTCATTAAGTAATTTGGATCAAGAGCGTTTCTCAGCTAATTGAACTAAATAATGGAATTTGTTCGTATCGCTTAAAATAATCCAGTATGGTGAAAAATTAAAGTGAACCTCCTTCGCACCGAACAATTTTGAACAACTTTTTGTTTTCACAGAATATTTATACTATTATTATACACAACAAGACAATTTTTGCTGGAATCATCACTTTTACAATATTTTCTCAAATTTCTGTATGAATTTTGTGTAAATTGCGTGAAACATTCCTATTGCCCTTCAAACTGGCGACTGCGATAGAATATTTGTTCTGCTTTGTGGCAGACTCAAAAAAAATCTTCCAAGCAATGCTACTTCATGTTAAAACTTAAAAGACACGATACCAACTCTCTCGATACCACAACACTTACTTTTTCATCTATGTCAAATCTCCAACTAAAGAAACAGGCATTACGACATGTTCCATTTGTTTGGTTGCCACCAGACTAATTACATGTAATAAACACAGTAAGTGTCTTCTTTATGCCAATAAAAATGACATTCATGATGGGTGATATGCATCATCGCTGGATTGTTGATGATAGTTATCTTACACGTGAAGTTTTACGAATATATGCCTTTTACAGGACACTTAAAAACTTACTAAAAAGAGTGGGAGACCTTTTCTTCGCCAGGCGTTCCACGGATCCTAACAAGTCCAAACCAAAGCAGTTTACTGATAGTCTACCACAAAAATAAGTGTCCATACTCAAGGTTTATTTGTGCGGGACACTCAAAAACTAACTGAAAAGAATGGAAGACCTATTCGTCGGGGACTCCAAAAACAAAAATTACAAACATCTATTGAATGTTACTCAACAGACACCTCATCCGCACAACCAACAGACTGTGCAAACTCCCTTTTGTATGAAACAGGAAAGGTGTCCGATGCTTACGAATCGGCCTAGGCTGGCTTAAGTGCACTTTACCCATGGTACGTTCACCAATCCCACCAATTCCTGTTTCAAACTACTATGTTCGACATCAGTTGAGCATACATATCAACTAACAGCAACCATCTCTATGATTGCGTTCGAGGTTGTTGACAATCTTTCGTTGATTGTCAACCTGAAACACTAAATGGCTAAATCCAGCTAAATGCGAAAACTTCGTTTTACATTTATCTTTTGACTGTTTCCTTAATAAGCCAGCTTTTTTGCAAACAGACTGTCTACCTCAATTATCTAACTACACAAAATATATTATACAAAATAAGATTGCATACCCACATAGGATATGTATGTAGGTACATAGTTAAGTTTAGTTTTTATTTTTATTCATATCTAAGATCATAATAATAATATCATCTTAACTCCATGTTGTCTATGTTATTATAATAAATACACTGAATCTTTTTCCATTTCACAGAGAAAATAATCTTAGCAGTATTATCTTTCTTTGTCTATGAGATTATCATATGAGATAATAATGAACTCATATTAGTAAATATTCTATATTATTTGACTTTGTTTTTATTTCGAAACCACTAAGGCAAGGTTTCGTAAATAAATAAAAAAATGTATATTGAATACGATTTTCGTGTGTTTTCTTAATAATATTGTAGCATTTTTACCTTAGTATTTCAATAATATCAGTATTTTTCAAACTAACTTACCTTAATTTAACGCATTGTGGACGTGACTCCTACCATACACGGGCTCAGTTTTATTGCAGAGATATCACGAACGACTTAATAATAAACAAGACAATTTATTTAGCGCCATTTTAGAACCGCCGCAAGGGCACATTGCGATTTTTTAAAATTATTTTTATCAAATTTTAATATACTTCATTATTTTAATTAAAATTAAATATCAAGTACTATTATAATATTATTATTATAATTATATTATTATTATTATTATAATATTATTATTTTTATCACAACTATTATAAAATAAATTTCGAATGCCCTTTTCATTGTCACAAATTTGATTAAAATGTTTAACAATTATGTGTGAGTTCACATTGAAGATATTATTTCTCCCAAATTTTTTCACCTAATTCATATATTTATAAATTTGTAATTTTTAATTATTTAGAAAATTATTTAACACCCGAATTACCATTTTCTTTATTAAACTATTGAAACTAAAAACAATATAGGTATTAAAATATTGTTATTTTGAATCATTATTGGATAAGTATATTTTAATTTAAACTTATCAAGTTATGTAATAATATAATTGTGTCTCACTGTGATATGGTTACCAATATTTTATACCTTTAAATCAGTGAGTAGGCATACCTCTTTTTTATGTGTCATGCCGGATTCTCCGGACATTGACTGTTAAGTAGCATTCACATCGCTTCACTTTGGATGATCATCCAGAGTGTCAGGGTCAAACCTGTTCATCGAAAGTGAACACGTCTGTTCACATTTGTTCATCCTATGCTTTCACTGCCATGTCAACACTTTCACTCATGTGTATATCACTCACTAACGCAATTGACGTATTTTCGTATAAAAATAATCAAACAAATTCAAAAATTAAAAATAACACTTAAAATAAATTAATATAGCTCTCGACTGCATAATAATTTTGTACATGATTCTGACATTCAATACAAATTCATAGAGAATTAACCAAATAATAAGATAAAACTTGTTTATGGTCGTTTCAATGAAAGGACCATAAACATCAAAATTATGACGAGTGGTAATAATCTCTTTACTCCGTCATCGCTAGTGATCACTATTGATGAAACGCCTGTTCACACCTGTTCATCTTGGAGGATCATCTGGAGTGATCACTGAAAGTGAACAAATGTGAACGCCCCTTTACTTCTGAGAATCCCTATCCCTATCTTTGTCTGTCCAAAATAGCTCTGTTTTCTTTATATTAGAATATCCAAATTATATTTGCGATCTCGGCAATTGAATATGTTCTGCTTTTCCTACACGTGATGAAGGTATTCAAATAGTACCTACTTGGTAAAAATTTTATATATTTTATATTTTTATTAAAATCAATGAATTCTGATCGTCATCTCTGCAGTACTTATGAAGTAAACATTATTTTTGCGAATTAAATTCATTAAAATGAACAGAATAATTGGAATATAGGTCAGTACTTATTATCAATCACATTGCAATTATATTTGTTTGATAAGGTATTATGTAAAGCAAATGTTGTTAAACAAATAATGCCCAAAATAAACAAATACTGTAAATAAACACAAATCGAAATATTTTTATTTAAATATAAAATAAATAGAGCACGAATTGTAATGTCAATTATGTAATCTCAATAAGCCCGTAAAATATTAAATTAAAATTTATTATAGTATTTAATAATAATCAGATTTTTTTTCTTAAATTTTCTCAAACTGGTTTTGAAAATTAAAATTATAAAACAATTATAACAGATAGACAAATACATCATAATATACCCGATTAAGTATTACATGGTAAACAAAATAAACTTAGGTATCTAATAAACTTCGCAGTCTCAAATACGCATATTATACAAACAAACGTCTCAGAAAAAATATGTAAACATACAGAACTAGCAGGAGAAATAAAAATATTTGACATTCTAAATCCGTTTATATAATACCTTTAGTCATGTCAGCGACAGGGGTATCAACGAAATCTTTAATAATAATAATAATCGGACTATTTATATGTGGCGCCGTTTAATGGTCCGTGACCATCTCAAGGGCGCCGTGACTTCTCCCGAACAGTAGCGTCTTCAACTTGATTCTAAATGTGGTTGTGGACTGATTCTCCCTCAGATCTGTGAGCAGTCTGTTCCAGGCAGATTTTATAAATAGTTTACAAAAATTAGATTAACTGCTAAATTATTACATCAAAAATTTATTGTAATAAATATTTGTAATTGAAAATTTTAGAACATAAAAATTTTAGGCTGGTATTATGAACCCGCGTTTTTAGTCTTATTCATTGATATCCTGTGTATATGGGATAGGTGAATTTCCCCTGAAGTAAACTGTTAAGTTTTCATGTAGTCATGACTGATAATATACTTACCTGGTTGCATAATGGTGAGAAATGTGGATTACAATTCTATCGCCATGTTAAAAAGTCCATTATTTAAATATTACTTTTTTGGCGAGTTTATCAAATAAACGCGATATCTTCGAACTTGCCCATATATTTAACAGACAAACAGGATGTATGGTATGCCTCATAGCGGAATTGAAGATGATAAAAATGTCTTATTGATGATATTTTATTAAGCCTGTTTTTAATAAGATATTAAAAATAATACTAATAAATACTAGTAAAAATGAGCAGGAGACCTTTTCTCTACCGACGGTTCCACGAAACAGAGCACCTTTATTTATTAATTACATCTAGGTAGATAAAATGAAAAATTCCTACCTTGTTCGGAATAATTTATCATTAATATTTCCATTATAATTGGTGGATATACAAGTCAACTGTATAGGTTTAATAAATGAAGTGAATTAATATTTATTGATTTAAATAAAGCTTCGATTTGTTGTTGTTGTAAGGAAAACCTCTAATCTCCCTGCATACATTTAAATCGTAAATTACAGAGGTTCTCAAACATTTTATCATAGTATTTTATTCTTCCTTCTACAAGGGTTCCGACAGGTCCCCGGACATCCCCTTTTCACAACACACCGTTCCTATTAGTGATGTATCGAATATTTGTATTCGCATATTTTAAAATATTCGCAAAAAAATATGCAAATGTTTTGAGAATATTATTTTGGTAATTAAGTATCGGATATTCGGTAAAAGTACCGGATACTTACCCGGTACGTTGTAGAAAAAGGTACTGCATGAAAATATTCTTTAAGAAAACCGAGAAGTTTTGTAATATTCTAAATTCCTATACCATTTTGAAAATTCGGCGACGCGGGGGTAGAAATTTTAATGTTTGAGCAATTGTAGAAATTTAAGCAAGTCAGTATTCGTTATTCGCATTCACGAATGTCAACAACAAATATTCGCATTCGCGAATATCCAAAATCACACATTCGTTACATCACTAGTTCCTATAGCAGATGACACAGTTGGCGCATAGTCGCTCTGAATGGAGGAGCCTGGTTTCTGCGCTGTACGATGATGATGATGATGGTTTTATACTACATTTTTACCGCATCACATGGGGAAGTCAATAGATACGTTAAAATATGTCAAATAGATTGAGTAACTTGAAATAAAAAATAAAACAAATTTGTTATTAAATACGAACAATTTTCGAAAAAGAATCTGGATTTTAAATAAATAATGTACCATAATAGCATATCCCACAAGTGAGGGAGCCAGCAGACCAACTGCATATAATGAACATGCAAAAAAATGTGCTCTCTGTGCCAAAAAAATAAGATATTATTTCGTCCATTTATTTATGACCTTCTCAGTATTTTTTTTCTTGGTACTGCATCTCTCAACAAATTTCGATGCACTAGGGGTGGTTGAATGAAAAAGTTTGAAGAGCTCTATTGTTTTTCATCGATTGAATAACATCTGAATAATTCATGACAATCCGCGTATCTTTTCGTAGAAATGTAATTCAATTTGATTAAACAATCGAAACCAATGAAGGAATGGAAACAAAATCAGGTCAAATTGCTTAACAACATATAAATGCTTAAAAACACGATGCCAAACAAAACAACAAAATTATGTTTATCATACTGATCCGTAACTAGAATCCAGAAGCCTTTATATAAAATAATAACAATATCACAACATCACTATTAAAAAAAATTGAGTAGATATTGACATAAATATGTTGTTTTTTATGTCGAATATTTGGCTAGAATTATTTGAATATACCTACATAGATGGATACTGAATAAATTGTAAAAGAACACTGAAAAATTACTATCGAGAAGTGGTAATTACGTTTTATCTAATTGTTTTTGTTATTCAGTTCAACCCCTTAATGTTACATAAAAGTTTAAGTTTATAGATCATTGTTGTATCAAATATATAGAAAAGTATATAAATTTAGTATGTGCATTGTGCACCCTATAATTAACAATTTCAAGCGATACAAATATATCTTTTTCTTGGTTATTTATATACTTGCATATAAATATTAATAGTAAAAACGTTCCAACAAGTAAATATTTTGTATTGAAACTTTTTCTTGTTTTATGTTACTTTATGCCTTTTAGCGATTTCTTTCAATCAGCTAAGTGTAAGATTTTTTTTATTTTAGAATATTGGCGATGCATCCTTGTTTGGATGATTTCCGCCATTTACAATCATGGATTTATTGTTTCAGCCTATAACTATAGATTTAATTAATTAGTTCAATAATAAGCAAATGTGATCAATTCATCAAAGTACAATGAAATTTTTCAGAACAAAATCAAACAACATTCCATGCACCTTATTATCCTCTAAACCAAGCAGATAGCTGATGTTAAGTGGGTATTCTACATTCTGAAGGGAGAAATACAAATCACCGCGGTCCCGAAGTGGGCACGCGAAAAAGACGTGGTCGAGAGTCTCATAATCTGTACCACACTCACAGTCAGGAATTGATGCGAGACCCAGTTTAAAGAGATGACTCTCCAATCTATGGTGGTTAAATCACACGCGCGAAATCGTGACAATCTGGATTCTATTTATCTTCTTTTTGTGATACCAAGGTTTTCTTGTTATCTGTTTTTTCATGCACTTATAATAAAATCCCTTATGTTTAAATAAAAAAAAGTAATGAACAAGAATTTTATTGTAATAAAATTATGATTAAATACTATTTATTATTTACTAATAAAAAGGGAGAAACGAAATAAAAAAAACATTATTGATGGAAAAATGTACCTATTTGAATTTACCGTAAGTACAAACTCTCGTAATAATTATGGAAATAGTTTTCATGTAAACTGAAAAAGAAATGAACTTATAAGATTGTTGGAGAAAAGTTTTGTTATATACGGCACTCCAATAATGAAAATAATAATTATAAAATTTCTTTTGCAAACTTGTTTAAAAACTTTTTGCTTTCTTTGCGATATTAAAACATTTGACTCTGTAGGGTTTGCTGAAGTAAAAATAAAATAAACTATTATACTTAGTTCGTTATTCTTCTATGGCTTAAATATTTATCATAAGTTTTGAACACAAGTTTTTTTAAAAAAAAGTATAATATGTAATTGGTTGTGTTGGGTTTCCATTATTTTTTTCATTTTATTTTTATGTTTTGAAAAGCAATTCGTGAAACAATACACATAAGACAATGCTGCGATGGGGTTTGCACTCGTACTGAATGTGCTATTTTTATGACATGGACAGGACAACCTGCATGTTTGGTATATACAGTCAATCCGCTGGCTAACTCACTTGTGGGAATTGCCATTATCCCATAAATATATAGGTACATAGACAGATAGACTTTCGAAATTAATAATATAAAAATATCAGTGCTTTAGTAGTAGTACCACATGTCTGCAGTCTGTATTTAATGCAGCTGCTAGATTGATCTGCATTCTGCAATGCCAACAAAACCTGTCACATAACTCCTCTTCTTAAAGATCTTCACTGGCTCAAAGTCAGAGAAAGAGTAGAGTTTAAAATCATATTGACTGTGTTCAAGGCACTACATGGCATGGCACCAGTGTACATCTCGGAGTTCTGCATTTCTGAGGAGGCAACGGACAGGCAAAAATCACTACGGTCTGCAAACACAGACTCTGTCAATGGACTTGTGGTACTGCGTAGGGGGGGTCTGGCCAACTATGTTGCCCGTGCCTTCTGTGTGGCTGGTCCGTTGCCGTGGAACAAAATTCCCTTTGATTTGCGAACTCTGGAGAGTGTGGAGGTGTTCAAGACGAGGTTAAAAACCCTATTGTTTGGGAGGTGTTATGATTCTTAAATGGGCCCTTGCGATGGTTTTTCCACAAAACGGCGCATCATAAATAAGTTGTCTAGTTATTATTATTATTAATAGTAAAATTCCAGCATCTGATATTATTTCCTCTTGCTTTCACTGGTACTTTTACCATAGCGACTTACATTGTCACATGTACAGATGGTGTAATATACACAAGTGTGACGGGAACTATATTTTCCTTGTAAAAAACAGTGCTGTTTATTTTTCAGAATTCGTTCTCTTCATCGTCAAAAACGTTCCGTCTTTTTTTAAATAATTAAGATTATATTTTTCTATTAATCACATTACGAATTGCACAAACGACGATCAAAAGCATTTTTTTATATCTATATAAATATTTTAATACACCTTCAATAAATATAGTTAGTCTTTTGACATCTGTATGTAAGAACGAAACTAAAAATAACGAATTTTGTCCAAAGTAACTAATGAACATGGTGTTGTTCTTCTTGATATTCTCTTTTTGATGACTTTTATATGTACTACTACTACTATACCATCACTGCATATCCCACAAGCGGGGCAGCCAGCACTGCATGTAATAAACATGAAAGCTGTCCTCTCTGTGCCAATAAAAATTAAGACATCCGGGATGGGTGGCAAACCTCATCGCTGAATTCAATATGTAAAATGCCTTTTTTTTTGATCACCTGAAAACTAACAAAAGTTCGAAAAGCAAATATAAAATTGTTGAAAAAACTTTAAACGGTCATGGATACGTTAAAAACATTACTTTTTAGTATTATCACTTAGGAATTAAATAATTAAGTCTTATTATTTATTATAGAGTTTTATTTCAAGAGGCACGGACAGGATAAACTGCGCGTTTATTGAACGCAGATATTTTTTGTTCTGGTGACCCCACTTATGCAAATTGTAGTGATGGTACCTACCTATAGAGGGAAACATTATTTTTGTTCTAACATTTTATAATTTTCGAAATTAGAAATTTAGGTTCACCAGTGTAGACTTACGTAGATAGACACGGAACATCTGGCTTCACCATAACAGCCTCCACGTTATTCCACATTAAAAATTAATATCACAGTTTTCATACCACATTCTATTATTACGAGTATAATATGAACCATTCCTAACAGAACTAATCTATCTATACATGAATTATTTGTAGTATATACTTAACAAATATTACAACTCAGACAAGACAGACAATCGTTCATTTCATTTCAGCTAATATAAATGTGAACATGTCAGTCACGCTAATTATCATTGTTATATTATGTAATACGAAAAAATAAGTGATTTTTCTTAATATTATCACTAAATAATATGAATTTGTTTCTATAAATTTGTTATTCGATAATGTATCGAAATTATCTATGTAACAAAATACATAATGTATTTGGAAAGAAGAATATATTACTAAATAGCAATTTATAAATATCATTTTAACATTATATTAAATTATTTTCTTTTAAAAACATTATGTATTAAGGTTTTTAATTATACTTCATAATGATTGAATATTTCATATGACAACAAAAACTAAATTTTCATTACCTATAAAAATTTGTGCAAATTTTGTCTGAAATTATTCAATTTTCTAATTTTATTGAGAAAGTTTAAATTTGGCTCAACAAAACTCAACATATTCTTAGAAAAAAAAACTGATTTAAATTTGAAAACTGAATCCTTAAAGTTATTTTCTGGCACTTATTGATAATTGATTTTACGAAATAAAACCAATTAAAACATAGACAATTATTGGTCAGCTCACTCCGAAAATACACTGCTGGCATTATTCCACCTTTTCCGTTCATCTATAAGGCATGAGACATTAAAATTATAATACCTTTGGTATTTTTTTCGTATCTCCCACTTCAAGTGAGTTTTTGGATATCCTGTTAAAGATAAGCATTTATAAATCAGGACTTTACAGTAAATTATTTTTTCTCTTCAATATGGTTATATGATCTAGGTACCATAAATCATGAGTTTCTACTTTTGAATACAAGGGGAGAACAATTTGCATATTCATTGATTGACATTAATCCACTGTTGGATTCAACACTTTCTCGGACATTTCATAAGTCAGAGAACTCCGATTAACCAATAATTTGATATTAAATTCCACCACATAATACCAGGTCAACATTTAAATGTTCTTGGAATACAATTTTGGAGATGTGCGAGATCGAGACCATCAGTGAAAGACGGCTCATGCTTCGCTCGGCACAGGGTGAGGCAAAATGCAGACTGATTGAGCCATCTCGATCTCGCAAAACAGGCTTTGGAGATAGAGCGTTTAGTGTTGCGGGTCCCAGATGTTGGAACAAGCTGCCTCTGTGTCTGCGAGAGGAGGTGAATGGAGAGAGTTTTAAAAGAGGGCTGAAGACACACCTTTTTGCTGGGAGTTTCGGGTGATGGATACGATATACAGCGCCCTTGAGGTCATGTTATGAGTAAACGGCGCTTTACAAATTGTCCATATATTTACATATATATATAATTAGCCAATTGAATTAATAAACTGATGAATAGTTTAATATTTTATTTTAAGATATACTTACTTATGAAATTAAGAATAGCCAGTGTTAATATCTCATTGTAATTAAAAAGTGATTTTTCAACTGAATCCGCTTCCATATCCTACAATATAGTGTGTCTAACTCGTGTTTAGTCATAAAATATTATTATAAAATAATATCAAGTCACTGTTGCGGTTGCATAGGTAGAAAATGCCGGCTCCATGCGGTTATATGTAATAGGGGGTGCTTTGATTTTCAGACCATGTTTGTGCGATGAATATTGAATAATTCCTGCATATAAACACCAAACATACGAGTAATATCAATATTTTTTAGCAATATTTTTTTTATGACATATTCCATAAATATATCTTACACCTTATGAACTCACGCGAATATTATACGAACCACAAAGTAATACTAATGTTTTAAGCCACTTCAACAAAAGACAATTTTTATACCCAGTTTCATGAAAAATTCAAAGTACCTACATTTGATTTCTTCAAGTGCATTATACCATTTCGTAAAAAAAAAATTGCTTCGAGTTTTTACAAATGGTTCTTTATGGTCTTTTTTTCTACCGGAGTTTGGTAAACTTTTTTAATTCAAGTTTTAATTGGTGACCGGTGTGACGAAGAGGTAATAACGTTCCTGTCTTTTAGTTACCAGTTCTCGATTTCGATTCCCAGGGCAAAAGATAGGATGCCCTTTTTCAAACTGTCCTGGGTCTGGGTGTTACATATATATACAAATATGTATTTGGTGCATTGCACATATGTGTATCGTCTTGTTAGTAGGCAGCCAAAGTAAAGAACTCATATGGACTAGCTCATTCTTAAGAAATATTATATTAATTTTTGTTGGTCAAAGTCCTTTCTAGGAATTTACGAACAATTAAATCTATGCCATTCAGAGGCACTCTGCGCCTTTCTGTGTGAGTTTAATCTTTTCACAAAGTTTTGTAAAGAAGGTAACTCCTTGATAAAGATATGATTTCTTTGACGTTTAGACTCTAGAGCCTTATTAGCTTTAATCAGTACAATATAAAATGCGACTATTTTCAAACTTAACTAAAAAACATAAAAATTAAACTGAAATTTATGATTATAACATTTAAAAAGACATATATATATATATTTGCTCTTAAATATATGTATATAATACTTCTGAAACAAGAATATTAAAATCCATAAAATAAATAACACTCATACGGGTGCAAAGATAACAAACAAAACAAATAATATGCTCTAAACACAACAGATTTTATTTTAATATTGTGTTAATTCTACTACCCGTACTCACAAACAATATATATTTAGCTCTGGCTTACTAGCCGTGTCTAGATTGGGAAAAAGAATATTCTTGGATAAACTAAAAGAATATAGAATAATTTGTTCTGCGATACACCTACTTAAGGGGCCCCTTTAGCAAAAACGATAAAACATTCAATTTTCAAACAAGTTTGGTACACAAACTCTCAAAACTTGTAGACTCTACGAACATTTTGATTTGATAAAATAAGAAAACAAATATTCATTACCAATATCAAATTTTAACTTAAAAAAAAACTTGATTTTAGCGTCATGGTATTCGTTTATAAAAAAGCATATTTTTAAAAATTGAATTCGGGGGTGTGTTTGGTACATAAATGCACGAGAATCCTACAAATTTTTTTAGTATTACGAATACTTAGATAGTCATTACAATTAAAGAACAAATTAATTCTATTTGTTTTTGTTTTTTTTTCGTGGATATTAACCGATTTAAAAAATATTTTTTTGATAAAATTTCTTATATTTTGAAACCAAAAATCACCACATGAACATGATTTTTTTGTACACTAAAAAAAGTTTGCTAAAATCTTTAGTATTTATATGCTTGATAGGATGAATAATATATATATATATATATTACAAATATGTGTTTATTTAACAAATACAAACAAATTATGTGATAATTCACATACGTAAGTGCAAATAACCAGTTTAATACGAAAATCAAAGCATTCGCATATATGTATATATGGACAATTTGTAAAGCGCCGTTTACTCATAACATGACCTCAAGGGCGCCGTATATCGTATCCTAAAGAGTACCTTAATAAATTTCTCAGTCTGCGATTTATTTATTTTTTAGTAAAAAACTTACATTGGTAATAAATATTTGTTTTTTTTATTTTATCAAATTAATATGTTAGCAAGGATCAACAAATTTTGGCAGTTTTTCTATCAAATTTGTTGAAAATTGAATATTTTACCGTTTTTGCTAAACGGGGCCCTTAATATTATAAACAAACCTCAAATATTATTTTTCAAAATATATAATTCTTCAGTTGGCAGCAGTTGTTCTAATAATTCAGAATGCACAAAAAAACTATACTATACTATACCCTCACGCCGTGTCCCAAGTGGGGTAGGCAGAGAGAACGGAACGCCAAACAGATCTATCTTTACACACTTCCTTCGCTTCCTCCACATTCATACAGTTCCTCATACACGCACGTCGGTTCCTCTTACTCAACACGCTGCCGTCCTTGAGAATTTGGTCCACGTGATCAAGCCACGTGGTTCTCGAACGCCCGCGTTTCCTCACACCCTTTCTTTCAGATAAGTATAAATATCAAAAACAAATTTTATGATACAAAATGATACAAAAAAATGTAAAATGATACAAAAAAATGCATTTAATGATACAAAAAAATATATCCAAGATTAATTTCATCCAGACACATATTAAGTTGGAAAACGCTTAAATTTATTTGTGAATTACTTACTGTCACTTAGCCAGAGATAAAAGATGGAATAACAGTAATTATTGCATTATTGAAAGTATTGGCTTACGAATAATACCTTCCTATATGGTATGACATAAGAGTGTTTTATTTCATCACGTAGCTAGAGGCTGTATAGTTAAAACAATACACTTTGGTAAATATTAATATCAAAATGTGTCCTTGGTGATGTTATTTTGGTACTTAAGTATATACAATGTAAATAAAACCATCAACCGCTACAGAATTCCGAAACGCGATAATGACGATAATAATTATGCAAGGATATTATCAACTTAATATTTTGCTATAGTCATAATATTATACAAAACTTGTAATCCCTGCATAAATGGGTGAGTATTCTTCAACACACGAAACAACCAGAAAAGGCCCCTTATTTGGAAGTCCCCGGACGGGATTTATATTATGGACTTGTAAGGTGACGTTGTCTTTTCTGAGCTTTATGTGGTAGTTTCGTGTGTAAAATTTACATATGTGGCTTCATACAATGGTTAATTGTAAAAAAAAAATTGATTAATACATGGGTGAGTATTCGTTTTTGGTCATATTTAAGAGACGAATAATATTTATTTATTTATTTATTCTTCTTGCACATCATCATTACATAACAGTGGTAACATTTTAATATAAAATTTTAAAAACTAGGACGCTGTGCAGTGGCGAGATTATCACTATAAAGTGATTTCTTCCATCTAACCAATATGGAGTACTAACAATACCCATACGAACTTTTAAACTAATGAGCGCGATTTTGGATAGCGTTAATTTTAATCATTATCGACACAAATCATTTTTTTATGAAACCATGTCTAAAATTTTGTATAAAAGATGGAAACATACTTTCCTTCTTTTGTCATGACATTATTGTAGACATGTGTTAATTGTATTAAATTTATTCCAAAACACCAACAAAAAATCTAATAGTTTATTCCTAAAACAAAACTTTGCATTCAAGTCATGACCTAACTGTCAATAAATAATAACTTACATATTAACACATTTTTTTAGTAAATGTTTCTGCTTCAAACATTTTTTTATTGCATTGCTTATAACAGCTAAACTGGGTTTAAAAAGCTAGTGAAACGAGTATTACATTACACAAAGTAAGTAAATTCTAGAGATCGTTTTGTAAAAGTAATTTAACCAAAACTATGACAATAAAGGGAACACTCCATGAACGTTCACATTCCAGAGTCGTTGTAAAATTACGATGCGTAAAATTTAAGTAATGCCTTTGTTTTGTTACGCATTAAAAGTCAACATAATATTCATTTTTATTATTATAATTATTGTTGGAAGCTACATTATTATTTATTTACTTTCAACATCAAAGGTTTTATAACTTGGAAAACGATAACGAATGTTATTGATTAATATTTGACAGGAAGAACTCACAAACCAATTGTATATTTATCTTATTATGAATAGGATAGCCAGTTGTAGTTGATACCTACAGAGGCGATTTTCATTTTAAATCTTACCTAGTATCTTCATCTAATTTTACTTAGCTTCTCCAGTACACTTCTCCTTTTCATTCTATTTCAATTTGTTGTCATAGGAAAATTGAACAATTTTTATTAATCTTGCAAATAATCCACAATCTCCTTTTGGTTGACAATATAACTTGGAAACTTCGAGATTGTTTAAATTATATTCAGATAATGAACTCTTGAGAAAAAAAAACTGTTTAATACTCTTAAATTTTATGTCTTCCCATGTAAATATTAAGAAATTTCATATAAAATTGTGTTAATAGGTCAATCTAGAAGAATCAACCTCTATAAAATGCACATCTCTGAAATGGGTTTTTTGTGGTTTCCCGATATCGAGCAAAGCTGGAGATGTTTTTATGTAACAACGTCCACAGCGGCACATCGCATTTTTATTACATTATAACATGATTGATCATCCCTGTTAAGAGCTTATCTCTAATAGGAAAGTTTACATTTTGTTTGATTTTCTAAATGTCATTTACCTTTATAATACAATTTCTTTATACATTATTTTGTCAGACAATAAGAGCGGACGTTTTCAAAAGCCGGCTCGCAAATAAATAATGTCACCAGTGAAAACTTCTGTGGACATTTATTTAATAAATTTATTTGAAAATTAAATTATTAAAGTGTATAATAACCATATAACTTGAAATACATATTTTTTTATGACATTTCTTATACTATGCTGTCGTTGTCATTGCAACAGTGTGTAGTGAAAGGGGTTCATCCAGGTTGTCGGAAACATTATAAATGAGGAAACAGTGTTTTTTTTTAGCCAACTCTCGTTTGACTCTTACGAAACATATCAATTCCAAGAAACCAATAGTCTAATTTTATGAATTAAAATTATATAAACCTCGATAGATGAGCTGTTGAATATAAATATACTCGTACGAATGAGTTTGTATAGTACTTGGAATAACTTTGTGAAAGTTCATTTTAATAGAATTAAAATAGATTTAAAATAAAACACTGTATTACTTTCACTATGAACAATATTTGACTCAGAGGCCTTTCGGATAGACACCCATCATCAGTGAATTTTTATTAGGAACTAAATACAAGGACAATTTTTTTTTACAAATGTTTACAAATATTATGAGATAATAAGTAAAGTGTGTCTGGGATCAATGGAGGTGTGTGTACCCGAAAGGCCTCTGCGTCAAATATTGTTCAAAGTGAAAGTAATACAGTGTTTTATTTTTAATCTATTTTAATTCTATTAAATACATATACGAACTTATAAAATAAATAAAACGAAAAAATATTTGATGATAAAAGCAAACAAATGGATATAGAATACATTTGAAAAGTTCCTATTTCATTATAAAGTAATTTGTTTTGGTCGAATACACCTATTTGAGTTCCAAGAGAAGGGTCTAAATACAAATAATAGATATTAATACAATGTAACAGCAAAAATTAAGGCAGGGTTACGATTTATCCAACTGACCGTACATCAGAAGAGGAGGAATAAGAAATGCTGGAATAAATATATGTGACTGTTCGTAAATATGTAACTATGCGAACTGGCATTTATCGAGTATCCCTTGATGGTATAAATTTCCTTGTATTTGTCATTAAAATGGTTATTAAAATAATATGTAGTTAGTTTTCTGACTACCCCACTTTCAGAAATTTCGTGATAGTACCTACTAAAGACGAAGAAGATATAACTGAAAACTATTCTTTAAAAGTTACAGCTATGTCACTTAATACTCCCCCGAATAGTAAATTTATTTTTCTTTCTACTTTGCTTGCTATTTACGTCTTTTAAACATATAAATCTCAAATGATTCTATCAAAAAAGCATAATTGCTTATACCTTACATATATGGCTTTTTCAATAATGAGAAACGCAATAAATTTGATTGTACAAAAATAGCATTGTGAAATGGTGGCTTAGTAGCCTTAAGGCAATTTTTGTACGACCAACCAGAAAGTCGGATTTTTTGTCAAGTTCAAAAGATTGATTTATCAATTTTATAATCATTTCCCGAGCAAATTCGTTTTAAAATCTAGTAATATAATGACTACCGTTTTTGAGACCTCCGGAAATTTAAACCTTACAAAAGGATCTTTGACCTTCCCCGCGTCACTCATCGTCCTTCCTTTGTCCATACCTGCGTATAGAAAGAAGAAAGATACATAAGGAAGAGAGAGATTCGTAGCCGTACAACGTATCATATTTCTTCAGGTTTATCTAAGTGGATACACTTTCTTTCTACCATTCGCCAAACTCGAGTTTGTACTATTATTATATTCTTCTTTTAACATGAAAATAAGAAATAAATTTTGACCAATTATTCTGAAGTAGACTTGAAAAATATATAATATAAAACAAAATAAAAAATAAATATGATGTACGCATAAAGTTTAAGAATAAAACGTCTCCCTTTTTTGTGTAAGATTTCAAATATCTTGATAACTGCATTTATGTAGGTAGGTAATTTGTGATAATAAATATGAAGGCGTTTTTTTCCTTTCCAATAATTACGGGACATTCAGGATAAATGGTATACCTCACCGCTGAATTAAATATATGAAATGTCTTAGAATATGTAATATATTAAAAACATTATATACCTTTTATGAGAGACTCGAAAATTTGTAAATTAAATTGAAGACCGATTCATTGCAAAGGATTTCGTAAAAAAAGATCGATAGTAACACTATAGTTTTTCACCTCACAAAAGCAGTAAATTATCATAAGCTTATGTCTTAAAAGCTTTAATCTACAAAAAAACTACCACTTCTTTAATAAAGTTTAAAAAATGGATAAATTTTATTGTATGTTTTCCGGAACTCGAGGGAGCAATACATTTTTAATATTAATAATATCGTCGTAAAAAATGACGATTTTATTCATGTTTTCACTATTTCTAAAAGGAGTTTGTATATTTTGTAATATTTACATAGCGAGAAAGAGGATTAAATATGACTCCCTCGAGAGTCACGCTCAAAAATGATATCAAACAATGTTTCAAAAAAAACAAACAAGAGGGGGCAGTCAGAAAGTTAAATGATTCGGGAGAGGTATTTGTATCAGAAACAAAAGGATATTTTAATTGCTTTGCGCCATTGAATGGGAAGGGAAGCTTAGTAATAGTAGTATTTAACATTCGTCTAAAGGGACCCTTACATGACTTGAAAGGTATTTCAATATAACAATACTGTCGCAGCTTTACACAAAAGGTAAATTGATGGAATGTGTTTGATATGAATCTAGATTGTGCTAAGTACATTTACCATACTGCTGTGACTTGTATTCAATAATTATATATTTATCCGTAAAAGCACAATATTACTGAACAGTGAATGATTTAATAAATTGATCAATCAAACAGAACTATTAATTGACATTAACGAAACATATAAGCTTGTATATATATATATTAGGTTGTGTCTATTTTTACTATGTTTTCGTCAGACACTCGTCTCAGTTGCACAGCAAGGAAACTTTACTTTGTTGATTTTGTTGCGTAAATTATGATGTGCACGAAGAATTAAATAAATAAATAAAAAAAATTCTAATCTCTTTATTAAAAAAACAATGCGTTTAAAAATATGGTATTTTGAACATTCAGTAATATATTTTACTTAGAGTAGGTACCTATTTTGAACTGAGTTTCGTATTAAATTCATGAGAATCCTAAAGATTACATGTCAATGTCTTGTCTATGTAAAATATACATTTCCTTTTTCTAAAAGAAAAAAATAAACTTTCAATGAAATGTCGTTTTAACCTTTTTACTATCAAATATACATACCATTCCACCCGGATTCCCTTTCTTCACTATCTTACAATTATTATATCCTTTTACTTTACCCACATATTACAATGTAAATCAATTAGTGAACTGACCCCAAGGAGATTGATAAAATTGATAAGATAAGATAAATAATACCTATGTTGATAACCCTACCCTAATGTATCACGGTTGAGTCAAGAGTAGCCACTTTATACACAGTCCTTTACAAATTATTGTCCTTTGCAGCCTTTATCTATGTCATTGCATCTCCATAGATAATGTCACCGACAACGTTAAAATAGAATAGGCTAGGTTTTCTATGGAGTACATCACTAGTGTAAATCTAACCTATATCAAAATTTATCTAAGTAGACAATTTTATTACAATTAAATTTTTATCATTTTCTTGGTAGCTAGATTTTCGAGCGGAACAAACTTATACTAGGTACTTATTTTTAGCACCTTTGAATTCTGCTTATCACTCTCTACGACCAGTATTACAAATGTGAAAATATGTAAGTCACTATGTTGGTGCATTTATCTAATCAGTGACTCACCACGGACGACATTCTCTTTACTTTTCCACTACGACCAAAGCAAAATGTAAAGGTCCTATGAAATTGTTTTCATGCATTTATAAATCTGTCACCTTAACTTATTTTGCGCCATTTTGTGAAATCCAATTCTAGGGCACATACTCTTTTTTTGAATCACAAATTTTACTCATTGCTAAATTTGTTAGTTTCTTGATTGCAGTATATGCTAGTTTTTTTTATTAGCAAAATCTCTCAAAGGTCTGTATTGAGAGTACTTATGATAATTTTGATTGTTACTATTTTTTATTTCATATTTATTTAATTTAACTATATCTATTTTTTTATTACGAGTTCAAATTAACGTTTTTTTTAAATATGGCAGTCAAAATCGTACATTCTAGAAGAAAAAAATTTCAAACTTTTTTAGAAGAAGCAGTAATCACTATATTTTTACGAGAAAATTCACGTACAAATAAAAAAAAAACTTACTTGTATGATAATATTCGCATCCGGGGGTCTTCTTTGCTACAAAAATAAAGTATGTACTCGGCATACAGAGTAAGTGTCTGCACGTGGGATATTATTATCCTGTCAGAAGTAAAAGTAGTTGGAAGCGGCGACACAAAACAATATTACACTCTGTATAAAGATAAAGAATATGTTTATGCTGGAAACACCCAAACCTCAAACAAATAAAAATTGTTTAAACCCTTTATGTGAAATAGTTTAGGGGTGATGTGAAGTCTTAGGTATGTCTTCTGTTGTCTGGCTGTTTTAAGCAAAACAGAGCTCAAGTTGTTACAAACAAACGGCCCTTTATACTCTACACCAGTACAATTTACACAGCCACCTACCCGTATTAAGATTGTGAGATAAAAATATAAGACAGGGCAGAGAATGATAGTCATCTGGGGATCAAAAACAATTTCCTACAGTGTACACTATAATACACAGTTCAACTATGCACAACCGTGGAAAATGAAACCGATACAATACAAAATGAAAATCCTATGCACCAAAGCATTTTATTATCTTATTTTAAATAAATAAATAATTTTGGAAATATCACCCAGCACTGAGATCACAAAAGTTTTTGGTCAAGGCGATTTTAGCAGGAAAAAAACAATGCAATAGCTTAAAAATTTCTATCCTGGCGATAAAGTCATTCAGTTTAGAAATTAGTATTTGTGTTAAGCGAACAAGCATCGAAAAATTCTTAATACATTTTGAATAGATCCAAATTGTGTTTAATAAGCTTAGCTGACAAGCATTTTATAGAAATTGGAAATAAATCATTAATATTGTGCTGAAATATTAGCACTTACATAACAATACTAATAAATACCTTTATTTCAACATAATATACAAATAAATTGTACAAAAAATCACTTATTTAATAAAGAAAGAATAATACGATAATAATTTTTTAATTTATATAATATTATAAAATAAGTAGACAGCATTCTTTAACCATTCCACTGTAGATGCTTCTATTACTTGACGAAACTATGGAAATAGTTAACTTCAACAATGCAGCCAATAACTATTGAGAAATGTTTGTTTTGATAAATAATATCCAAACTCGATATAATAATTATGTAGAACTCATGTTGTGTTTTAATAAGAGTCATATATATGTATCGATAGATTTCGCTGCTACGCCATGTATTGAATTTTAGTGGTAAGCTTTTGAATGCGCGCTGTCATATCAAACCAACATATTCTTCGAGCGTCAGACATATTCACTTCGTCGCGAAAAACTTCAACAACAAAACAATGTATTCTCTATTTTTTTCAATTCTTCGCAAGGACCAAGCTAATATTTTCGGGTTAGTTGGAAAATATCGCTTCTGCAATTTAATCGCCCATTGCACACAGTTGTTTTTGTGCATCACCACATTTATAATTTTGTTATTGTATATGTTTTTTAATATTATGCAATAAATTTTAATAAATTAATATTTTAGGTGTAATGCACAAGCATTTGCTTAAAGTTTTTTCAGTAGAATAAGTTTATTTGTTTAAAAACCTAGGCCTATCCATAATCATCATAATGTGACAAAACTTTTGAAAGTTTTTGCAATGTGAAGCATATTGGTATTTATAACTACTTGTTGAAGACAGTTTTTCAGACAAATATATAAAACGCAAAATTTTAAAACTATTAACCTCTTCCGATAAATAGCGATATATTTTTTCCCGGATATTTCAGGAGTCACAGAACTTTATTAAATATTCTTATCCATACATTTCTAAGGCAATGACGTTTAAAAAAAAACTTTTATTCTCTGAAAATAATTACAAATTGAAAATTACAAAATTAGTTCATTCTCGAAAGCATTTCAATTAATAAATTAGATAATACAAACTTTAATAAGTGCTGTCAAGACAGAAAACACAAATATATACAAGTACTCAGTGTGAATAGAAAAGACTTGTCACAAAAATCAACGTTCAAATCACAAACAGAAGTTATAAAGTACTAGAAATTTAGTATGAAGAGAAGTATTCAGTTGAAACTCGAGGCATTGATGCGTGCAAGGATCTCCGACATCGTGAAGGTCGCATTAGAGGGAAAACAAAAACTTGACTACATGGTCTATAAATAATATTATAAGTATTAAGACAGTTTAATTAAAAATATTCACAATCAAGAAAATTAAAGGAATTTAAGATAGAAAGGAATAAAGAAATAGGAAAATGCTAATTTATGATTATTTTATTTTTATTTTTTTATTTTATTTTATTTCACAAACAAACAGTATAACACAAATGACAATACACAGACAAATCAATTACAATTAATAAACCAGCAAAGTTTGTAAAATTATTTGGTATAGTATAATGCAACATTAACATTTTGTAGTAAACACGAGAAAAAAAAACAGATATTTCAAGAAAAAAAAAGAAAGCTTCAAGCACGTGCAATAAATCATCTCCAATCTAGAAGGGAATAAAGGAATGGGACAGGAAATTGGAGCAAAAAGGAAAGCATCAAATGATTAAACCCCAAGAGACCCCGAAGTCACCAGGGATCTTTTTATAGTGTCATTGTGTCAATGTTATTCTAAACAATGTTATTAATTTTTTTATTTACTAAACAAGAAACTTTATTTAAAAATATTTATCCCCACACTTATACACCAAAGTAGCAGAATGTTTTTATTATTTATAAGAGCTTGAGAAGGAAGCTTAAAACACGCCTTTGAGCTTGAAGTGAAAGACGCACAATACGACGCCCTTGAGGTCATGTGATAAGTAAATGGCACTTCAAAATTGTTTATATATATGAGTTGATTATAATGTAGATATTCATCATCATCATCATCGCCCTCAACGCTCCTCTCGGGAGCACAGGGCAGAAACCAGCCTCCTCCATTCAGAGCGTCTCTGTGCCAATTGCGTCACCTCTTTCCACGACATTCCTTGCGCTCTGATATCGTTGTCATAGGAACGGTGTATTGTGAAAGAGGGACGCCCGGGCCGACGGAACCCCTGCGGACGGAAGAACAGTGCTCTTTTTGGCCAACTATCATTAGGCATTCTCAAAACATGTCCCAGCCAGGACCATCGTCTCTCTTGTATTACGGAGATTACAGGTCTCTGTTGGGTGCGCCGGCGCACAGCATCATTTGTAACATGTTCATACCATTTGACATCCAAAATCCTTCTAAGACACTTGTTTTCAAAGCTGAGTATCTTCCGCTCTTGAGCCTTGGTTAAGTGCCAAGACTCACAGCCATATAGAAGGATTGGGATGATGCACGCATTGAACAAGCGGCATTTTGTCCTGATGCTGAGTCCAGACACCTTCCAAACTTTGTTCATGTTATTGAAAGCTCAGCTAGCTAGATGTAGATATTATCAAACCATAAATAGCTCTTACTATTCTATATAAAATTGAGCTGTCCTTAAATATGTCAATACATATAAAATATGGCAAATAGCAGAATAAATATTATTTCACTTCTTTTTTCATACATTTATTTGTAATGTGCAATGAGTGCTGTATATACAAAGAGTATTTTATAAATAAATTGTTATATTAAATATTGCAGTTATCGCGAAAATAAAATTAAAATGACAGAAAAGGCTTCTTACTCGTTCTAGGGGAAGACGGAAATAAAGAAATAAAAAAAAGACTTGTTTAGCGGTAAAACAACATTACAGTATAAGTACAATTGAACTCTAAGAGACATTTTAAATGCAAATACTAAGAAGGAAATAAATAAGGTATTTCCTTACTTGCTTCAGTTTATTTTGCAATGGTGAATGCCTTATGAATATCTGTGTTTTAAAACGTTTTTATATTTTTTTTTTGTATGTCTATTTTCATATATTAATAAAAACAAAATACACAAGTTTATACTTTTTCAAATGTTTTAATTTTGTCACACAATGTACTCGTATTCATTTAATTTTTTAAATACTAAATAAATGCAGCAAAATTAGTCTTAGATTATATTATAAATTCTCTCGTTAGTGAGTTCTATATACTTATGTAGGTACCTAATTAAAATAGACATGTAACTTTTTTTTTTTTTTAAAAGATATATCTGGGTTTTGTTATAAACCCAAATACAACCTTATACACCTTTCACAGTAAGCTACTAAAAGCTTGTGTCGTGAAAGGGGACTTTGCCGGCACATGGTATCGAACCACGGACCCCTCGTTCACGAGGCCGAGACTCTACCTCCAGGCTACCGACGAACTAATTATCTTTAATAGATACCTACTTGAATTTAAAAATAAGAACATTGAATTTTTTGTACTGTGTTGCGTTTCTTTTATTTTTTTTGCATTAAAGTTTTAATATTAATGATATCAAAAAAACAAGTGTTTTTCACTATATGTTTTCCACTATATTCACTTTTATATAGTGGATAAAAACACTTGTTTTTTTTTTTAAATTTCATCTTGTAATTAGTGATCCCGCTACCTAAACACCGACACAGCGAATCTACTATTATTCTAATGATACGAGAGCATTAGTAATGTAGTAAGAAGTAGCAGAAAAGTTCTGAATATTGCATATTCGTTTTCACCTGATAAGAGCATTAAAAGGCGATTGGAATATTATTATTGGTGATCTAAACACTTCCTTGTTTACTTTTTTTTTTTTTATTCAGTAAGGATCAGACAGTTGAAACAATTAGTATAGAAATTAAAAGACAACAATGAACAAACCAATTAAGATCCCCTTTTTACCAATCTAATAAACATAAATTTGAGACTTAAAATGATAAAACACATATAAATGTTAAAAAAATTTGAAAATGTGTAAAATGTAAAAGTGTAAAAAATGCAAATAAATGTAAAAAATTATAAAAATGTACAAAATGTTTAAAGTGCAAAAAAAATGTAAAAAAGTATAAAATGCCAAATGTACAAAATGCAAAAAATGTAAAAAAAGCAAATTAATGCAAAAAATATAAAAACACTTTAAAATACACAACCCACCAAAGTCCACTAATCCAATCCCCAAACTTACTTATGTTATTAACAATTTGAATATTCATCACGCATTACTTATGTTATTATATCACAAATTACTTATGTTATTAACAATTTGAATATTCATCACGCGATGCAGATCTTAAAAACTAGTCAAATAAATGTTTCACATTGAAAAATTATATTTTTAGCTGTATAAATACGTGGTATAGGAGTAGAATATATTTTTCATATTATATGTAAGTATATACATATAATGCTATCATTCTGAGATGTTAGTTTGAATTCGTATACATACTTGTGTTGTATTCCAAAGATATACTTATCTATGGCCTGATACATTCATATTGATATGTCATTACATATAAATTTTATATGAAAATTTGTACATACAAGTACTTGGTACTATATTATGTATGTATACTTTATATAGATTTCGTAGATTCGCCTAGATACGACGCGTGGAAATAGAAATTGAGATCTCGAGCTTAAATATTTAACATCGATTTATTATTTATCGGACAGGTTATCCAGTACTTACTTGTTTTTGAATAATGACCGATTATTTTGGAATTGATTGAGGTTCAAAATTATGAGAACGGAAGCTCTTGAAAATCGCCGCGGAAAATTATAGAATAGTGTGGTTTTTGAAAAGTTATTGTATGTTCGTTTTTATTTAATTATTTAAAGTCATTGTTGATGATAAATTATACTTTTTGGATAATTGCACTGTTTTTGAAAATAATAAAAAATACCTATTCCCAAGATTTAATAAAATCTCAATCAGATTTAGACAAGAGCAAAAATTATTGCTATCCTTTCGACGTATTTTAAAAAAAATATATTAAATTGTAAATTTAATTATAATAACAAATACTTTATTGTCGAATTAAAACTGTGCACAAGGCGTACACATTGCCTGGAATCAATGTCTACCAGAGAATATTTATTAATTAGTTTATTAAATAATATGATTTCAAAATATTTAACTATCAAAAAAAAAACAAACGACATCATTGAATAATCGCACACACACAAAAACATGACACAACCACAAATCAATTCATATCAAGAAAAAAATAATAAAAACTGGCATTTAATGAACAAACTATTCTCAAAATCAAAGGAATAAAATTGTAGGTTATTGTTGAGACAATTTAAGTTTGTCAAAATATATATTTAAAAATATTGTTAGTAAAATATGTCGAAGAAATAAAATTTAACAGGGTAAAAAGAGTATAATCCAATTAATAAAAATTGACTGCAATAAAATCGTGTAACTATTCAATGACAATAGTTCCATTTGGTCTATGTTTTCAAAAGGCTTATACACATCACATTTCTTTGGTTCACGTGTGTGTGTAGGTTGTATCCATTCACAATAATATCATATTTTTATAAAGAAGCCTTTTTTGAATAGCATTTTCCATTACATCTGAAGTTGACACATGAAATAACATATATCACATGCATATCTATACCTACAGTGCCTACTCTATACTGAAAAATGCCAGCTCTAGTGGATGTGTATTATATTTATATATCTTAGACAAATGTGAATCAAGAGAAACATGGATTCTATGTTCGACGTATAAAAGAGATGGTACTACAAATAGATATACCATAACTTTCATATTCGAATGAGGACAGAAGTATTTTTAAGTACAGGGTAACTGAATTTATTCATTAATATTTTAACATTTTTAAGGATACTTTTGGATATCATTTTAATTCGGTATTAAGAGTTTTCATCATCACCAAGCACTAATAGGCTGACAAATTTATATAGAACAAATGTAAATGTTAACACAAATCAGTTTTAGTTACAAAATTGAGATAAGCTCGTTAATTGCACAAATTATTTTTTTTTAACAATAATCTGGACGACGTGTTTTAACAAAATATTCATTCTATGATAACGATATAAAGTCGTTTTATCGGTTTAAAAAAAATCACTTAAGATAATGACGAAATTCAAATGTAAGAAGCTCATTTCCAACATATTTCCGCGTATTTTGGAAAAGAAAATTAAAAGAAAGGAAAATAAAAATTATATCCCGCATCATGCACACCCTAAAAGTACGCAGTTGCACACCCGAATATACAGAAAATCAAGAAGTATAACACTTGAATATTATGGTTTATTTTATTTGAAATCAACCACCCTGTGTCGGTATATTATTTAATATATTATATTGAAAACCTTTTTCATTTTTAAAACACGTGCTTCGGAAGACGTACAAGAGATCGTAGATGATGTGGGGGATGAAGAGTCTTATTCAAAAAGTTTTTGAAATGAAATTAATTTGAAAATAATGTCATGCTTTGAATATTATTTATGAAGATTCAGTGCTTTTATTATATTTTTAGGAAAATATCTATAAGTGATATATTTTTTAATATTTCTTAAAACGTTTTTTACATGTTGAGCCTGGAATGTTAATTAAATATATTTGATTTCAAAAATATAAATAATGTTTTTTCTTATATCGCTTTTATATATTTTTATTTGACATTCTTCTTTAATTGGAATGTTTAGATATGACAACATGAGAATGAAAAACTATTTGTATATTTGAAAAAGAAGCCATTAATTTTCTTCATGGTGTATTTATTTTAGAGCCAATGACATATCAACATTAATTTTTAAGTTGAATAAACCCAAATATAACTCCACCAAAATTCCTTATAAATAACAACGTGCTTTAACAAGTATTGTTTTTTTAGGTAAAATCGTAGGACTCATTTTTATTTATAAGCAAATCAAATTAATGAATTAGTTTTCTTGATTTATTTATCGTCTTAAAGGACACAAACAGATTCATATAACAAATATCAACATTCAAATCTCAACAATAAAGAAACCAATCAAGGTCCCACAAATTACCAAAAAATAACATAATATACTTTTTTCAATAATTAAAAACAAAACAAGACAAAGTATAATATGTTGTAAATAAAATAGAATTAAGTTTTGCTAATTCTGGTTTATTAACAACATTATTAAATTCAAAAACAAGTCATAAAAAATCACATTATATTTATTTTCTATTCACATTATATTTATATCACGTATATTTCAAAATAAATAGTTAATTGGATTATCGAAATCCATTTAATTTGATGGAACGTATTACTTTTATTTTTTAAGAAAAAGAGGAAGATAAAACACAAAATAAAACTGATTTCAGTCACTATACACGAAAAATCGCTGTGATCTTCTATATAGCGGAAGAATCCCCCTTATTTCCGCATTTATCGTGGAAATGGACCGGAAACAGGAGAATACAAGTAACAGGAAATGATTGCCTAGTGAAGTTTCTCTAGGTCAAGAATTTTGATACATTGTAGTAGTTCTACTAAGTATAGAGAAAAACTCGAAAATAAATTTATGAAGAGGACACTATCCTAAAATTTGATATCATAAATAATTCAATTTATATACTGACTTGGACAATCGAAAATGTAATACATATACAACATTACTATTAAGGATCTAAAATTTTTACAGTTTTAGGATTGAAATGAATATAATGAAAAAAATATAAATTATTATTTTTTGAATTTTTCGACACAATCGACTGTCGGACACTTGATTTATATACTAAGAAGTGAAGATGTTAATCATATTTTGTATGTGTACCATGTACAACATACCTCCTTAGTTAAAACCTATACAGGTAGGTTCACTAGTGGTCGTTGATTTAATTAGAATGATTAATCTGGAGTATTTAAGTAGTAATAATAATAATAATAATAATAATAAGAACACTTTATTGATCAGAAAAAAATCATGAGCTATTGGCGAGCTTATTGCCTGGAGGCAATATTTTCCAGCTAACCAATAATCAATATCATGATAAAAATTATTAATTTTATTTAGGCTTTGTAAACTATTTATTTATTCTTAACTGGGGCCGAAGACAAACCGTACTTGCGATCGACTACTTGCGAACTTTTCGACAATCTACCTACATGTACCGTGTAATTAATTATGCGTTTTTGTTGCGGTTATTGTCGAAAATTCATTTCTAGTCTATCGCCGAATGCATGTTTGTCTAGGGGGGCAGGACATTGATTGTAATTAATTTCATAGAACTATTCACTAAATTATTAATATTGAACACATTTATTATTTTTTGAATTTTTCGACACAATCGACTGTCGGACACTTGATTTATTTACTAAGAAGTGAAGATGTTAATCATATTTTGTATGTGTACCATGTACAACATACCTCCTTAGTTAAAACCTATTCAGGTAGGTTCACTAGTGGTCGTTGATTTAATTAGAATGATTAATCTGGAGTAGTTAAATAATAATAATAATAATAAGAACACTTTATTGATCAGAAAAAAATCATGAGCTATTGGCGAGCTTATTGCCTGGAGGCAATATCTTCCAGCTAACCAATAATCAATATCATGATAAAAATTATTAATTTTATTTAGGCTTTGTAAACTATTTATTTATTCTTAACTGGGGCCGAAGACAAACCGTACTTGCGATCGACTACTTGCGAACTTTTCGACAATCTACCTACATGTACCGTGTAATTAATTATGCGTTTTTGTTGCGGTTATTGTCGAAAATTCATTTCTAGTCTATCGCCGAATGCATGTTTGTCTAGGGGGGCAGGACATTGATTGTAATTAATTTCATAGAACTATTCACTGAATTATTAATATTGAACACATTTAGTATTTTTTGAATGGTTATTTTTAACATGTTATCATGTTAAAAGCTTCTGTTCTACTCTTAAAACTACTACTGGGTGGCCAACGGACTACCTGAGAGTAATGAACATGCAGATTGTTTCCGTGCCATTTGAAAAAAATACATACGGGAAGGCAAATAGCTTCATGATATTAAATAAATGAAAAGTTTGTATTGTTCTTCTGTTGTCGACTTCCAACGTCAGGAGTGGAAATAAATATGTAAGCATATAACTAATTATAAAAATCAATCAACACAAACACAAACTCATTACTAACTCTCACGAAATTTGATTTAATGTAATTAGTAAAGTGATTGATATCTGAAGATGTAGTATGTAAGTAGGTAGGTAATATAATTAGCAAAGTAAGTACTACAAAGATAATAAACTCTTGAAGTATTCTCGAGTATCCATTGAATTTTAATGTTGGTAAAACATTCGTAATATAATCTGAGAATTCTTGAAATCAAATAAGTCTTAATTACTTGCGTCAGTTTTGTGTAGGTAATACTCCTACGAATTCGTACCAAATAATTGAATAGGTCTTCTCAAAAACGTTGTAAATGATAACGATCGTATTTTAACGGAAGGAGATTTTTGTGATTTTATTATTTTATCATTAAAAAAAACTAATGATTCTGAATGTTCTAACAAATGGTGTCATAAAAAATGATAATATATAATTCTAAGCCAATATTATTTGGAAAAAAAAACATGAAATTTGGTGAACGATCTTTGATCCGTCACAATACCATCTAACCGATGGATTTTTTCTGATTAACAAAGGTAATCTAACTTAACTCTTTAGCTTTTCACGGTCTTTAAACATTGTGTTCGGTGGTTTTCGGGGTCTACGTGTGGTAGTTTTTAACTCTAGTTTTCGGCGAACGTGCTGCTGCTATCTTCAAAAGTGTGAGGTGAATCGAAAGCTTGATTTAAAAACTACTTATTACACGGAAATCCCCAAAATCACCGAACACGATAATCTAACTTTGACGACGGTAGTTAACAGTGTTTTTAAAACAAGAGATTATTTAATTGGAACGGTGTGCCTTTTTTAGAAAAAAAATCAATTCAAAAAAACTACGTCACGTTATAAAAGGTACCTACATAATTTATGTTTTTTTTTTATTTATGTTTTAATATGCCATTTATTACTAACTTTAAAACGCTTCGAACGCAACGCGACACACGTGGTATTACTCTTATTCAGTTAATTTATTTATGATTAGTTCCAACACATTACAACATTATTTGACCGATTGTAGTTTCAAAGACTTATCATGTAATTTTTAATAAAAAAACATAATATACCTATTTACCACTCATCGTTTAAAAAATATTTTAAGATTTTTTGTCGGGAATTTTGAATATCCTTTTAACCATAATAAAGAAATTTGTACGTATCTGTTACTTACGACATTTTTCATGTGATTTTCTAGTTTGCTTTATCAATTTAAAAATGTTCGTTTGGTCGTCATTAACTTTTTTAATATAAATGTATCATGGGCTCAATACTTTATTTTATTTTTTTAGTTAATGAAAATAATACAATGAATAAGAAATACATACAACTTAGGATAATGAGTCACGCCAAATCTAAAAGATTTGTCGCCGTGTTCTCTTATAATATACAATATACATATAACATAACATACATAGACATTTCACACAGATCGAGCTAGTCCCAAACTAAGATTAATCTTGTATTATGGGTACTAACGCGACGATACACACATATACAATGCACTAAACACATATACATGTAACACCCAGACCCAACCTAATTAACCTAATATTTACCTAATACGACAAAAATTAGTTATATATAAATCCACACTTTCTTAACCATTCCTTGACTATTTTTTTTGCAATATTTTTATTCTTGCATTTCTTAATAGATGCCAACATCATATTAAGTATTTTTGGTACGTTATATTCAAATGTTCTTTTTCCGTATTTATTATTGAATTTAGGGACGACATACACTTCATTAAACTTAAATCTTGTGTGATGCATATGTCGAGGTTTTTCTTTATATTCGGTTTTTAAAAACTGGTCAAGGATAACTCTTCCAAAACTAGAACTAAAAATATCAAAATTTGGTGGTTTTGAGTAATCTGTTCCGAATGATTGCCTTTAATGTTTGAGCGATTTTTAGAAATAATTATGATTAAAGAAGCTTCCTTGAGTGAATTTATTCCACAAAACGGCGCACTATAAGTTGTCTAGTTATTATTTCAATTAATTATTATCCTTTTGGATGTTATTTCATGATTTCTCAATTGTCTCCAAAGTATTGATTTATGTAGAAGTACTTATCTAGTTATAGTATTGAGCCCAACATATTTATTAATAATTCAAAACATTGTTGACTTGTCTGCTAATCCCTTTCTGTCAAAAACTTGTTAGGTGCATTATGTTGTAAATAAGTATCTACTTATATCTTGTTTGAACAAATTAAATACAAAAACGTTATTTGAGTGTGTATACTATAATTGACTGACATTTTGTCAATATAAATACAGACCCATTAATAAACCAAAGCTGTTAACTTGAAATGTATACAAAACAACTAAATCCATACAAAAAAAAACTTTCCATGGATTATATTACAGGCAAGGATAACAACATTTATTTTTATTTATCTTCCCTTTTTCAGGTAAATCTATTTTATTTTGATAATTTACCAATAAATCCCATCTCCCTAGAGCAGAAGACAAAAATCAGTCACCATTATATCTTTGTCTCGATTGAGGCACCTCATTCATGACGCTCTTATATTGTTATCCTCGAAACAGAATAATATTTTGACTTTCAGGATTTTTGGACGCCTGTCTTTCACAGAACACTCAAAAACTTATGGACGAAAACTGGGAGACCAATTTTCCACCGAATGCATTCTTTGTTAAATCTCTAAATATCATTTATATTTTTTTAGAGGTACCTATTTAAAATAAACTCATAATATATAGTTAACTTCCAAATGACTTTTATTAACTTTGCTTACTAGTATTCGGAGACTCTCGACTCCATCATCAGGCGATTAGTAAAAAGTGAAATAAGATACAGAGACAGACAGTATTTATAGGATTTGAATAAAAGAATGTTGGGAGAAGCCCGTGTTGATAAAAAAGTAATTATAATTCATTGATAAAAATACTATTGGAAATTGATCCGCTGTGGACGGGTTCATAAGAGAAGAATTTAAAGAAAAATGTAAATATCTATCTTCTCCGGTATTTACCTTATATTGCGTTTTTTTTCAATTTTATACAACAAGAACCTTTGGTCTATAACATCAAGTTCTTAATTATTTATTTATTTATCGAAATATAAGCCTGTAACATATTAACAAAATATAAAATACATGGACACAACAATGACATAAGATATTTGTCTTTTATATTCGTAAAAAAACGTAGCAAAGAATTTTTCATATCAATTCATCATAAAATAACTAATTATATATGGTGTGGAAATTGTCATCCAAGTACATATTATAAAATACATAGCAACAAGAATATATAGGTATGTCGATAGTTTTGTTTCATTTAAGGTAATAAAACCTTTAAATACAAAACATTTAACAGTACTACTGAGTTTTATTAGTATTCATTAGCAGGAGGATGTGTTTATGATCTGAAAAGTAATAATGCTGTCGTTTATTATCAAACAATGACTAGGCACTGTTAAGAAGATCTTCCCATTCGCCATATAATAATAATAATATTTACACTTAAAATTGCCACATTGCAATCTCATAATTATAACAAATAAAAATTAATCAAATAAATTCCCAGGTTATGGCTATGGTAGACTACTCGTATAATCAATACCTATTCTTTTTCATTTAACTCCACACATTATACCTTATAAAGATATTAAATATTTAATATAATGTGATAGTCCTTTGTTTCATTAAACATAATCATATTCCATTATTACTATACTAGCATGAAGCTCTATTTTTCTTATTCAATTAAGTATACACGTAGATAGTTATAATTTCTTTAATTTGTTTTCTTTATTTATTTTGTTATGCACTGTACATTGACCACAATATTAATCATTACAGAGCTACAAAAATCTTCAGTAATAAACGATTATTTAATTTCTCAAAAAAAAAATCCTCCACAGCAGATGGCAATCGTCAACAGACACTCCACAGTAATTAACATAAATAACAGAAGGTGAGTCTGTGTTACACTATCCTTCAATTATTTTCCAGTGTTTTTGATAGAACTGGTGGTATAATAATAGAGGTAGCTGTAGATAAGAATGATATCACTCAAAAGTTGGGTTTTCTCATGGTCTTCTATGTCGAAGTATGGTCTTCTGTTAACAATTTCCGAATGGAAATGGTCCCTTCCAAATTGCATATTAGAATTTATGATATATTCAGTTACTTAGCCCTACATAAATTGATTAATCGTACTTACAATGAAAACGGACCTTTAGAGTGATAATAATAATAAACTTTATTGTACAAAATATTTTAACAAAAAGAATGAGATAACAACATGGTAGGTATATACAAATATTTTGCACAATGGGTGAGTTTATCGCAGTATCCAACTAACCCAAGTGATACTGAAGTTAACGAACGGATACAAACGCGCATTTTACAAACTAACACAATATTTTTATTCATATGAAATGATAATAAGTCTATGTAGGTATGTATATGATATAAAATAATAATAACACTGAAATTATGGATATAATACCTGCCTGCCAAGTCCAGACTGACACAGTGTTTGTTATTCTGTAAACTGACTGAATATGCTTTGTTTCTATCTACTATAAATATGTGCGTAGATATACTTACTGGATAAATATCTGTACATCGGAGCAAAACTATAGAATGTCGTGAAGCATCATTTTTCAGTATGGCCATTCAAAACAAAATTACTGAAAAAGATGATTATGGATGATTGCTATTATCTCTACTTCTCATTTTTTTAAACTTACACAATATCAAATTAAAGTAGTGCTGTTTTACGTTTGAAAAACAAGATATTATTTTTTTATCTCTAAGATTCACAAAATATAGCGCGTTTTTAATACGGATAAATATGACATCACAGAGAGGATAACGAGGACTTCAAGCTAAGTTACTTTACCCAAAATTCGGTAAAGTGTAGTTTCGCTCCGACATACAAATATACCTATACAGAGATTATTAAAATAATAGTACTTACTCATAGCAATAATAACACCCTTCATATGATTATTTTAACATCATTCATTATGACAGCTACACATGTTGGTAAGTAGGTACTGCTTGAACAAATAAGTATACAATTATAAACTTAGACAACAGTAGACTACTTACGTCCAATCAAATACATGACAAAATTCAAATTATCGACTGACAGTTCATGAAAGGAGTTTATTTTTTGTAATATTTACTTAAATTGTCTGATTGTGAGCAATATTTATTTTAATTTATCTTTCCTGTGCGTTGTTTTTAACATTATTAACCAATACAAATTACCATCAAATTCCCAGTTACATAATTCAATGTCCAAAGGACGAGTTTATCACTAAACCACGATATCCAAACGCAATACAGGTGCGTTATGCGTAATAGGACAGAAACAGCAGCATATTTTATTATGAACCTACCAAATAATGTATCATTATCAAAAAAAGAGAAGTGTTAATTAAATATTAATCTTCAAACTAATATTGATTCAATATAATTATTAAAATGAAATAAATTGATGGCTGGCTGATGGATGGCTGAAAACAGAATCGTACATATAGCTGCTAAGGAAACACCAGTCGGTTCACGTCCCCGAGGAAGACCACCAAAAAGATGGAAAGCCAGCTGGTCTTCAGCATCACAAGAGGCATCAACTTCTGAACTAACAGATCGGTGATCTACATTACGAGGAAGAAGAAGAAGAAGAAATAAATTGAGAATTTAAATTCACTTGACGATGTGAGCGGAAACTCAAAATATTTCGTTTTCATACTTATGTAATAAAATATTAAAATAACCAAGGTTGCTATACTATTATAGATTTCCACTACGTATCATTATTACAAAGACATTAAAAATTGATTGATTGAACACCTTTTTACGAAAATAAGTTAGGTTCATATTTTTAAATATTTATAATAAAATTATAATAATTATTACTAGGCAATTCATGGTAAGATTTTGTGTAAAAAAACACCGCAAGGGTCTATTCAAGAATCATAACACCTTCTGAACAATAGGCTTTTTTTACTTTAACCACAGAAAGATCTTATTTTAATCGGATCACTTTTCAAATTCCACTGCCTATATTTTTTTTCAACTATCTTGAGTGACTTGTGTGTTTATGTTATTTTTTTCTTATTTCTTCTTTTATTGCTCCACTACAAAATAGTGCTTTTTTTGATCAGATGGTCATAAACGTTCTCAATATAGAAAAAAAAACTTGCATATGAGCGTGTAAAAGATATTTAAAAAATCATTAGAATTTTTTCACATACCTACTCTCACAATCGTGTCAGTTTATGGATATGAAGAAAATAAAATCAAAATATACATGCGAGGGAGAATGCTTTTAAAAATTTAATGCAGGTTTTACACATCCCGGTAGGTACATGATCGTACATAAATGTATTTGGATTATAATATTAAAAATGCGGAAGGAAACTTTACTTTACATGTAAATTTTCATTTAACATACGTAAACATTAAAAACATTATGTATATTATTACACATTCAATGTTTATTCTGCTTAACAAATAAACGTTCTTTGCATTTCATTCTTCTTTTTTTTTTGTTATAGGTATTCTATTTTATTTAAAACAACAAAAAAAACAAAGGGTTTTAATTCCTGTGTTAATAATACTTTAGGAAATTTACACAAGTGGTTATATTCATTAAACCAAAGCTTTTTTACAAACATTGTTTTATGCTTTAAAATTTGCATATTTTTATTAATATTCGTAAGCAATTTATTTAAGTACCTACCGGTGTATGAAAATTTACAAATTACAAAATAAAATATAAGCTTCATAATATTTCATTCAGCCCTCAACGCTTCCTTCAGGGAAACGGAGTGGAAACAAGCCTCCCCCCTAAAGCGTTTTTATTATGATTGAGTAACCTCTTTCCGAGTCAATTCCATAGTTCTGATATCAGTCGCAAGAACCATGTATTGTGAAATAGGATTTTTCTAGTCGTAAAGAATCTTGTGTGTTAAAAATTGGATACCACATATATTATATTCCTAGTTTAACATTACTAAATAAATTGTTGTAGTTATCATTGCATAGTCAAAAGAGGTGGTCATGCGCGCAGTGATGTGATAGAAGTCTTGGAGATTCAATTTGAATAATATATCGAACTCAGATCATGCTACCGATCTAAATACTTTATGTTCACTGCATGAGAACAATACTTATTATGAAACTAGATCTGTGTTAAGTTTTGACACTAAATCATGCCAGAGAATATACAAAATATTTTTATTTAGATTTCTGAGCAAGTAAATGCAATTTATTTTTTCTCATTTAATAAACTTCTTCACCACCACTGTAAAGGTAGGTGAACAAATTTACATTTTTCTAATATTTTTAACAGCACGTAATATACAGAAAAATTAAGTGGCCATTAACAGAACATAATGCAGATTTCTCTGCGTTGTCTCAGTACCTATCCAATGTCAACATGGTTTAATTTATATTAACAGGAAAGAAAAAATGCTAATTTTATTTACTTTTGCAATGTAAGAAATATACTTTTAATGAGAAAATAAAACGTGTTTCATCAATATTAAGAGCACTTCCTTATTTTTATTTATACTTACTTACATTTTTCAACAAGTCCATCTACCAAAAACTTTGTCAATTCAATATTTTTCAAAACTCATTTGTGTTTTGATATTCGCAGCTAAAGTTTTACATAAATGAATGATAATTTTTTGCTGGGAGTTTCGGGTGATAGAGACGGTATACGGCGCCCTTGAGGTCATCTTATAAGTAAACGGCGCTTTACAAATTGTCCATATATTTAAATATATATATCAACTTCATTGATCCATTTGTATGAATTTTGTTAACTCTTTCAAGTTGAATGGAAAATTAATTAGATATACAACAATATCATCATCGCTTGAAAATGTGAATCAAATAACAATTAAATAATAATATTGAGGCGTTGTGGATATTGTGATGTTGAACATCTGCTGATTTGCGGCGCCAATGAAACATTACTACATAACATTACAAGGAAAGTCAAAAACCGTACTACGAGTATTTCACCGGCGCACTTGAAACGGTATCGTATAGCAGTTTCAAGTAACCAAATCATCACAGATCCAAAAAGCACATAAGCTTTCTCTAAAAAGGTGATTGAAATATTGTCTGGTAATAAATATAAAATACAGTTGAAAAGTTTTCTTCCGAGCTGAGTCATCATGGTCTCCAGGGGAAGTTATGTCCCTGTGGGGACTATCGCTCTGGGCAAGTTATGTCCCTATGGGGACTATCGCTCTGGAGACCACGGTCACTCAGCTCGAAAGAAAACTTTTCTACTAGTGACGCCGGCTATGAAAGCCTTGATTAAAAAATACAACCGTATAACTAATATCTTATTAAGAATGATTATATATTTGACAACTTAAGATCAAGCTTAAATAAAGAATGCAATAAAAAGTAAAAGTTAACGAATAATTGAAAACATCTTCTTTTGATAAGAAATGCCCTCCTTTTGGTTAATTAAGGTTCGTTTAATTATCAATGTTTGGATACTATATAGTAAGAAACATTAACATTTACAATCTTTCATAATAAACTTTTTAACGAAGATCACGAATAGTGGCTTACGAATCAAATTATTAGTTTCATCCTTATGGGTTATAAAAACAACTTGAATTATCACTAGGTACTAAGACTAATATAAAAATAAGCTTCTGAGCAATAAACATGCTAAAGTAGAGTCTGTCCAACAGTTTGTGGCCAAATAATATGTAGGACATTACTGTTAAATACTGTTATATTAGGTAAATTTACACTCTCTAAAAAACTAGACAGAGAATTTATCTGTCAAACCATTCGTTCCATACTACTTTCATTTTTTTAGCACTTATTCTTCTTCTTTCTCCTGTAATTATTGCATTTCCATCATCTAAAGTCGAGTCTCTTTATTCTGATCCTCTAAAAGAGTCACATTTATTTTCAACACGTTCATTCGACATAATTGAACATTCAATAATAATAATAATATTAATTGAGCAAAACATTTCGATACCTTATAATATTATACCTCTCTTAACAAAAAAATATTTTATCATTCAATGTTCAGATTTTGATATAAAAGCTATAAGTTGTAGATTTGAGATCTTTGATCTATGTTAAAATATTAATCCTTCAATAATAAAAATCAATTCATTTACGCGGAAATTCAAAACGTCCTGTAACTCAGCAATAAGTTATTTTACCCATCTTTTTTTCATTTGCAGCTTTTACTCATTTGCCGGTATAACAAAGGTTGAATCCTAAGTCATCCTAGAAAAATAATGGTTTTACGTGAATAACATATTTTAATTTTTATGATTAATGACATTCAGAGGAAAAACAAATATGGTTTATTTAGCCAATATTCTAGTTATCCATAAACAGGAGATCTCTTGATGGTATATGTAGATAGATGGAATTTACACATATTTCTTGTGTTTTTCTGAATATTTGTTAAAATTTTCATAATTTGTAAGTTTTCTCCAATTCCATAGACCATGTCTGAACACAGTGACACCACATTTTCCAGTTAATTATTATTTTTATGGGTATACTTTTATGAAATTCTTCATGCTCACCCTTAATTGCGGTACTAATAAATTTAAGTGCTTTTGTCATTTGCCACAAGTCCTTGCGACCGCTTCACGGAGAATTGGTATGCGGGAAAGCTTTGTAGAAAATAAATTGAACTTTTCATGAATAGTACGTGATACATAGTTTAACTAAGATTTTTTATTTTGTACAAATCTTATTTTTATACAGGTCTCTGCTGGGTAAGCCGGCGCACAACATTTGTAACATGTTCATACCATTTGACATCCAATTGTTGTGCGCCGGCGCACCCAGTAGAGACCTGTAATCTCCGTAATACAGGAGAGACGATGGTCCTGGCTGGGACATGTTTTGAGAATGCCCAACGATAGTTGGCCAAAAGAGCACTGTTCTTCCGTCCGCAAGGGTTCCGTCGGCCTCGACGCTCCTCTTTCACAATACACCGTTCCTATGACGACGATATCAGAGCGCAGGGAATGTCGTGAAAAGAGGTGACGCAATTGGCGCAGAGATGATCTGAATGGAGGAGGTTGGTTTCTGCCCTGTGCTTCCGAGAGGAGCGTTGATGGCGAGATAATGATGATGATTATTTTTATACTTTTTTTATACACAGTTAATAACGCCGGAATGGTACAAATTATTGCAAATTTCTTACTTTAAATGTGTTTGATCTAAATTATCTTTTATGGAAAAAAATTAACCATATTAATTGAACCTAATATGCTTTATTAAAAATATCCTTAAATACATTTCAAATTAGATGATGAAGCATGACATTGGTATTTCGTTTAATACCAGATTGTGAAAATGTATCGGCAAATCAATGCATTACGTAATCTAGGTAAATTAAAACAATTTTACCTATTTATAATGAAATTATGCATGTACACACTTTCAATAAGCTGCAGCGTGTGAACAATATAATAGAAAATAGATTATTCTGTGTATATATTTTCTAAGCGATATTAATTTTAGTGACTTCATTTCCAATTTTGCAATTATTATATAATGCAAACATCATATTAATTAACATTTAAATAAAAATCTACAACTTACTTGAAGATCTGGTATTTTGAAGACTAGTAGCTCTACAGGGGCTATACGACTTAAGGAAGTAATTTCCTCAGTGCAATTTAGTTCGCGATACGATTTCACTATCGTTGATGACTGAACAGTGTTTGTAGAGCCTTAGCCTCTGAAATGATAGATTTTGTAGTCTTTCTCTTAGTCTGAAACATTGAACCGTTCATCACAAATCAAGTGTGATTGAGAAGACTGGATTAACTTGGTCACGTAATCAGATCCTGGGATGAAAAATCATCATCATCATCATCTAAAAATGTTACACTGCACTGAAACCATAACAACTTTTGACCAAGGTGATCTCAGCAGGAACTAAAAGATGTAAAGCAAACACGGAGAAAGATTGTTAGTAACCGTTTTAGATATTTTGTGACAAAAAATTAGAGAAAATTTTGTAATCTCATTCAGGGCGAAAAGGAGAAAAATTGAACCATTGCATTCGAGTATAGAGAAAATTTGAAGGATACGTAGGAATTCGAATGAATAAAAATATGTGATTGTTCACAGCATCACTATTATTAGATTCATATGTACATAGCTATTGTAATGGATATAAGAGAGAGTATTTAATATTATAATTTGCAGGCTGTCATCCGTGATATCTCTGCATTTAACGGCCTAGTGAACTTCCAAATATAATAATAATATTATTGTATATTGTTATTATTACAGCCACAATACCTACATATCTACTCACATTGTATTAACATACATTTATACGTAGGTACTTCATCATAATATTATTACATGTTATAATGGAGAGAATCACGTCGTGTAGTATGAATGTAATATGATAATATCATTTAGAGTTAAATGTGTTCATCCTTTTGTAAGTGTTCACATGTAACATGTAAAGATATATATATTATGTCAACTGTAAACTTTCTGAGTTGAAATGATTTTAAAAAATATCCTTCAACCACCTTTTAATTTCTGCCTAAGACATATATTTCAAAAAAATATTTTTAAAATATAATTATATATGGTATATATTTTCAGGGATTAACCTGATTATAATATTATTCAGAGTTTTTTACCAACCTAAGCTGAATCGTAAGCATCGGGACATCTATATTCACCTACTTACCACTAAGTATATTTTGTCTTTGAGTGATATATCAATCGAATAATCTCGCATAAATGACATAAAAGACAATCTTATGGACTAATAATAATTGAAATATTACAATTTGTGAAATATGTGAACAATTTTAAATAGGGTAATGTATTATTTATTTTATTATCTTTTGTATATTGTTTGTACTCATATGTATCACCTAAAGTGTATCACTGGCTTTAAATAAATTGATTAATTAAAAATATATGTACATTACGCAGTTGAAAATAATCCATTTAATATTATATGAAATTTATTTTCATTGAGATGGTAAATGTGCTTTTTTTACATTTCATTAAATGTTGATTTTTTTTTCTTTTTTATATCACAAAATTAATGAAACCCATCTAAAAAATATTTTAGCAATAATTATTTGATAAATTATGTAAAAACTAATATTGAAACCAGCCCCTTGATTTGTAAGTTTTTTTTTTTAAATATATTCAATTGGCATGTTTTAATCTATATGGGGAGTTTTTTTTATAAAGTATAATTATTAACCAAAGGAACATTTTCAAATTCATGTTATTTCAATTTATTGAACATTGCCGGGTTAAAAGCACTATAATTTTAGTATATAAGGATCATAAAACAATACATTATTAAAGCTATTATATTGTTGTTTCTGCTGTAAATTGTTTATCTTACCAACACACACCACTTGAGAACAAAACATAGTAGGTATATTACATAATAGTTATGTACAAAATCACTAGTGTATGAAATATTATATAATTGCTAAACCCATGTACTATGATTAATATATAAATATATGAACAGAAAGATGGGTATAATCAGTATTTATTTATTTATTAATCAGAGACACAAACAGAAAGTTGACAAAATACACACAAAAAAAATAAAAACAACATACATTGATTCGGCCAGGCCAACCCCCCAATTAAGTGTGTCTACAGCATACACATATTAATGTTAACAAAAGAATGATAGAAAAAAAAAAAAAAAACAATCAAACAAAAGCAGATCACAATCACCGCAGGCCCAGTACAAACTGAACTATAGTATTGATAAACTATTATATTTTAGGCCGATTATTTTAAAGACATGACGGGTCAACTTATTCAACAGCAAAGAAAATTTTATATTTTAAATATAAAGCATCTACAATTCAACGAAGAGGCATGGCACCCATTCTGGATGCCTTATCTTTTGTGGCACGGAGAAGACATTTTGAATGTTTATTACATCATGTATGTATGTGTAAAATTACTTTGAATCAATGTACCTATAGTTAATAATAAATAAATAAATAAACTAATTCAAAATATAAAAAGGTAGAATAATAAGTGAAAAATTTAAACTATTTGTATTTATATATGTAATCGTAGACATTCATAACTATTAAAGTCTATATATTTAACTACAGATTATCTCTCTTAATGAAAAAGTTCGGCAATTAGACTGAATATTCGAATGAACTCAACGCTAATTTCAATAATATAAATGTGTGTATATTTTTTTTTCTCGGCCATCCACCAAAGTTATCAAGTGATTTAAGCCCTTTGGGAATAAGGTGTGTGTATATTATAAATCAGAATATAATATATACACCACAATAATTTAAATTAAGTATGAACCTGGTTTTTTTTTAATTCCAAAACACTCCAAACAGCGACACAGCAAACAATATTCTTGTGGTATGTGGTGTGAGAGAGTAGGTGGACAGTGCAGCGAAAAGATTTGAATCCGGAATCTTTTGGCTTAAGTCCGAGACTCTACCACCAGCCTACTTATCACCTCATCGATTAATAAGAAGAAAATTGTATTTCGATACATGATGAACACGTTCACTGTTTCTGTTTTGACTATCAAATTTACGGAAGATAATGGTTGAAATAAATTGAGTGGAAATAAATTTAATATCGACAATCTCGATATACTTAATGCAACACAAAATGCAAAGGAATACAATATGAAATGTATTTTTTTCTACCTGTGTTTTATTTCTCGTCCACTTCTGTTTGAAATATATATGAACGGTCGCTGTCATATTTGAAGACATGCAACGTAATGTTTGCCAGAATACATATTCTATTATATACACATCTAATACATTTTATGTTGTGTTATATTTCATAGAAGCGAGCAGCACACTGTGAATTAGGAGGGCCGCTTCCAGATAAAGCTGCAAAAAAATACGTAATTACTTAGTTATGTTTCTTCTTTGCAACTGAGTTGTAAAGAAGAAACGGCTAAATAAAAGTAATGGCTAAAGAAGGATGAAAGATGAATGACATAAATGCAGTAGAAGTGAAATCGTTGAGAAGAATGTGTGGTAAAAGTCTAAGAGATTGGATGCATAGCAGTGCGATATATGTGAAGTGGAAGTTGGTGTAATAACCAAGATGGTTTGGGCATGTGGAAAGAATGATTGAGGGCAGAGTGACCAAGAAAATATTATTTGACTGAGAGGAATGGTGTATGGAGACGTGGCCATCCAAGGATCAATGGCAAGATCATATGAACTAAATCCTGCAAGACGATCACGCATTGAGCACATTGAAAAGGAGAGCCTGCACGAGAGTTACATGAGAGTGATGAAAGCGAGAGGTGTATGCAAGAATAGTAACAAGTGGCACTCGATGTATATTAATTGTTTCTTGTAACAGTAACACGTAAAATAAGGAAACTGAAGTTATTAAAGGAGGGATGTGAAGGAGCGCGGGTTTAGATCAAATTCTTAAGGACGGCCGTATTGAATAAGAGAAATCGATGTGCATGCATGAGAAATTGTATGAATGTAGAAGAAGCGAAAGAAGTATGTAAGGACAGATCTATATCGCGCTCCGTTGTCTCTGCCTAATGGGATATGGCGTGAGGGAATAGAATAGAAATGATCAAAATTGAAATAGGTATACTTACAAACTTGGAATTAAAATAAAAACGACATAGTATCGAGATCCAAATGATTCCATTTAAAATATGTAAAATCTCTAATTTGAGTTTCATGGACTAAATGTTACTGATCCTCAAATAATATTATTTCAAAAATAAAAATAATTTGTGGTTTACGAATCTCTTTAACATAAAGGGAAGACAAAAAAGCTTGACTTAACTTAAATCTTATCTCTCGTAACTTTCTTATTGCTAATATATTTTATTACATTATAATAATATAAGGAGCAAACAATAAACAACATCTTATTAGGAAAAACCTAATAACAACACACAAGATTTGTCAATATCTATTAATTAAAAGAATCAACAATTACAATTTGGGGAATAACTCCATAATATAATATCGAAAACACCTGTCACTATTCCCAAAACGGCAATAACATAGATAACGTAGCTACTAAGACTGTCCCTATTCTCTATTTAATATTTGTACGGCTTTGTAAATATAAGAATCATACGTACTTCGGATATTCTCAGGGAGTCGGTGTATTGCAGGGATAGGCACGTATCAAATTGAAGAAATATTTTTTTACAGCATCTACATTTTCTTCTATAAATTAATTGTATCCATAATTGTTTCGGGTTTTAGGTGTGTATTTGCTGAATAAAGTGTTTATTTATTTATTTGGCTCTCAGGTTTGTGGATTATAATCTCATTTTATCCATTATCTGTTCCGATGCAACGCTCTGCCACGAGCAGAGCCCCGTGTAGTATCTACGTATGTACGGAGTGCATTCCATTATTTGATGCTCGACTCCTTCCACTGCTTCACACGTATAAGAAGGTAGTGAGAAATTCTATCAAAAACAAATACACCAACACTTCTTGTTAGAACTATCTTTTCACAAATTACTCACTATTACTGTGTGAGTTGTTTGTTTTTTTTTTATTTTTGAAAGACATAATGAGACATAATTTCAAAAATCTTTCGCTTTCGTCCCTTCGATTCAACTCTAATCCTGAATATACAAAAATCTAAAAACAACTTTTCAGCCTAGCATTTTAAATATTCTTCTTCTGCTATCAGTGCCGTATCAGGTTCAACCCCCCCCCCCCCCGACTGTATCCAATGCTTCCGCTGGTAGCCTGGAAACACCTATTTTTCAATGAATTAACATGAAATTTGCTACAAAACTACAACATATATTTGAAAAACATTGAAGTTTTCAAAGTAAGCTGTATTTGCCAATCCCTGCGAAGTTTTATTCCTGCAATATAGCAACTTTTTACATACTTAGATAAAACTTGATACCATTAGTTTTATCATCTATATAGCTAAATATATCATACACAATGAAACTTACTTCAGTTATTTGCATTTTTCTCACAAATCAAATTTCATAGAACAAAGGTTTCGAGAGATCTTCAAAACAATAAAATATTGAATATTATAAAATCATACAACTGACATGTGGCATAATACTATTCAAAATATTACTGAGTTTTTATTTTACTTATGCAAATATAGAATTTTCACAGAAGAATAGTCAGCAGATGTTCTATAATAGAAAGAAAATAATGCATTGATCACAATAATATAAGTAATTTTATAGGGAAATGAATTTAAATTAGATTGTATAAACAGAGGGTGAGTTAATCGCAAAAGCGCGATCTCTTCCACCTTACCTAAAGTGTGCTTGTAAATATATCTACAACAAATGGAATATACTTTCTTTTTGGGGATGTTTCATATCTTTTAATTTTGCAGTGTCTTGCATTTTTTAGCTTCTACATGGCACTTTATACTTACACGCAGGAAACGGTGTTTTTTTCCAAACACCTCAATTTTAATATAATAGATATATTATTTATTACTTCTGGCAAACTGTTTAAGGATTAATATATTTGGAAAAACATTAATAACCTTTTTTAACATTTTCAACTTTCTTAATCATTTAATATGGCGATGGTATAAAAAACCATATAAAATATTAAACATCACTTTCGAAAGTTAAATTCAAATTATAAAGCCACAAAATAAAATTTGTTATGGATCACTATAAAACTTTGTAAGAAGCGGAAACTTGAAATAGTTTAATAAAATGTTATTTGAAATTAAAAGAAAACCCCTTACTATTTACTTATTCGCTTCACCGAGCTATCTTCGTTTCCGACTTATATAATATCTATCTAATAAGAGATAGGAGATATGTTTATCTTAAAATATAAACTTCCATCATTGAACATAAATGTTTGAAGTTTACCTATAAAAGTGAAGAGTTTTCAAAGTTATAAAAGGGAGCCAAAGACGAAGAGTTTGTTTTTGCTACTTCTCATTTTCATAAAATTTGTTAACATTCATTCAATGAACGCTCAATATGAATCTCATCTCGGAGTAAGATCTTATTGGAGACTCAAATATAAATATAATTATTCGAGCCAATGTGAGTTGTCAATAATTCATACTCCCTTTATCTAACTATCCTTTGGTCAAGATTTAATGCAATATAAAATTAGACACACACAATCTCGTTTATTGACAAATATATTTCAGATTAAAAGATTCTGTGTCATTTTTTATTACAATTAAACCTTTTGTTCATCGTGTTCTTTCATTATGCAATCTTGTTATCATCTTTATGTTTTGTATAAATTACAAAATTGTTATTTGTATCATTTAACTGACATTGTTCTCAATAAAATTTAGTAAGTAATATTTCCTTTACCCCGCAATGGCGAGAGTAAAAAACTCATAACAAATTTATTTGGATTTGAATTTAGCTCTCCTTCCTTTGATTAATTTTCGTCCTTTAAATAGAAAGATAATGAATTACCTATTTTGAATGTAATATTTTACTAAAGCAGTAATTAAACATAAACAGAGAATTTAATTATTTTCAAATAATATAGGTACAGATCTAAAAATCTTTTCTCATTTCTTTTTTCCTTTATAAAAAATTGAAACTCATGAACCATTTTAAAAACTCTTCTGTATTTTTTGGAAAAAATTGATTATTTTAAGATTTTCAATTTTCACCATATTAATACGAAGTTACGTGACACCATATCAACTAGTTTAAAACTGTTAAGTTAAGCCACAAGATTCTCAACGGCTTGAATGATCTCTATCACAATGCAATGTTCTTATGACGAAAATGTCAATTTAAATTATGTCATAAAATATGTTTTTTAATTGGGATAACCAAGGAAAAAGATATAGGTTTAATAATAATAATAACGGAGAGTATTTAAAGCGCCATCTTTGTGCCATAGCACCTCGAGGACGATGTACATGATATATCTCAATGTGTCGTGGTTAGTTGGAAGAAATCATTTCATAGTGATAATTTCGCCACTGCATATCGTCATAGTTTTTTTTTATTTTATGTTATTTTGTTAACACTGTTATAATATAATGATGATGTGCAAAAAGAATAAATAAATGAATAAAAGATATTTTTTGATAGACCTCCAATACTCTGTCTTAGATACACACCAGGGATGTTGCGAATATCCGCATCCGCATCCGCAAATGCGGAGCTTCCGCATGTATTTGGACATCTGCATCCGCATCCGCATCCGCATCCGCAATAATCGATGCGGATGTTCATGCGGATGCGGATGTAAAACAATTTGCGACAAGAAAGAAATGGGGCGGGTCCGGCGAATGGCGCGTGCCGTTCGCACTTGACATTAACCAATGGGAACGAAAAAATTGGTGACAAGATCCGATCACGACAAAAATATATTTCGCCAAAAAATCCATAATATTATTGTAGCAACAATTTCGTCACATATTTGACAGTGGGGCCTACCAATTAAGATATTTCCTACTTCTTTTCTATAACATCTTAAACATCCGCATCCGCATCCGCGGATGTGAGCTTTCAAAAATCCGCACCCGCATTCACATCGGCGGATGTGTAAAAATCGACATCCGCAACATCCCTGATACACACTAAAGACAATTATTTAAGAAGAGTCAGATTAGGAGAGAGGATTCAATCGATGAAAAAAAAATGAATGGGAAAAATTCTTTACCATCTTACCATAAAGGAAAACATTGTAAGTCACAAAAAATATAACAAACTTATACAAAAACTAAAACATACCTATGTAAATTTCAACTGTGTTTCTATCGAAGATCCTCTCATTTGCGTAGTATTAGTTCGTTTTTGGTTAAAACGTGAAATTCTGTTTGCTGTAGCATGTCGTTTTGAATTTACTGTTCAAACGCTGCTAGTTGATGGTGATACATAGATACATACATATATACATAAACCTATGACATATATTATATGGAATGGTATGGTACTACATAGGTATGCTTTCAAATGCACGACTGAACTTAAAAATATGCGTGAATTGTTTTCGATTACCAACGTACGATAGATGAAAAAATATTTTTTCTAGAATTTTTGCATTCAAATATTTCAAATACATGGTATTATTTTATTTCTAAAATCAGTGATCATAAATGAAAACACCTATTCATGGTACGGCTTTACATACCAGCATTGTGACTGAAATATCTATGCTATTTTTTTATAAGAATAAGTTTTTATTATGAGATTTTCGAATTTTGGTATAATAACTTACCTACCGGTTAATATACTTTTCCCTAAATATTTATAATATAAAAGTTTAATTTTCATATTTTTATTTTTAAAAACTTTTTTTATCACATAAAAGTTGGCTATCAACTGGCAACTGGAAATGCCACAATGATGTGTTTGGATGAATCTAATTTATTATTTTATTTCATTAATAATATCACAGCGTCTCCTATAAAAAATTCAATATTTCATATGAACATACGTGTCCTCATTCTGTGCCTGGTAAAATTCTTGTGTTATTTTACACCAATTTCACGATACTTAATATCTTATCCGTAATATTGTCTAAACTTTTCTCAAAAACCTCTGCTGAATCCTATATAAGTATTCAAGGATCTCACAAAATCACGTGTAAAATTCGTTTTTATTGAAATACGTGTATAATGAAAATTTCCGTACTAACACCATTGGTACTACAGTCTGTTTTCACTAAACTCACTCGCCCTTCTATGCAAAGGTATGCACCTAAATAATATACCTTTATACTCATGCTTGTATCCATCCACAAGCTTTTAGTATTTGTACAGTGGGATAGACATAGCCAACACTGAAACGGTATGCGCTGGATTTAAGTTTGCATAGCACTCATGCGGTACCTAAATGCACCGTTCCTTCGTGCTATATAATTCAATACCCATTTTTATCGCAACTTTTAAAGAGATTCATTAGCCGTTTATACATACACACATACCATCACGCCGCGTCCCTCGTGGGGTTGGGAGGAAAGATCGAGCGCCACTTCCTTCTATCCTTGCATACATCTTTCGCTTCCGTCACTGTCATACAACTCCTCATGCATGCTCTCCTGTTCAATGTTCTCAACACATGACCGTCCTGTAGGATTTGATTTTAAATGATCTTGCCATTTAATCCTCGGAGCACCACGTCTCCGAGCACCATTCCTCTCAGCCAAATATATAGGTATTTATAGTCATTCTGTCCTCATTCATTCTTTCCACATTCCCAAATCATCTTATCTTATTTACATCCAGCCGTTTATAACATAACATAACATGTATAGACAATTCACACAGACCGAGCTAGTCCCAAACTAAGATATGAATCTTGTATTATGGGTACTAACACGACGATACACATATATATACAATGCACTGAACACATACATGTAACACCCAGACCCAGGACAATTTGAAAAAGGTCATTCTTGTTTTTGCCCTGGCCGGGAATCGAACCCGGGACCTCGTGACTCAAAGACAAGTGCGTTAGCCTCCGCGCCACACCGGTTTATATTTGTGCAATAAAAAAGTAAGTATTTATATTCTATATAAAATATATTGTATATATATGTACTTAAGTTTTTGCACACTAAATTCAGTAATTTATTCATAACATCACGATATTTTGCTCAAGTGGGGTTACCAATTATAATAATAATAATAGTAACAAAAATTTTCACTGAAACGATTAAAATGGAATTTGGTCTTGATAAATGTGCAATTTTAAATGTCAATAAAGGAAAAATTACACAAGCACCAAATATTGAAAGTGATGTAATAAATATAAGAGTGTTAAATTTAGATGATCATTATAAATATTTGGGCCTAAATGAATTATTATGTTTAGATCATAAAGTATTAAAAAATGATATTAAGAAGAAATTTTTTATTAGATGCAAAAAAGTTTTAAATACATATCTTTCGGGACACAATAAAATTAGGGCTGTTAATACATGGGCAATTCCTTTATTATTATATACATTTGGGATACTCAAATGGAACCAGACGGAGCTGGATGTTATCGACAGAAAATTCAGAACCATGATGACAAGGTATCGTATACACCATCCAAGATCATCTATAATGAGACTCTACCTCCCAAGGAAATTGGGAGGAAGGGGCTTATTGAATATTAAAAATTTACACAATCAGGAAATTCAATCTTTAAAAAAAAATTTTCATAATTCTAGGAACAAAGATGGGTATGATGATATAATATCTTGTGATCAGGGTTATTCACCGTTGTGTTTATCGAACTCTAGTGTCTCTTTACCGATATTGAATAATGATGATAGAATGGACATATGGAAATCCAAGTCTCTCCATGGTCGATTCTATGAAGTGTTAACATCTCAGAATGTTGATACTGTGGATTCGGTCCATTGGTTGAGATTTGGAGATCTTTTTGGCGAAACCGAAGGATTTGTTTGTGCCATTCAAGACCAAGTAATAGTCACAAACAATTATTCTAAATTTATATTGAAACAAAATATTTCGGATAGATGCAGAGCCTGTTATCGGGAGGGAGAGACATTAAGACATATTTTGTCTGGATGTTCTCTTCTTTCCGGAACAGACTATTTGAAAAGACATGATCAGGTAGCAAAAATATTACATTTTTTTTTTTTTTTTTTTTTTATTTAATGAAAATAGTACATTGAATAATAATATATACATCTTATGATAATGAGTCACGCCAAATCTAAAAGATTTGTCGGCGTGTTCTCTTATAACATACTTTATACATATATTGACCTAATACGACATTAACCTAAATACAAAAATAATTATTAGTTATATATAAATTGAAATTCAAATTAATTGAACAGGAATCAAAATTACCATACTATAATTATTGTCCAGTATCGGTACTTGAAAACAATGACACTAAACTCTACTGGGATCGACCAATTCAAACTGATCGAACTATTATAGCTAATCGACCAGATATTGTGTTGGTCGATCGCAGATGCCGTAAAACATACATCATAGACATCACTATACCGCACGATGAAAATTTAAATAAAGCTGAGCAGGATAAGATAATAAAATATCTTGATCTTGCTCACGAAATCAAAGATATGTGGAGAACACCTACCACAATCATCGTGCCTATAGTGTTGTCTGTGAATGGTTTAATACCTAAGAGTCTGTCAAGCAACCTCAGAAAACTGGGAGTAGATGACAGGCTCAAATACAGCATGCAGAAGGTCGTACTTCTATCGTCCACCAGGATAGTAAGAAGGTTTTTGTCCCTGTAGCTCTGTAAGTGATCTCCCATGATTGTACTATTTCATAGAACATCATGGAAGAATCAACTCGAATAATGTTGGGGTTCTACATTTTGAATATAAATTTATTTTAATATTTTATGGTTTTTGTTATTTAATGTTATATTTAAATTTTATTGTTAATCTTATATTGTATTTAAAATGTAGAATCTAATATTGTTTTGTTAAATAAATGAGATATGAGATAATAATAATAATAATTCTTTATTAAAAATAATACTGTTTACAATCATATCACACACATGAAAACATATTGAAACATGCACAAATATCTGTCTACCACACTAGCCGCAAGGCTGTGTTGTGGCAGGATAACAATGGATTTATACACCTAACAATCGATTTATCCTGTCAAGCAAAAATTAAACAATCAAACATAAAAGCAAAACATAACAAAATATGCATAATAAAATTTAAGTGTAAAAATCAAATTAAAATAAGATAAAATAAGTACACAAAAATAAAAGAATAAAATGAAATATAACAGTTAGTGGTTGAGTTAGTAGGTACACAAATCAGAAAGTGAGTCAGAAAAATTAAGTAAGTCAGCGAGTTAGCAGGGATTGAATCAGTGAATGTGTTAGTACAAACCCTCAAGTTAGTGTAAATAATCAAGTTAGTGTAAATAATCAAGTTAGTGTAAATAATCAAGTTAGTGTAAATAATCAATAAATAAAAAAACAATCAAGTCGAGACACAAAGGACAACGAGTGAGTCGGCAAATGAGTTACAGAGTCAAAAAATAAATAAATAAAAAAAACACATGTATAAAAAATATATATTAAATATCTAAATGAAAACCAATAAATATCAAAACTTCATTGTAACTCATGCTTTCAAAATTGAATGATAGGAAATTGAAAACTTTTGACTTCACCCTCATACCAAGAATTTCAATAAGGCCTCCGACCCATCCACCCCGATGTCAACAAGATGCCTCCTGACTGCTCTCTTAAATGCACCGTGACCCCGCAGGAGTCTCCACTCTAGCTTAAACGTGTTGTATACCTTTGGTGCCAAAACAGTATGGAATCTCTGGCGGAAGGTTGTATTTGTCACCACCTGGGAATGTCTCCGATCAGAAACCTGTCGGGTGAAATGCTGGCGTGGAGTTGGTGGTTGGACGATACTGTTCTTTTGTTTGAAGGCAAGGATTGGTGTACCGTTTCCCGGCTCGCACAACTTGGCTTCAATGAAGCAAAATCATGGTTAGATAGGAATCTATTGACTCTGAATACAGAAAAAACTAAAGTGGTATGTTTTCATATAAGTGCACGGACGCGCCCGCCCTACGATGTTGAGATTCATGTTCACTCGAATTATGGAGGTTTGAATGAGAATCTTGAGACTTCAACTCAAAGAATAGAACTCGTACAGCATGTGAAATATCTTGGTGTACAGATCGACTCAAACTTAAACTGGAAAGAGCACGCTTGTATTCTAAATACACGAGTAAGAAAACTCATATACTTTTTCAGACGACTTAGAGAAATCCTTGATTTTCCTTTGTTGCGCTCGGTGTACTACGCGCTGTGCTACTCTATTGTGAACTATGCAATTTTGAGTTGGGGGGGTGCAGCTAGAAGTGTTTTGAATTCGTTGACCAGGGCACACAGGATAGTGTTGAAGGTTATGTGTGGACATCCTTACATCTATCCAACGGGGGAGTTACTTAATTGACTAACTTATTTGTAATAAATACCACGCAAAAGTGTCGTCTTCGTGCCCATGAAAGTTAAAGACATTTAGGAATGGCGGCATACTGCATCGCTGAATATAGGTGTTAAATGTCTCATTGGATATGTTTTACGAAAACAAAAAAATGCCCATAAAATAAAACAAAATAATAATTAAAGGTACACACTTGGTTATGACTTAGCGAAAATATCACTGTGTAGAGTAAACAAAGGGATTTTATTCCATTTAAAAAAACATCAAGGAAAATCGAACACATCCTTACATAATTAGGTACATACCGTTCAAAATTATTTCACTTTATCGTGAAAATAGAAAAGGTTATTAATTTACATTCAAATAATTTTATGAATTTCTTAAATATAATCTATGAAATAAATCAATTCCTTCCATTAATTAATTAATATTACTTCTACTACACCATCACAACATATCTCACGAGTGGTCAGCAGATCAGTTGCATGTAATAAACATGCAAGCTGCCCTCTCCGTACCAACAAAATTAAGACACTCAGGGTGGATGGCATTCATTAAATTAATGTCTATATAAATTAGTGTGGAATAAAAGTCTTTGTTAATCTGAATTTGAAAGCGTTTTAAAAAGAATACAATTTTCGGTCTCAATTCTCAGTTAAATCTATAAGCAAAATAAAAACCCATGTTTTATTTCTACCCAGTTGAGATTTTATTAAATCGGATTTATAATTCTATACTAAAAGACAAAGTACTGACTTAAAGAGATTTATGTACTCGTGTTTATAATATTAATCTTCTTAATATGATGAGAAATGAAATCAACCGAAATATTGAGAATGTACCTACTTAATATATCATCACTCCTCCTATTATCAACGAAACGAAAATAATAAAGAATACCTACATACATGAATCTATAGGGATGTGAAACATTCTACGATCCAATCGTTATTTATCCAAATATTTATTAAATCAAGCTTTAACGTTCTTGTCCGGCATTTCTGTATATCTATTAATTGTGTCGATGCACACGTAGTAGAGTTCTGTAACTGGGTAAATTGAAACAAGTTTTTCATTCAACTACAAGTTAGTTATGGATCATGAGAGATTCGTCTTTTGACTTTGATAATAAGCTGATAAATCGAAAGAAATCTTTCAAATTCGATAATGACCTGAATAGTCGAATGATGTCTCTCTCGTGATCAATTATTTATAGTAGAAAGAAACACTTATTTCAATTTACGTAATTTTACATCTATATGCAGAACCACGAATTTATCACTCGAGGAAATAAGAACACAGTTACACCGTATAAGGGCAATTTAACAAGAATTCCTTGCATTTTTAAAGTTATCAAAAATAATAGCGGCCGCGTAATGTTAAAATTTCTCTTCAAGACACTATTCCACTCAATTATTAGTTGATGAAACCTCTCATGTCCTTGACTATTGCTTATATATAGCGGAATCTTTCGAAGTGCCGTAAAATTTTGAAAGAATCTGATTTTGAAATTTCAATTTTAAATTTTAATTTCAATTTAATTCCCCTCATACCAGGAGAAATTCTGATTGGGGCAATGCATATGACTTTTTATTATATAGTAATTGATTATTTAAATTTTATGTACCTATTGTGAATTTATTTGTGAAATATGGAAATAAATAAAATAAAAAAAAAAAAAAATGTAAGTGTTACCTACTATCTAAATATCGACATATTTTGTGAATGAGATTGTACAAAGAAAAGATGATCAGAGGAAATTAAACAATGACATTATGAAAGTAACAAAGAGATACAGTGGATGTCAAAACACAATTTTAAATTGACAGAAAGGAAATTAAAGTTTTGGTGTAAACAGTAAAAAAACATAATAAAATTATAAAATTGTATCACCAACAATGTTCATTTATATAATGTTTCAATTATTCGAATAATAAAAACAAGAAATCAAACGATGGATCGCAATCTAATCTGAATAATTGTATATCAATGAAATAAAAACTCCTTAACGAAAAGGTTTGACGAACCACTGAACACCCCATTTAAAAGGGATGCCACGATGATAAAGAAACATTAACCATTTTTTCGTAGTTAATTATTTTGATTATCCCGTGGAGCACCTAGTAAAGAATTGGTCTCCCACTCTTCTCCTTAAGTTTTCGAGTGTCCTGTAAAAGGCAGGTTTTCAAAAAAATTAAGACATTGTACATCTTAAATTCAGCGATGAGGTTTGCCACACATCCTGAATGTCTTGATTTTATATTGGCACGAAGAAGACAGCTTGCATGTTTCTTACATGCAGCTGGTCTGCTGGTTACCCCACTTGTGGGATATGCCGTGATGATATAGTAGTAGTAGTAGTAATTATTTTGAAGAACTTATTGTCAAAAAAATTGTTTAAAATATCAACGATTACAACATGTTTTTTCTATTTTTAAAAATGTAGAGTTTGTTGCATCGTGATTTTTGCGCATATAATTTTTGCTATAATAATAATTATTACTTTTACTCCAGTGTATACACTAAACAAGGTTCATTAAGGATAACCACGTGTTGAATAAGCGAAATCGGTGTACTTACACGAGAATTTACGAAAATATTGTACAAGATAGGAAGATACGCATTCTTTTTGTCTTCTGCAAATGACTTTTTTTTTCATTAAATCATCATTCCATATTATCGTCTGTCTCCCTACACTGTTATTACTATTTCCCGATATCATACTTATGTAATGCAATACATACGTATGGGGCTATATCAGTCGTTTTCTTAACGTTTCCATGTTACATCCATTTCCCCTTTAATCTTGTAACGATGTTTCAATAGTTTTTTTTTTAAATAAAGCAATTGTAATGTTGTATTTAATATAATAGTCTTATTTTACATTTATTTAATACACTTTAAAACATGTTGAGGATTCTACAGGACGAATCTGGAGCGTGTGACTGCGGTGCAGCACAGACCATGCCACACTTGGGAGTATCTGTTGTGCTCTATCGCATGCACTATGTACAATATTTTTACAATACACTATAAAACATGTTGAGGATTCTACAGGACGAATCTGGAGCGTGTGACTGCGGTGCAGCACAGACCATGCCACACTTAAAGTATCTGTTGTGCTCTATCGCATGCACTATGTACAATATTTTTACAATACACTATAAAACATGTTGAGGATTCTACAGGACGAATCTGGAGCGTGTGACTGCGGTGCAGCACAGACCATGCCACACTTGGAGTATCTGTTGTGCTCTATCGCATGCACTATGTACAATATTTTTACAATACACTATAAAACATGTTGAGGATTCTACAGGACGAATCTGGAGCGTGTGACTGCGGTGCAGCACAGACCATGCCACACTTAAAGTATCTGTTGTGCTCTATCGCATGCACTATGTACAATATTTTTACAATACACTATAAAACATGTTGAGGATTCTACAGGACGAATCTGGAGCGTGTGACTGCGGTGCAGCACAGACCATGCCACACTTAAAGTATCTGTTGTGCTCTATCGCATGCACTATGTACAATATTTTTACAATACACTATAAAACATGTTGAGGATTCTACAGGACGAATCTGGAGCGTGTGACTGCGGTGCAGCACAGACCATGCCACACTTAAAGTATCTGTTGTGCTCTATCGCATGCACTATGTACAATATTTTTACAATACACTATAAAACATGTTGAGGATTCTACAGGACGAATCTGGAGCGTGTGACTGCGGTGCAGCACAGACCATGCCACACTTGGAGTATCTGTTGTGCTCTATCGCATGCACTATGTACAATATTTTTACAATACACTATAAAACATGTTGAGGATTCTACAGGACGAATCTGGAGCGTGTGACTGCGGTGCAGCACAGACCATGCCACACTTGGAGTATCTGTTGTGCTCTATCGTATGCACTATGTACAATATTTTTAACGTATTTTCACGTGATGTGTGTTTTGCACAGCAACGGAGATGTTTGTTTGATTGGTTCTTTTGGGTTTTGACACGATAAATACTACCTACTACTGAATTGACTTGTCTATTGACTTTTTTCTCTATTCAAAACTTGTGCTGTGATATTGATTATTATAATTGTTCTTTTTTGTGTTTTGTTGACTTTTTATTATATTTGTTATGACTTAATTTTCTATACTTGTGTGTACATCATATGAATTATGTATGTAAATATATAACATGTAAAAGGCTAACGCCGTGAATTGTTAATAAATAAATACTTTGAAAATTTCGATGTTTATTTCTATTTCTGCCTATATTACCTGTTTCAAAAAGAATGAAGTTGAAACCAAATTTCAAAGAGATAATATTGGTAATACATCAGCTCTTAGTACAGAACATTAAACTAAAGAGACAAACGTGAGTACGCATAGTAATGGTATTAAGCCTATTTGATATATTATACCTAATATCATATCAACGAGATTTATGGCAATACTATATGCTGGATTGAATCTCACACTTTGGATTTATAACTATATATCGCTCGCTTGCAAGAACAACGTCATAAAACGAAAAATGCGAGTTTTGAGTTAAAAATGCATAAATTTTATATTTTTCAATATCTATGCTATCTCCAATCCTTATTATCATTATCTCTATCGGTGCGAGAGAGAGAGAACACATGCGTAAATTTTTCGTCTACATAATATGACTGTATCATATTGACAAATGTATCATATTGACTCGGACTTTTGCATTGACAAATAGAAAAGTGCTGTCTCCACGTGGATATTATACTATACTATTTATGTTAACCACATTATTATACAAAAGGTAATATTATTATACTCAACTGACTTTTATTTTTTACATTTATGTGGTTTAACTTTGAGAAACGTCAATATTTAAAATAAATAATTGTTTTACAAAAACAAAAATAAAATCTGTATACGAAGACAAATATCTAAAAATGTCACTGATATTTTCTTAAATGGAAACCTTTTCAAATAACACTGAAATATTTTTAATGAAAATAAAACAAATCAATTATTTTTTGTGATAGTTAGATAGACCGTTATATCAATGGTAAATATACCTACTAAATATTTATTTGAAAATTTTAAACGCGTTTATCTCAAAACTCAATTTTTTAAAATATATCACTGGTGTAATTTATTTTATCATGACGTTAAAAAATATTAAAAAAAATTATAGCTTTTTCTTCGTATTTACTTTTATTTTTGAAAATAAATAATTTTATAAAATTTTACTTGTTATTATATTCGTAACATTTTGAGTAAACAAACGCGATAAAGTAATTATATATTTATTTACATTTACATTTTTCACGTTAACAAAATAATATTATGTATAGGTATCTATACTAAGAATGAAAATAAATGCTGCTATAATTTTTCAACATCATAATAATTTTTTATTCTGTTCTAAACGTAAAAATCATAGATTTGACTAAATAATTATGAACATTTGATAAACAAAAATTTAAATAAACATTTTGTTAAAAAAAAAAAACGCTGATTCTGTTCATGCTTAAAAATTTTGTAAAATAAAAATATATTATCCAATTCAAGTTTCATTAAATGTATGTGTCTGGCCGGGGACTTTCTTTCAAAAGCTTCATATCAATGATCGAAACTACGTTCGTTGAAAAATAAATTCCCTACAAGCATAGCACAAACGTAAATATGCACCTACGTTAAAAAGCACCAGGAATTGTTGCATTATAGCTAAAAATATAAATCACCGAATTTTTTACTTTTGTTTTTTTATCCTTAATATTATACGTTTTTGAGTGAAATTACACTATAAGTTTATTCAACCTTTCCTCAATTATTTTCTGCTGAATCTAATAACAGTTTTATTTATAATCTTTTCGATTTTTTGTGTTATAACCTCAAAAAATTCAATTCGCTTTCCTTAATCAAACCCTTAATGACAATGTTGGCTTCGGTAACAGATACAAAAATGTCATAAAGTATATACTACAAATTCTTAACAACATACATTGAGTTTTTGGTGTATTGAGATTTCCGGGCCGTCAGAATCATTGTGAATGAAATAACAGTGTTTTTTTAACCAATAAATATTTATAAAAATCACATGATTTTGGAAAATCAGCCTTTTAAATTTATTTCAAAAGTATCTTAAAAACGGAAAATTCCGGATACTTTTTGTACACAATCAATGTTTTTCATAGCTCTTGGGTCAAGCAGACATTACATATGGACAGTAGTAGTAAATGAAAAATAAACTTTATCGCATGTAGTCCACTGAAGGAAAATATTTTCTTTTATCGTATTATTTACCCTGATGTCTAGTGCTTTGAATACTGCCATATGTGAACGACAACATGATGAATGGAAACATACTTGTTTTATTTGTGCCTGAATATCTAATATAAAATAAATATTTTATTTTTTATACAGCTATAGAATTCATCTGCATCATATTTATATACATATTTAAATAACACACTGATGAGTAAAAAAGATTTTTATTAAAATTGATTACATTTTTTTGTATGCAAAACTAAGATAGCAATTATGATAGTAGTTCTTCATTTTTTTCTGTAATGCACTTCATCAAAAATTATTGAAATATCGGAGTTTTACTTGGTCATAATTTTATTAAATCACAGTAGCTTAGATATGTACAGAATTTTCTCCAATTATAAATTATTAATAACACAAAAACAAAGGTTATAAAATAAAATGAAACCCATAATCTGAAGGAGCTGAATGCTTTAAACTGCTATCGATTAATTGTTCATAATTAGGAAAGGAAATCAATTTTTTTTTTATTTTATTTCTAATTTCCAAATTGTTACAAAAGTCTTTTGGTCATCGGAAACAAGTATGTTTAGGCTATGAAACTGAAGCTGAAATAAGAGCGCCTATGAGTCAAAATTTAATATTGAGATACGTCTTTCAAAACAACTAGTTAATCAAGCTTATATTATATTCTTTATTTAGACAAAGTACATACCAAATGCATTTTTATAAAAATATTGTCAATCAAAATGAAATTATAATCCATCTACAAACAACAATAAGTGATATTAACATAACGAATCAAGATATCGCAATGAAAATTACATGGGCATATGCAAGACAAAAAGGCTTGAATCCATGGGTTGAAACAATTTATTCAAATACGGTGCTAAAGAGGTTGCATATTTTGAATGTTGACAACTTAATAACGTTTGAAAAGTAAGTTATTTTATATGATTTTCATACCTAATATTTAAATTATTTCTATTGAATGTGAGCTATTTTTAACTTTCAAAGCTGTTTTCAAAAACATCTTAATCAGTTTGAATTTATTTGCCAACGGAGGCGTACCTACCCAATCTAATTCATAAATGTTATCATAGATAAATGTATTGAAATCTTACATCAATGAAGAAAACATTTCTATTTTTATTCGTTAATATATTATGTATTTGTTGATTTATAAATTCAATTTTGTAGGTTTCATATGATGTTTTTATTCATAGTTCCAAGAATGATAGCAGTATATTTTATATAAATAGTACTTTATTATGAAACAATACACATGTATAAATATTATTACAGTTCAGGTTTCATAAAACTACGGTATTTTTTTTTTATATTTCCGGTTTAATGTGTAAATAAAAAATAAAATAGAATAAAAATTTTGTGAAATAAGTAATGAAATAAGTTTGGAAATCAAAATGAAAATTTAATAAAAAATTTAATAAACAGTAGTTTTTAGTGGTTTCACTTGATTGTATTTGCGGGATGACTATCAAAAGTTTCAATTATTATCACTGAGTAAATGTAAAAGAAACTTTAATCAAGAATTATCGGTTGATTAATTGAATATTTATTTCAAGATAGATGATTATTATAACAAAAGGTGCATTTGTAAAAAAATATATTATTTAATCCATTTCTGTAAATTTTCGATTGTCCTGTAAAGGGCAGGTAATCGAGAAAAATCACTTTAAGATATTGTGCGTGTACAAACTCAGAAAAAATACCTATATTCACTTCAATACACGATAATCCTTGCTGGGGTATGTTTAGAGAATATTCAATAATAGTTGGCCTAAAAGAACACTGCTTTTTCATCTACAGTATTTTCGATGGGCTGGATGTCCTTTTTTCAAAATAAATGCATTCTTATGCAGAACAATTATATCAATCACTAAAAATATCATAAGAAGATGAAGCTTAATTGCAATAGCTTGAAGGGCAAGAGAATAAGTAATAAGTGATAAACTATTCTAAATATTCGAGTCGGCGACAATGAAACTTATCTCAAATATCTTATTTTCTAAAACATAAATAATACAAAAATAATGCTTTACAACGTTTTCGTACTTTTTAGTGAAAACCACCACAAAAACGTCTCACAATTTTTGAATCACTATCATAAAGAGAAAACCTCTATATTATTACTACTTAGTAAAGATAGAGATGATTCTATTGGATTTATTCTTGAAATAAATATTTGAACTGAGACAATGCAACAGGCTTATTTCATCATTATTATAATATATTGAGTAGGTATATCTGCTTTGACGTAAGTTACAAGTATTTCACAACACAAATAACTATATCTTAATCTGATATCTGAATAACAAGACATAGATTGGTTTATTTCTGTACATAAATACATACATACTCTCTAGGTATTAATATTATTATTATATAGGTATATATGTAAGTAATATGTAAGGAAATGGGTTACCAATATTCATTGGAACCCTCATCTATACAGTTCTATATACAAGTCGTCTTTGCCGTGTCACGTCTCATCTCAAGTTTATTTGCGCATTCAAATCGAAATTGCCTCTGTGTAAACAACTTCCAGCATCACCTACCAACTACTTACTACCAATATACACATACACACACACTGTTTGTTGCTAACACCGATGTGATACAGAGTTGGATACAGTGTGGTTTGTGATGAAAATAAATTGAACTTTTGAATATTAGCGATTTGTAACAATGAATGAATAAACAGTGTGCCACTCATCCTGAATGTCTTATATATTGATTTCTCTTTGAAATGTCTTGACCAATTTTTTTTTCACAATTTTGTATCTTATTTTATAAATATAACATGATTAATGTTATATTGTCTGTTAAACTCTCGTTTCTTTAGTCTAATTGTTTTGTGTCTTTTTTGTAACAGATCTTTCCTTTGTTTACATGTTTTGTATGTATACAGAGGTTTAAATATTAAATAAATAAATAAAGTAAATAAATAAATAAATATTTGGCACAAAAAGACGCTTATATTCATTAAATTATGCTATGAGTTAATTGGTTATTTACTTGTAGAAGATGATGTAATAGATAAATATATAAGCTTTTTGTACATAATTATTATTGAAAAGATGTGTGATTAAGTTTACGTAGAAATATTTGTGCTTCATAATTACTTTCTTTATAAAATTGTAAATCGGTGTATACTCATCCATCCATCCACCCTATCACGGCATTTTCCGCAAGTGGGTTAGCCAGCGGATCAATTACTTGTAACAAACATGCAAGTTGTTCTCTCCGTAACGATTAAAGCTAAGACATTCAGGATAACCACCAGAGCACCATCGGGTGGTCATTAAACATCTTGATAACTCTTTGTTCTTCCGTCCGCAAGGGTTCCATCGGCCCAGGCGTCCCTCTTTCACAATACACTGTTCCTCTGACAACGACATCAGAGCGCAGGGAATGTCGTGGAAAGAGGTGACACAATTGGCACAGAGACACTCTGAATGGAGGAGGCTGGTTTCTGCCCTGTGCTCCCGAAAGGAGCGTTGAGTGCGATGATGATGATTATAACTCTTAAGTAATTTTAATTTAGAATACGTTAAACTCACCGGAGCAGTCATTATTTATACTTATTCTCATAATATATTTTCTTTGCAAAAATTACTAAAAAATTAATTATACTTTAGTAAAAATTTTCTTAAATAATAAATCTTCTAGGAATAAACTCCTTAATTATGACAATGAGCTATTTTATTCCAAGAAGTGTGTACATAGAAGTTAGATAAAGATATCACTATAATTTAATTTTGTTAACCTCTAGAGAATCCCATATCTTATATAGTAGTTATGAGAAGGTTATAATGTAGTTAAACCCTTCCGAGAAAAAGTATTCTCATTTGAAATGCATGAATAGTGCGAATTTAATCTTCTTCAAAGCATTATTCACGGGTAAAGAAAAACAAACCTTTTTAAGAAGAAATTCTTTGAAATGTGCCCGATACGATTATAGACAACGGCGATACGAGACTTTTATAATTTTAGTTCCACAATATGGAAAAATAATTGAAGAAAACATCCGAATTTCCAAAATTATACCACTTCCCCAAATTATCAATGTGGTACAGAATGTTACGTGATCTCATCGTTTTTGTTTTACAATTTCAGACGATAGGTACCATGCCCTTTTATAAGCATGCGGCGCATTTTGTATATTGCCGTGTACAGATAGCTGGATGCGAACGTCAATCATCGCAAAAATCTTAAATCTTTCGGCGAAAATTCGGAGCATTGTCCGAAGAAATATTTGAATGAATGCTTTCATTTCGTCTCATGGACGGGTAACGAAGGCATTCATTCGAATATTTCTTCGGAGAATGCTCCGAATTGTTACCGAAAGATTTAAGATTTTTGCTTGATGATTGATGATTGACGTTCGCATCCAGCTGTCTGTACGCGGCATTTATGAAAGGCACGCCACTAATAATACACGTATTAAAATACATAAATACGGCATCGACATGATGATTTCATTATCTTAAATTAATATTTTACAACTCATCAAAAGCTCAGAAATTTATCAACTCTACAAAAGTTACTCATTTATTTTACATATTTCATTGACATATAAAAGATCTTCATATGTAGGTATAAATCGCACACTACTTCTAAAGAGAGACCTACCTCACATTCGGAGGAGTCGTAGAATTTATCCGCATATTGAAATCAAAATGACTCTCACAGGCGGGCCATTGGGTATATCTGAAGAACTAGCCGGCCAAAACTACTGTTATGGGGATCTTTATAGACTACTATTATCTCATCAATGGAGAGTCCACAGTGAAAGAAAGCAAACGTTTTGAAAGGGATGTACAAAATTAGGGTAAAAATAAATAACAAAACATATGAAAAAGACAAGGGAAGGAGAGAGGCCTTTAAATAGAATAAACATATTTTCTGCGAAACATGATTTAAAATTTGATAATATCAAATTTTTGGGAGAAGTCAACAAAAAGCCAAATAATTCCAAATTTTGCCAAAATTTACTACTGTATGTTATGTTATATATTTGAGAACATTGGATGAAAAATAAGAACGTTGAGTCTAGCACTAGAGAATTCCGTAAGGTATACACAATATTATGATAAGTTAAAATAAGCAATACGTGGGTAAGTAAGTTTACACAGTAGGTGCATATAATATTATAGTATTACTATCAATACTAATAATATACAGTCTACTACATATTCAAGCGATTATGTGATCACCGCATGGATCATGATATTCAACATGAACGTGAGAAAGAGAAAGAACGATGCAACTAATACTTAATAGTGAATAACATACCGAACGCTAACTAAAATATTTACATCATCAAGAACTGAATTTATTGTATTCAAGTTTATATTATGCTTTACTGCTCACACAAATAATATGTCATTAAATTATTTATGGAGATGTATACTGCTTATAAGTGTTTATTAATTTGCGAAAAATACACGATTATAACTAATAACCTTTCTTTTCTTATCTTTTATAGTTTATTAGTTATGACTATGTTTTATAGAAAAATATGATGTGAAAAAACGATCGTGCACTGACCAACTTCAAGCCAATGATTGTCAAGTCTCTCCTATATACTTAAAGAAAGTTAAGTTTTAATAATATTTGGATCAAAATGCATTTTCATTGTGATAAGATCGTTTATATAATAAAGTAATCAAGCATATAAAATCGTATTGAAATTGTGAACGATGTGTAATTAAGTAACACTTTTTAATGAAAAACTTTTCACTCAAAGCATTGTAACAATGTTTTGATGTAAATTATTATACTGCCCTGCTAAGTGAAAACACAGTAATTACCAAACACATATGTGTCAGAATCGCAGACCAAGTTTAAAACTACCTTTTGTGTGTATTTTTTCAAGTATGAAAAAAACATTCCACAGTCGTCACAAATATCTAAGATATTCAATAATTTTTGAAATATGCTTCCTTTTAATAAGCTAATTTATAATAGATATTTGTGACGATTGTGAAAAGTTTGTTTTTTGATACTTGAAAAATACACACAAAAAATTAGTTTTAAACTTGGTCTGCGATTCTGACACATATGTGTTTGGTAATTACTGTGTTTTTACTTAGCAGGGCAGTATAGTTAACGTCTTCCAATATAAATATTGCAATATAAATTTAATAGCGAGTTTGTGAAACGCAAATAAATTAGTCGCGTTTATTTATTACATCTGCAATTTTTTACATTGTATGTACAATTGTAAATAGTAGTTATTAATATTAATGCTGTATTATAAAGTACCCCCTACGTTGTATTGTGTGCCTTACAATAATACTCGTACAACAACCGCGATGTACAATGCCTTGTAATTTTGTCCTTGCGCTACCCACAATTTCTCATTTTAATATTACCAGCATTATTTGTACATTTTCTTGTAAAATAATATATATATATACCATTGTCAAATAAACACATTTTCATGATCAAAATGTATTGTTTCGTAGAGATATATTTTAACAATTGTATTTTTCAGTGTCAGGAAAATTTGCGCTATCGTTGTTGTAAGAATAGTATCAGGGGAGCAGACAATGCCAGAAGGGTAGTCGGTGATAAGCTGCGGGTGGCTCCTAATCTATCTTTGGTGATTGCGGTTTGCGGTCCCTGCGGTTAGTATGATAATACTCACCCACCTAATATACCATCGCTCATAACTTATCAAAGTGAAAATTTTGAATACACTACAAGAATTGGTTTTGCGTACACATGATACAAGCTTTTTACTATGTGCGCAGTCACGATGTGTTAATAATAACGATGCTGACATCATTATTTTAAAGGCTACTCATACACTGTTCGTCCCATAGTGCTTGTTATATTCTCCTGATAATGGTTTTCTGCGTGCGTGGAATGAAATGTTTTGGATAAAAATATCACAAAATCTGATAA